>JAPXVT010000003.1:27434375-27445800 GCA_029823135.1 Acanthurus reversus | reverse complement strand
AAGCTAAACACATCCCGACTGATCTTACCTGAGCATGCATGGATGAAACTGATGTTACTCCTCTTATCTAGTTCCAGCTAAAAGAGCATATTACCAAAATATCCCAGGGAACATGTAAAGGCCTGGCACATCCACACAAATTTTTACAATTGATTAAATCTCTGCACATTTCAATTAGGCAGAAATAAGGAGGGTCATCAGAAAACAACGCCCTAACAAGAATAATGGAGTTAGACAATGTTCCATTTGAACTTTTAGAGGCAGCAGGAACACAAACAGGGCAAAACGTCTAATAAGGCAAAAAAAGAGACATTCAGAATCAGGAACAGAAAACACGAAGAGACATTCTTTTGACATTATCTTTATTATTATGTATTTGCATTTTTTAAAATGAGCTTTTTAATTAATTACCAATCATTCCTCTGACAAGTAATAATGATGATTAAGATGTAATGAATTAGCTAGTGAGATCACAAACAAATCACATATCACAAGTTTGACGTAGCAGCATACAACATCCATGTTTCTTTGACCCCTGACTCAGATAACGAATTAAAAAAATGGCAATGACAGAAGAATTTCACTGCCAGTAGCTTCATGAAAAATTCAGAACCTGAAACTTGAAGCTCCCCCGAAATACACTTTGATAGCAATAAAAAATGGATAAACAGAGGATGGGTCTCTACTCCAAGATGGACTGACACAAAAGGATGTCACGTGTACAGTATAGACAAATGACAATACAGACAATCAGTGGTACAAATCTATAGGTTTAAACATATATGAAGAATAAGGAAATAATTTTGCCAAACACAGAGAACCTTAGTCACACGACCTCTTCTTCATCAAAGAAACCTAGAAAGAGGACAAACTGCACAAACACACAAGAGCAAGGCTCAACAAGGCAGGGAGAAACAAGCAGAGGGAGGATGAGACAAGAGTAGCTAGCGGTTGGCTGTCAGTAACAATCCCCAAAATGACAGCTGCTCTGGTCACGTCGGAGAACTCGCCAATGCAATTCAATTCACAGAATCATATATGTGAAGTCCAGTCCCTGGCTGCCTGCAGTTTCCAGAGAAAGATCTGGTTGGTCTGCAAGTCCATCTGATGAAGAGAGTGAGTTAGGGCACAAGTATGGATATACAAAACAATTTTTCTGTGCGAGTGAAAAGCAGGCTTGCCTGAGCTCTCAGTTAGGATTGAGATTTATAAAACATAACCATTCAAGTTTTATTTCTGGCCCCTGATGTGTTTTTTATAATGGAGTTGAGTCTAGCATAACAGGCAATAGTTCTCAGGAGATATTCAAATATTTTTATTAAACCAATAAGACGGGGTTTGCAGTGGGTCTGGAGGTGTATTTTCAGTAGCACAGACGTATCTGTATGATCATAAAAATACTGAAGGAATATGGGGTGACCTGGTAGCTCAGTTGGTAAAGTGGGTGCCCCCCACCCCGTGGCCCTTTGTTCCATGTCATTCCATCTCTCTCCCTTCCATTTCCTGTCCAATCCTTCAGCTTTCCTGTCAATAAAGGGCCAAAAAGCCCCCAAAATATCTTAAATAGGCAGCAGTGTGTCTCTATGTTTCTCTTACTTTTCCAGGACTCCATGTACCCACAGTACTTTCTTTGATTATTAAGATAAAATCTTTTTTAGTGTATAAGGCTACAATATAGTGTAGATTTAAAAATGTATTATGTGTGGTTTAGAGAATATTATAGATTCAAGAAGAAACTGACTGAAGAGTGGAAAAAAGAGAGATATCTGTCTGTTACTTCAGCACCACAGAGAGCACCGTGGATTCATCAATGCATTGCATAATTTGGCTTCTAATATTTCACCGCCATAGATTCTAACTTGCACAAATCTAGGTCAGATAAAGGATTAATAAGCCAGGCAGACTTGACACATGTTCAACTAAGCAATCCCTCTGCCTCTGCACTCTCTCTGCTACTATAGGATTGAGAAGAAAAAATGGCAGGGTCACGACTGATTGCACCCCATCTCAAATTTCCAGCTGAGTACAATGCATATCAAAAGTTTCTTTAAAAACTATTCAGCGCTCGTGTGAAACCTCCACGTGTCTCGCCAGTGAATTGCATCAAATGTATAGAGACTTCGAGCACTGACAGCTAAAACAAAAAGGAGCGAACAGTGGAGAGAAAAATCAAAGCTCGTCCCGTTGTCTCTCATTAACTAAGTGGTTGTGAATAGTTTGACAGCCAACAGTCAGACTTTCTGACAGTTTGGCATTATTCATTGTTCAGGAGCAACCATGCACACACACACACACACACACACCACACACACACACACAAATATAAATTCACACTATTTTCAAGCATGCTAACCTGCAAGCAGACGCCGTCCAAACAAGTGCCTGTCCAGAAACCAAATGTGACAGCATAATGAGATTTTAGATAAACACAGAAGGGAGCACGTAGTGAAAAGACTCAAGGCAGACATCTGGACACAGGAATCAACAGCATAAACACGACAACAAATAGTCTCTTTTGCTGACTCACTCATGCATACTCATTCTGCAAGCAGTAAACACTGAAAAAAAGAATGTCTGATCAAATTCTCTTGCACTTCAAACGCATAAATACAAGACAAACTTCTATGACAAAGGCAAGAGGATTTCATTTAAAATGGAAAGAATCCATCACTTTGCACACAGAGAATGGGAACGATCTATCACAGTGGCAGCACGGGAGGAGGAGAGGAACCTCACACTCACTGTTCCATCAATCAGATGTTTTATGACAGTCAAGGCTTTCGACTGACCGGCTGTGCAACTAGCTGTCCATGTGCGAAACCTTTATGTTGTGTTGAAAAGCTTTGCACATTTCTTCAGGAAGGTTGACTAGAAGTATGCTCTAACTTATAGCAAAGCTTGGAAAGGTTTAGTTTTTATTTTTTGAGACTGTCCAGCATTTTAGATTTAGCAGGCAATTTGCTTCGGTCTGCATCAAGTAAATATTGATGTTTGCACCGAGGAATTGACCAATAATAGGGATTGGTTTTAAAATTATATTTCAGAATTTGGGCAGGATTAAAAAAAATGTCCTTAGATCCTTTTACCCAACTGTTTTGTTTTTGTGTGCCATGAAAATTAATGGGGAACATGGAGAGTGTAATCGAAAGTAGGCAGGAAAACTGGAGTTTCTTGTTTGTCAGGATCAAACAGTCCTTCACCCTTCAAGACTAACGCTACAAATAAATGAAACTTCATTGCACTCAGTTTTATTTATTTAAATCTGCTGCAACACAGAAAACAGATTTAATTAGTCCATTAGTAAAACATTTCATTTATTCTAATAGGCCTCTTCTCTCCTTCGGAAGGTTAGAAGGGGATTTTCATTCAAAGTATTAATTTATCTCTTGTAATTTTCTCTAGCAAAGACAGATTAGTGAATGTATGTATTTAAAAAGACGTCTTTAAAAAGACATGGAGACAATACATGTTCATTACTCTTCAGCGGGCACATGTAAAAAACAACAAATTAATCAGTTGCAATGCAGCGACCACTGCTGTCTCTGACACAAAACAAATTAGATGACAGTTAATGTGACACACACGCACACACACACACATACACACATACACACACACACACATACACACAAACACACACACACACACACTCCAGAAAGGCAGTGGACTCGCAGGGTCTCTGAAACAGGGTATCCCAAACTTTATTTTATTGGTTTTATCAGAAGTACCATGGAGAGCAGTCACAGTTAGTGGCAACACACATACATCAACTTTCCTCCTATCACTTGGTATTCAACAAAAAATTAATTAAAAAAACAAAAAAAAACAAAGAAAAAGAATTAACACACACACGCACACAGAGAGGACAGCGGCCAAAAGAAAAAAAAAAAGAGAGATAAACCAAAACATAGAAAAAACAAAAAAAATCTTCATTATTACCAACATGATAACTGTTGCGGTTATTATTCCATTTTAAAAAACACACCGAATCAAAATTGACAAACATGAAATTCCCGACTAAACCCTGTGAGAGTGAAGAGAAGCACAGAGAAGGAAAGAAAGAAAGAAGGAAAAGATGGATTGAAGGAAGGAAAAAGTGGATGTGCTGGAGTTGATGGAGAGAAAGATGAAAAAAGAGAGGGATCGTTCAAAGACGAAAAATGACGGATGGTTTTGAATCAGAATGATGACAAATAGTCCTTAAAGAGACGGATGGACACATGCAGATAAATCCCGCTTAACTATGGCAGGAAATGCACGTAAGTCAACGGATAGAAAACAGGTGACTGCAGGCAGGTGTGGAGATACTGTTGAGGCGATGGGAAAAGCAGCCAGACGTTCACCGAACAAAAGTGACACCGTCTGAGTCCGAATCAACCGTGAAAACACTGACAAAAGCCCATCTGAAATGCCCCTTCTAACAGAAAAAAAGGACAGGCAGAGAAGTAGAAGGGAGAAAAGAGATAAAATAAATCCAGCCATAACAGAAGAAAGAAGATGAATGAGAAGAAAGACCGAGGCAGACAGAGAAACAAGCTTTAAGCAAACTACAACTTCTCCAAAAACAAAAAAAGGCAATATATGTCATTCTTGAGTGTAGTGAGCATTTTTGTTTCTGTTAAATAAATATGTAGAATTAATTCTCTACGGTTAGCATGATGGCCATACAGTCCACCTCACTTATAACACTGTACAGTATATACACAATATTATTATTATTATTATATCTTTAATGACAAAATAACCTTTAGATGTACATACAGTATTCCTCGTCCTCTGTCAGAGAATACAGCCATGGTATTAGAAGTAGCAAGCAGTGTCTTTTTTTGTACAAATAACCCATGCAACTCCTGTATAGATTATTTATTTAAGATACATAACTCCTTTAAGATCTCATCTCTCATTCAATAACAGCAGATATTGCCTTTTTAACAACAAAAAAAACTTAATCAATTAATCATTAATGTGCAAGTTACTCCAAAAAAACAAAAGACGTCATTTGTTTTATTTAAATTAAAAACATACTGTTTTTAAGCTCTACATATGTTAAAAAAATGTAACCGAACAGAATAAAAGATGAACAGAAAACCTGAATCTGTACAACATTCAAACCATTTTTTTCTCAACACCAGGGGAATGGGATACCATTCTCTATAACTATATACAGACATGTTATCATTCATGCACAGTGTCAACAAGTAGCACATTGACATTCCAAAATATGGAAAACATGGCAGAGGGAGACGAAGGGCAAAAAGGGAACTTGGATAAAAAAGGGAGAAAAGACAGAATGAAAGGATTGCTGCCTGTTTTTGTTGCTTTGGCAGCAAAGAGACGAAGAAAGAAAGACAGAAAGAGGGGGAGGAGACACACGGGGAAAGATAGACACAATAACAATACACATGCTGGGCAGGAGAAGTCCATTTCAATCTCACTGACCCGGAAATCAAGGTATGGCTGTAACTTCATGTTTTTTTTTTTTCTTTAAAAGTTCATCGTCTTCCTCCTTGTCTTCCTTCCTTCCTCTTCTCATCATCTTTTAACATTGCACTCGTTAAATGTTAATTTAAGGGTAGAGAGTAGCTCTGGTAATGTTTTTTCCATCAGTACATCAATCACTGTAGAAATGTCTCAACATGACGTCGCTCAGCTTGCACCAGCAGGGGTGTTTGTCCTTCCTTTTGTCCGCGTGTTTGGAGTTGCATTCCTCTATTCCTCAGTCTGTCAGGCGGACAGTCAGTTAAGAAGTAAACGAGGCAACAAAAATGCACCATCAAGCTTTATATCAGAAGCAATGTCGTTAATGGTTCACACCTGATTCAACACCATTTTTCTACGTCAGGTACAATATCATCATTGTGTACATCCGAGTTAAAAAACAAAATCTGTCGTTGTTTACATCAGAAGCAACTTTGTTAATCTTAATCAACAAATCAACGTAGCCGTTTCACATAAGCGACAAGAACCAGTGCAATGCTTTTCCTTCACTTAAAACTCTGCCCACGTCTTCAGATTCCACCACAGAGTACAAAAATCTACTGCAGTCTACAGATTGTTTTGCTAGTCCTTGCTTGGTCTTAGTGTTAGCCTGTATTTACAGCGGCTGCCTGGCTAACCTTTGACCCCTCAGACCTCAAAGTCCAAATCAAGTCAGGAAGCTGAATTCAAGTGCTGTTGTGACTCTTTGCCCGTACAATTGCCTTAGAGTAGAAAGAACTTGGTTTGGTACTTACAATTGGCCAGGCAAAGTTGGAAAACATGCTAGTCGCAAAATATTTTGTCAGCTGTTGTTTGCTTCCCACCTTGACCCAGCTGTGGGGCCTTGAACAGCTGTCATTAATCTGGCATTAGCGTCACATCAGACTAGCTTTAAAGTCAAGGTAGATACACTGAGAGAGGTGGTGCAGCAAAGCCTGTGTAGCAAAAGAACTTACTTCCCATCAATGAAATGTGTTAGCTTGTGGAAAATTTGTGCAGCAAACGTATTTGTCGCAGACAACTATATTACTGCAAGCTTTTCATTCCTGCACAAGTTTACTCTGAAAAATTAGGCAGTAGGCACATTTTGAGTAAATCCAACGTGAGTTTGCAATCTCAAAGATAACCCTGTTGAAGTCACTCAAAAGGTGATGCAAACAGCTTCTTTTTTGCACAAGCTAGCATTACTTTTTACAGTGTATAAACCTTCAGCTCCATGCCAGTGAAGAGACAAACGCATATACACACATTTAAATAAAAAGATTCTGGTAAGATTAGAACAACATCAAGGCATTTTTGTATCTCATTGTGTTAATGAAATATGAATAATATTTGGTGTTTTAAGAAAGATCCACTGGTTAGAAAACCCTTTACATGTTGGACTCTAAATATTAAGTTTCTGATAGAAAGATTTCCCTTTGGCAAAACAGGGGTAAACTGCCACTCCAAGGCCTTCACAAGAGAACAGCTACTCTAAAGAAGAGCCTCACATGTTGCAGAGTTTGGCAAATACAAGGAAGTAAAATCACATTTATACTTCATTTTCGATAGCGAATTGTAATTTCAATATATTTTTTATAAAGTTTTTTCCCCAATCCTTCAAGATTGGTGCTACAAATAAAGTCTGTATGCTACAAAGCATTTATTAGAGTCATGGGTTTGGCTGGATTTTAGTATGCAAGCCTTGTTGCTTGACCTCTGTGTAGTATCACCTACTGAACTTCTCAGTGATTCGGGAGTGCTCTCTATTCTGGGTGCAACATATGGTGAATAAGCAATATATCCTCAAAATTAAGAAAACAGAACTTTTTTTTATAGGTAATCATCAAGATACTGCAGATTTGCCAAACTCATCAAATCCAGGGCTCTGCTCAGCTCGTCTCTCTCACAGGGAATGAAAAACGTCTCACAAGGCTTTTGCCAAGTTTTAAATGGATTACATCTAGCCCAGACTACTACAGATGACATTGAAAATATTACTTCTTATATTATACATCAAGTAAAAAACACAACAGCAGGAAAATTCTGGCCAATTCAGATATAGCATAGTGCCATTCACCAAACTATGGACTTTTAGAATGCCTAAATATACAGCAAGTTACTTGAACATTGAGATCTCTGTGGTTTCGGCTTAACAAGTAAAATAGTTAACAGTCTCAAGTGTAAACCTCTTTGACAGTCAAGTTAGGATTGGTGACTTGTGTTCAACACATATTTCAGGACAGGCTTTCGACCACTTTTTGGTGTTTTTTCTGACAAAAAAAACAACTATCCTATATTGTCTGTTAATGACTGAATCATAGAATATTATTGTCAGTTAATGTCTGATGATAATGTCAGTTTGTCACTCTGTCTCTTTTGCAGCGTGGCTCACTGGAATACTTACTTAATCTGTAGTATCTGGTGCTGATCATGCAGGTATTGATACATGTTTACTAGATAGCCCAGCACTCAAATATTTTCAAAAAAGCTTAGCTATTGCTTGAGATCATGTTCAAGCACAGTTAGTGTTTGAAAAACCCTCAGCTGCCTTTTCAGCTATTGCCACAGTTTTGTAGACGGAAAGTAATTCAGCCAGACCCAAGTCGCTGAAGAACTTATTTTTAGCCGAATCACATTTACGCCACTAAACCAGCAGAATTACTTTGATTTCAATTATTATTATATCAGCGTGAAAGGAGACATTTCTTCCGGCTTTACAACAGGACTTTTCACGTCTTTCCATAATTAATACCATTTACTGTTGGATAATTGTGCTGTATTCTTTAAATCCTGTCTTGTCCTGTGATTGGTCCAATGTAGCTTTTCTTTGCACTCTACTCGCATTACTGCCATTAGGTGAAAGCAAAAGGTAGACAGTAAATAGAAAATATCTTGCATGCCCTATCAGATAATGATCCTAAATAAAGTATCTACCTTAACTGATAGGCTTGTGTATCTGTTTAATAGAGCCACTTGGTTCTTCAGCATTATCAGTGTAAGCCAAAGAGAGCCTGCTAAACCTAACTCCATAGGGGCAGTTTCTGGGTGTTTAACAGTCTCTCCAAACCTCTCTGAGCTTGTTGAACAGAGTCTGGCTGTCTGAGTCTTGGTGCCTGGTGCCTCCACAGAGCTACTGTAGTACAACAACATTTACCCGTATCTGTTAGTAAGTCTACTTTACCACTAACAGCAAATATGTTTGGACTATTCCTTCATCTGACAGCCTCTTGTTAAGACTTAAAACTGGCTGCTAAATAAGAGTGTAAATAGTTAATTTCCAAGACCTTTAAGACGCAGTGAATAACACAGATTACTTAATGGTTCTTCATTCAAGAACAAACACTTGCCCTTGAATAAAGAAACAATATAATGTCAGATGTTCATTGCCTGCACTGGGTTTAGGCCTTTTTGAACTGCATGCTTGAAGGGCAATATATTTAGGAAGCATTATAATGAGTGGAGTCGGCCTGCAAAAGAACATTTCACGGGTAGTTTAATTTGGAATAAGGCTGACTGCAATTTATAGGCAGTCTTTGTAATCAACTAAGAAAGGTTAAATACTTGTCTGACCAAATTTTAAATCATCGGGACTCTTTTGCCAATATTAAGGTAATTTTGGATATTTGGTCTGGCAATGTCTCAACTCAGTGAAACTTTAATGCAGTCTTGTTTCTTTCCGCTAAAGCCACATTGAAGCAGTGTCCTAACAACTGGGCAGTTGGTGTACGACATTAAGTAATACAAATCAAATAGCCCCCTAAAGACTAATCTATGCAAAAAATAATAAATCAAGAGTCAAGGTTAGGGTTTAGTGGTTGTTTCTTACAAAGCCCTTGAGGATTTTGATTGGTCCACTGACCAGCCAGGAGGAGGTGCTTAAGACACAGGGAAATATTAAGCTGTTAAGGGAGAGCTGCATCAAATTGAGACGAAAGGTGACAGAGGCCATTGAGAGAGAGACAGCCTATGATGTCTCACAGAGGAAGGTAAGAGGGTTTTTTAAAGTCTATTGCAATCTGATGACTGACACATGATAGTGGCAATCTCATTGGCAAGAAACCAGGTAACAAAATTCTACATTTTGAAAACAAACAAAAATAACAGATGTAGGATTAACCTAAGCATTTATGCAATGATAATAGTTTCTCTAACAGTTTCAAACGGTAGAGGGGCCATTTGTCTTCTCAGACATGGCCTATTAAAGGTAAAAGCACTCTAACCCCTTCTTGATTCAAATTTGACCTTAAATCATTTACATCTACAGTATAAAGCGACAAAGAGAGGGCCCGACCTGGAGCGCATGGCATGACCGAGACATTCAGAATGAAAATAGTGGAGCCGTAATGTATGTTCAGCTCTTCGTATTTACATTTCTAACCTTAGTTTTTTCACAGTACTTTACCATCTTCCCACAACACACGAGCACAGAAACACAGTCACACACCAGCACACACACAGTTCGTTGTCATTAAACAGTTGTGGCAATATATCCGGTTTTCCTCTGATTGCGTTTTCAGTATCGTCTGGCCATGCATCTGCATACTGATACAGTTATTTTGTCTCTTTCTGTCTCGATAATGCCTGTTACTGAAGCTGGATGCGAGAGTAGCCCTGCTCCAACTTAAGGGGGGTTAATGGGACTGATGTTGAAGCCATCCTAGGAGCTGTGATGGTGTGATGGTCTGTTTTAACCCTTTCCTTCTCGTCTTGTTGAATCTCAATTGGATCTCTGTATGTTCGAACCAGCTGGGGCACAGTGGGGATAAGTTCTATGATTTTAAAACAAGGGTGGGTTTAAGACAACTTGATTTGTTTGAATTTATATATCAAGACTAAAAATGTATTCCTTAGTTTATTCCATTTTGTACCATTTTTCCATCTTCTGAGCTCTTTCTCTAGCTTCTATGCTTCCTGTTTGTCGTCCTTCCTTCCATTCTGTTTTAGATGCTTTAATGCGTCCTTCATTCCTTCATTCCTTCATCTGTACATCCATCCATTCATCCGTCATTCAATCTATTGCGTAAAGGGAGGGAGTGATAGATTAATGAGACAGCCTTTATTTTCAAATCCATCCGTCTCCCCTTGGTTCTTCTTCACCCTTTCCTTCATCATCTTCTGTTATCTTAGAAGCCCTGGATGTGGCAGTAGGCCTCCAGTGAGGAGAAGAGGATGTAGAGGAGCCACAGGCTGACAAACAGCATGGTGGTCAGGACCTTCGAAGTCCGGGGCCCGCCCAGCTCTCCACCGATCTCTGGCCGCCGTCGGTACATCAGCGTGGCGACGCAGATGAAGGCAAAGATGGTGAAGAGCGTGACGGAGAAGGCCAGCGTGCCCGGATTCACCCTGAACTCTTCTCCCTTGCTACTGTGGTAGATGGCGGCAATGGACCACGCCACCTGTTAAAACATCAGCAGAATCACACTGAATAACATGACTTGTAGTGACTCATAGCACTCTGGTAATAACATATCAAACACAATGATAGTAATTACTACTAAGGTAGCATATTAAGGACCACTGCATTTACACCAACTGTGAATGAATCAATTAATCTTTAAATGAGCTGTACTCACCCCGATGCCCAGGAAAACATTAACAGCGTTGGAGCCTGTCACATTACCAATAGATGCGTCTGCATACTGATCCTGGATCGCAGCCACCTTACTGGCAAACGTATCTGGGCAGACAAAGAAAGGGAGGGAGGAAAATCAAATATGAGCATGCTTTGCATTTTCTGTCAACACATGTTGCTCAATTGATACTTTTCAAAAGTACCTTGCTATACTGTAATTATGAGCATGTAACCTTCTCCGTTAAGATTACATTCAGTCATCTGAAAACACATATCTCTTAATTTGAAGATCTAACAGACCGACCTAGCCTGGGAACCAGATGAATTTGCAAGCTCTTTTTTTCCATTTGCTCTGGTACATACGCCTTGCCCTTCTCCCAGTCTGACAGACTC
>JAPXVT010000003.1:27217100-27229941 GCA_029823135.1 Acanthurus reversus | reverse complement strand
TGCCTTCTTTTGTTGACAATTTATAGAGGTTCACTTGTAAAAGTATTCTATCTAAAAACATCCATCCAAAACTCTTGACAGCTTTGTGTGGTATAATTCAAACGTCTTTATTGTGTTGTATGCTCAATACTTTCAAAACTCTTATTTTGATGAGAAAGCTCTTGCATTCAACACATGCGATCCAATGATTTGTGTTGTGTGTTACGGTTATTCTAAATGTCAGTGAACTCCTGCTCAGATCAATATGATTCCACCTCTCTCTGCATTAGCAGTTTTTGTTTGCTTGTCTTTATTTATTTATTTTTTTCTTTTAAAAAATACTGAGAAAAGTCATCCCAAACTCGTATGCTAACAAGAATGGCTGGTGCAAACTAAGGTAAGAGGAGTTTCTTCAATTTTTTGAAGGAACTGTATTTATTATAATCAGAGTTCAGCTGAAAGCTTTCTAGCCAAAATAAAAGTGTTTTGAGCACAATAAAGAAGACTTTGATTATACCACATGAAGCTGTGTAGAGTTTTGAAAGGGAGACGTTTTAATGGTTTTGGTGCCTTCATGAGTGAACCTCTGTGAACTTTCAGCAAAAGGGAGCGGACATTTTTGAAATCACATCAATAATTACTGTGGGAGAAGGCTGAAGGAAAAAAAGTGAGTAATCAGTTTACCAAAACAGAATTTTGTGGGGAAATATCACTTTAAATCTCCATTAACACTCAAATGCAGCTACATTTGTTTATGAGTATATCAACTGTAAGAATAAGTTATAAATCACCTGAAAAGAGGAGAAGTCCAAACTTTGATACAGAGACATAGTGAGTTCAAAATGTATGTGCGTGCACATATACGTACAATACAATTATGCTTTCGCTTACAGTGACTCATGGGAATTTTGCATCACAGGTGGTCTTTGCTGTCTTTCTTTGATTAAAGTGTGTCTCCAAGGCAGCTAGTCTGAACGCTAATGTTTCCGTCGTCTGCTAACTTCAAATCATCAGGCTAATCACCTCCCCGGCATGAATGTATGGATGGATTATACTACTAACACGTATGGATTATAGTATTGGCACTACAGTGGGTCAGATTAGGACATGTTGACCCTGCTGCAAAGAATGCAGGTTAGAACAGAAGTCATTCACGTACATTATGAAGGGGTAGTGATAAGTAGGGAGTTTCTGATGTGCTAAAATGTCCTTGAGCAATAGACTGGTTCTGGCTGCAGTCTTTTACTCTACAGGGGAGCTGTCCTCTAGCTACCTGAGGTCAGATCTTCCAGTGTAGCATTTTCCTTGTGGTTTCAGTTCTTTAACTTAAAAAGGAGTAAATACAGATAAAGAATTTTTTTTTTTCTTGATTTATGATTTTCCTTGTCTGATTTCAGTATTTCCTATATGTTTTGTTGTAGCTGTTTGATAAGATACTAAGTAGTGCAGCTATTGGTGAGATCAGACTTGAAGTAAATAATAGACATACTTCTTATTGCCATGTCATTAGAAAGCTCCGCGTCCAAAACCGAAACAAAGGGGTTTAAAGTTTGTGCGGCTAACTTGTTGGCTGCAAATGCTCCGGACTCCCCTGCGAGTCCCCAGGGCTCAGCAGATACCATTCTGCGTGCTCCAGGGCCATAAATCCTCTTTACATGGCTGGTGATCAAGCCATGATGTAAAGGAGCTTAGTAGCAATAGACAGAGAGGCAGGAAGCTGCTTCCCTGTTGGCCAGCGGTCAGGTGATCACACACACACACAAACACACAACACTGACAGGAGAGAGAGACAACAGGGAAGGGGTGGAAAAATAAATAAGTAAAGGGACGATGCTGAGGGGGATGAGTGGTGACACCAGAGTGGGTTTGGACAAAGTAATGAGTAGAGATGAGTCAGAGATTTTTGGTTGTTGTTGTTGTTGTTGTTGTTCTTTTCAAAATATGGCTTCGATGTCATCTGAGTGAAAACACAACCAGTGACAGCTGCTGACTTGCTGTACGTGGACGTTTGTTGACAGCTGTGAGGTCACGTGCCCTCTTTGAGTTTTGAGGAGTTGAAAGGGACAAAGGTGAGAGAAATGCGTATTCTTAAGGCTGATACTCAGAGCTGCAACTAACTATTTTGTTCATTTTCAACTATTTTGAATAATTTCCTTGATTTGAAATTGCTATTATAGTTTCCCTCAGCCTAAGGATGTATACAGATAAGGGGTGTCAGACAATGTCAGTACACTTAAATATTGCAGGTTTATGTTTTGTGATATTCTGTCAAATCTCACAAACACACTGGATTTTTAATTAACAGTTTACATGCAAAGATTCGTGGCAGTGGTTATTTTGTTGTTTTTTCAACCCCTGACTGCTATTTTACAAAAAAAATATTGCTACGATATTCTGATTGCATAAAAGGTAAACTTTTTTTATCTAGATTCTATAGATATTGTGTTGTGGTTTTTATACTGTCAGTTTTCTTAAAATTAGATTGAATAAGTATTTTTCAGTATCACAGTATTGCAATATAATGTCGTAACCCCTGTATCTTGCTGTGTATTGTATCGCCAGATTCTTGCTAATGCACGTCCGTAATGCAGATTAGTTATTTATTTACCAAAAATGACAAACCAAACATAAATTCATTATATTTGAGATGCTTGGAAAATAGAATGTTTGTCATTTTTTGCTTAAAAATTATTAAAATGATTAACTAATTATCAAAAAAGTCACTTACAGATTTTTTGTTAATACACAAATATATAAATCTACCAATTGTCGTAGCTCCGTAAGTTGTTGCTGCCTTAACTATTTTGGTGAAAGGAAATGTAAACAATGTAACCTATCCATTCCTCTGTGTCTCTGGCTCATGTCTGTTTTATGTGATTGTTGTTTTAATGTCAGAGGTGTTACTGTAAACAAAACAGAATGAATGGCTTATCATGGAAGCCAGTGGTCATGTCAGATTTCGGGCTCACTCTCCTCTCTGTATCTTCCTCCTCCTTTCTGCACAGGTATCTTTCCTCCCTCCCCTCCCCTCCTCCCCCTTACATCTATCACAGCGCCGGTTGCCATGGAGAACTCTTCAGTGGCGTCTGCATCGTCTGAGGCTGGGAGCACGCGCTCACAGGAGATCGAAGAGCTCGAGCGCTTCATCGACAGCTATGTGCTGGAGTACCAGGTGCAGGGGCTTCTGGGAGACAAGGCAGATGGAGACTTGGACTTGGACAATAGTGGCAAGGTGCCACAGGTCAGAGCCTCGCTACTTAAATGGATGCTCTCATTAGTCTCATACCTTTTAGCCGCAGTGGTGTTGTTTAGTACAGACTTTAGTGGAATCTCGGGTTTGGGTCTTCCAGTGGCCGGGTCAAGCCTGCTATAAAACAGCAGCCCCTGTTGTTGTGATGAATATGTAAACTAAGACAAATGTGGAGGTACATCCAGCAACACTGCAGCTGGATAGAACTGTCCTACTTTCTGCTATCAAAATGCAACACCCACGCTGCTGTGAAACAGTTTATCCAGTTAAAATCAATTAGAAGAGAAGAACACAAGATAACCTTGTTGGGTTTGTTACCTTGATATTTGTGTTTGTTTTTGGTTGAACTGAGTGCAACTTCTACCCCCATTTCTCTCCCCTAGTGGACAGATGACTGTAACAACAAGAAAGATGGCAGCTGGACGTCTTCACGAGGGAGAGGCTCTTTCAAACCGGTACGTCTGTGTGTGGCTCATTCTGCTCATTTCACAGCTAAACACCTTTACTGATAAGGTTCCAAGTTTGTGTTTTGAATTTAATGGATTTACATATCGTTAAAAAATTAGCCTTACATATTCTGGGCCCCTTATAACAACACAAATGACTAACATAACCATTGACAAATATTTTGCGATGCCACAGATTTCTGACAATGTTTGTGACCGTATGCTCTATCTTGAAACATCCGTCTTACACATGAAAGCAGCTAAAGTCTGCCTGCTAGCTTCAGCGCAGAGGGTTTGTTTGCTTTAATAAGCATTGCACAAATTTGTGGTGGTTGCTGGTCTTTATTATGCAAGTAAGCCTGCTTTCACCCCGTGAACAGGTGCACAGTAAAACTATTTCTGAATTTGAGGGGTGAGTAAACATTGTTGACTTTTTTAACCTTCCATTACAGCCCTGATTCTACAGTTACATTCCATGGAGCGCACTTTTCTTCTCCATGTAAACGCTCTGGTCACTGGAGTGTTAATTTGATTAAACTGTACGTTTGTTCTGCTCTCAGCACGTTCAGGCTAGTCGTTCTATCTACATCAGCTGATAAAGTAAATAATCTGAGGAAAATACGACACCAGTTGTAAACAGTTTGTGGCTTGTCTGCTTGCTTGTTGTTGCTGTAGACAAAGTACGGTCTCAATGACTAACCGTGGGTATTTGAGACTAGAACAAGTAATTGAATAATCCTAAATTAATCATCAGTCAATTATTCTGCAAAGTCTGTGTGCGTGTGTGCATACATGCGCGCATGCGTGCATGTGCGTGTGCACTCGCTGTTCTGCTCTGTTCTGACTGAATGGTCCGCGGTAACTTAGAGTAGTATTGCTCCCCAGAGATTCATTGGTATGATTCAGTCAGAAGTGAGTGTTGAGGGAGAGGAATCATGACTGAGGCATTCAGAGAGATCAGAGGGATGCAAAATATGAAGAAGGTAAAGAGAGAGACTACAAAATATCAGTATTTATATCAGTACATCAATTTCATTTTAATTGCAGGAAAATTGGGTCGTTTGTTTTGTTATTCAGCCCTTTAGCAAGTCTTGGCAATAAGACCAGACCTTTGGGGACCTTTGTGGTTTATCTTCCCTTGAGTTGTAAAATGAAACTCAGAAACCACAAAATGCAGAAAATAAATTCAACAATAACAGAAACAAACATGGTAATTATTATCACAGGTCAAAAACCACAGTGTTGAACAGATTCTGAACGATACTGGTTGTTGTTACATCACTAATATCAAAACAGAACAAATCAAAAACAGGAGAAGTGGCCACGCTAACCTTATTTATCAGGAGGAATTAAGCAACATGTCTGTAAATATGCCGATCTTAGCTACGTGGCTAATTTTCACTTGCAGTCATTTGGCAAGATGCTCTCAATCAAGTAAAGTGATGGTTAAAAATTCTGTACAAAAGATGAAAAGATGCCAAATGTTTCAACAGAGAGGCAGTCGTTAACCAACCGTAATGTAGGTTGCGGATAACTGTAACTTAATGTATTTGATCATTTTTTTGTTCGCTTCAGCTAAACATTATAATACAATGTTTGTAGACTAACTTGTTGTGTTCCCTGCTGTATTTAACTATGGCAGAACACAAAACACATAGAATTTTGAGTTAAGCAGACTCCTCATTTCTGTCCTGAATCCCCCCTCTGGTCTTAACAGGACGAGTGGGAACACAGCAGCAACGGCAGCACAGGCTCCAGGCCCAGCTCAGGTTCTAGACCAGGATCCGGCTCACGCTCCGGCAGCAGAGGCAGAAACAACCAGTTCAAAGGCCCAGCCAAGGTACAAGTATGTGTGAGCGTGTTTGTGTTTTTCTGTTGTCTCTTACTGCCACCACATTCCCTTAGCATTCCTTTAATTCCTCTGCAAGAAATGAAAGAGAACATACAGGAAAACTTTGAGGGACCGACACTTTGGCTATATCTGTCACAGCATGTCTGACATGACACCATAAACCAAATCTGCCCCTATTAACTGTTAAAGTCCCCATTAAATGAAAACTGATTTTTAGTGTTTTTTTGTTTGAGATATATGTTGCTCTTATCCTTGCCTATATGACAATATATGGCCCAACAATGACCAAAAAGTAGTTTTGCAGTTTTGATTAATTTTATTTTTCAGTTAAGCATTTCCTGGAAAATGGTTTAATAGTATTGTTGACTCATCCTGCACTCAGGGGTGTATATTACTTTGGTGTCCAATAAAATTCTCCAATTTCCCTGCCCCACGCCCTCCCCTCCTTCCGTCATATAACTGCTGTCAGTTACCAACCGTCACGTGGGACCACATATCGCTCTCTCTCTGCTGGCTCAGCAGCACTGCCTGGCTGTAGAGAGCGGCTCGAACATGCACAGTCTCACTCCAAATCCTAGTGGCTCATCTTCCTCTCTTTCATCCCTGTATGAGTCACTAAAATCGGCAGGATTTGGCGATGGTTGTGGTGAGAAGTCCTCCACAGCAGAGAGAAGGCTCTTCTCGCGGCTGTTCTTCATGTTTACATTGCTAGCTGCTGTCAAATTTAAATTTTGTGGGGGTGTAACGCACATTCAGCGCGATTGGCTATTCCAAACGCCAGTCATTACCTGTGACATGTCCCACTCTAGCTTGTGGTTTTCACAGGAAATGTGTGAATTGGAGCAAATGGCACTCTGACATCCGTTTCATGGGTCTTTAAGGGTTTTATTGAAGGGAAAGGATCTGAGGTCTAATGGTGCTGGAGCTGGAGCTGAGGCAGGGAAACAGTGAGAGGGGAAGCCGTAGCTAAGGCACTGCTGAGATGATGAGCTGGAGTGACTGCAGGCCAGTAACATATAACTTATTACAAGGAATCAACATGTACAGTCACATGATTAAGGTTTTGTGAAACTCAGTTTGATCATGGATTTAGCTTTAGTCATACTAATCTGTGGTTGTGTGTGTTTCTTGGTGTGTGCCCATATGTGTGTACTGTTTCCTGGGTGCAGGGCTTGGTTGGCGACAAAGGCAAGCACCACACACGTCACGTTTCACCTGCATTGCAATAGTTGGGTTTTTAACCAGTAGATGGCAGTCACTACACACATTTTTTAAGGGAATATGGGAAAGTCAGTTAATTTGTACTGAAATGTCAAAATTTTGACCTGAATCAATCAAAAACACTACTAAATGCTTCTTAGTCTCGGTTTTCAGCTCAAAAAACTGGTTTAGGGGTTTAGCTACTCTCTAAAAAACAGCTTTTTGCCTGCTTGCAGTCAACAAACAGTGGTGTGTGTAGCTCCACCCTCTTGGGACCCCTTGTGACCGCTTGGTACCCCACTGAAAGGGTGGCCAAAATAGGTATGGCATGGTACAGTTATTTGGTACCCTTTGGCACACTTTTGACTGTAGAAATGTGAAAAAATGTGTATCATGCCATACCAAACTGAACCGTGTAACGAAAGGCAGATATTGCTGCAATGTAGGACGAATCTTTGTGGAGTTTAAGTCACACTTGGGTGCAAAATTTAGGATATCTGCATTGTTGTTGCTTTTATTTTAACCTCACTTCTCAAAAAATCAATCTCTTGAGGTTTTTCATGGTTTTACTCTATTTCTGGGCTGAAACCTCAGAAAGTTCATTATTTTATTTTCACTTTCACCACAACAAATCCCTGAACATGCAAATATTCTGTTTTACCTCATAGCTTGATACCTGTTAAGATGTAAAAGCCTCCAACAGAGTGGCGCATTGTGGCTGTTTGTAGTCAGAGTTATAACACATTTCCTGCCCAGAGACGCCCTGTGAGTATCAGTCTGACTCTGCTCTGTCTCTCAGTCTGATGAGCGTGAGCAGCGTCTGCAGGGCTGTCAGTTCTGTGAGCTGGAAATGCCATGGAAGGGTCTGGGAGAACACCAGGTGGTAAGTGGGAGTTGCACAGAGCTCTGCAGGGAATGTCCCCGCTTCGTCACCCTGAGGAACGTGCCCGATCACGGCTCCACCTGTTCAGCTACCGACAACGACTCACGTCCTCCTCAAACTACCAACAAACTACCAACAAGCAACAGTAAGGCGGTGTAGGCTCTGAGACTTCTGCACAAATCTCAAATAACTTTCACAATATTTTAAATCAATTCTAACACTATGACTATTCTCTTCAACTTTTACTATGTTTGTTTTCTCTTCACAGTAAAAGTTACAGTGCGTTGCGGCAGATGCACAGGGTCATTTCCACTTGAGGATATAGATGAACATGAAGTAAACATATACTCTGCGTGATGGCAATCATGACTTAAACTAAACGTAGGTTATGTGGAGTGTTAAGTATTGCATAGTGCTCTGACCTAAGTGTAACTGTGAAAACCATGTCATGCAAATTGTTAATAATTGATAATTATGGCCGATTTACTCATCATTTCTGCACTGTATCAGTTTTGGAGGTCCTACACAGGTTGGGAAACCTAACAACATTGGGTCTGGGTGATAAAATCATCCAGAGCCTGTTCAGTTATGTCGCAAAGCTCTGTGTCAGTCACAGTTAGCATTAACTAGTAGAGTCAGGAGGTAGGAGGGCTTGCCATTTTCTATCATTAACTAGGGTTGATTTAATCATCCTTTTTGCACAGCATCAGTTGTGGAAGTCCCAGAAATGTTGGAAAACTTAACGACGCCGTGTCTGTGTTCATAA
This sequence comes from Acanthurus reversus, assembly GCA_029823135.1. NCBI lineage: Eukaryota > Metazoa > Chordata > Actinopteri > Acanthuriformes > Acanthuridae > Acanthurus > Acanthurus reversus. The sequence continues at coordinate 27,221,565 of JAPXVT010000003.1, read as the reverse complement.
CATAACCCTGTGGTGTATAAAGTTGAGTTGTCGGAGCTCCACCCTATTCACACACAGCAACAGTTGTTTTAACCGCTATGTCTGATTCAAAGTCCGCTCGGTAAATTCTGGCAACATTAGTGCCGTTGGGATGTCACTGGAGAAGGTGGTGAAACTCTCTGAGCTGTGTGTACCTCTGCAGGATGTTGTGCACCCAGACACAATTGCGTTTGGCCCTCCAGCATCTCTGGACTTTCCACAGCGAGGCAGCTGGAACAAGCGTGGTTTGGTATCTAGGAGACAAGCCCCTCCCCTCCCTCCTGTCACCAAAGGATGACAAATTAATTTGACCAAGTTGCGCGATCATGCAACATTGTCTCTTTGGTGTGTAGACAGCTTTAGTAATACCTTAATAGTTTTGTCAATAGTCAGTCTCTTTTTGCTTTGGTTTCCAGGAGGATATGAAGGCCTTTTGCTGTTAAATTTCCCTTATATGTTCATGTGCTAGTGGCTAACCTTGTCCTTCCAGAGGAAAACAGCTGAGAACTCAACCAAAACACTTACAGTTGGACTGTAAAACCAATAAACATGCTGAAAGATGCTAAAATGCTTCATAGAGCGGAGGGGAACTGACTATTCTTCACAATTTAATAATGACACCTTTAATATTACGTACATGTAGTTCTTTAATTCATGTTTTTAACATGAGCTTTTTGCAGCTGTTAACTCAGTAAAGCTAGAATGATGGTGACAGACAAAATAAATGAGAATATCGTGTAATTGCTACATATTCATCATGGGACAGGAGACAATTGTTGTTAAATTGCTTCACTGATTGCTTCTCAGATACTCTGAGTGGTCCAGTAAGTGTGATTAAATTATCTCGCCGTTCTTCATGGCTTGTACTGAAAACAGAGACAGACACTTCAACATGTCACAATGGGGGTGTCAGTCTGAGCTCTTTGTGTGAGTTGCATGCTAGTGAGCCCGGCAGTGACATTTTTCTCCCTCTGTGTCTGTGTGTTAGTGTGTGTGTGTGTGTGTGTGTGTGTGTGTGTGAGACTCTTGGTTCCCAGGAGGGGGGCCTGTTGGCTGGCAGACTTGCCCAGTAGTCATCACTGTGCCCGGGGCAGCCTCTGGGACAATCTGGCCTCTCTGGAAGATCCTCGGCTGGAGCGACATCAGAGCTGGCATGCCAGAGGAAAACCAAAGAGAGGAGGATGATTCGAGAACAGCCAGAGCTGTCGAAACAAGACACAGCAGAGCAGTGAAACGGGCAGACTGGGATTTTGCCTCACATCCTGGTAGAGGCCTGGAGGCACATAAATCAAGAAGTCTCAAAGCAATCTGAACGGTCAAATATATGTTCAAACAATACAGAGTGCAAATATAATTTACTGGCTGCAGCTGCAGGAAACAAAGAAGGTTGTCAGGGACATTTTCCTCATGCATTTGGCTTAAATATAAACAGTTTCTGTTGCTTAAATAGGAGGCTACAATGACCTTGAAGAAGCTCTCAGTACAGCTTGTGATACTCGCCTACATTCACACTTGTTGCATCAACAGCTAATCTATGATTGCAACCATCAACTATACCAGATTTTACTCTTATATTAAAATAAACTGCCACACGCTATTACATACGCAACATTTCTTTTAAACTTGAACTTACAGTTTCATGTGATACAAGATATTATAAATGTATTCTAGCACCTTGAGAATTCAACTCCAAGAAAATCTTAATTGAAGTTTGAAAACGTTTCAAGCATTTTAAATGCCCTTCGTGCTTATTGCATCTATTAATGAGTGACTGCTTTGAGCTGGGAATATTAGTGTTATTCTTCACTGGAGATGTCACACACAAATATACACATTAAGAGTGTGATAAAAGTAATGTCATATCCGGCTCCAGTCAATATGAGTGAGACCTCGGGGAAATAAGCAGACTCATAAAAGCCATCTGTTTGTGTTTCCAGTCACCCGCAGATTAATGAGATGTGGTAAAACGGCTCATTATTATTGTCTCATTACCACCTTGACTCAACTCAGAGAGAAGCTGCTTGAATTTGTTTGTGCAAACAGGTGTCAAAACGGTTATCTTGCCTGGATTGTCCTGTGAGTGATATTTGAGTTTCTGTAGGTTGCATTGTTTTCTTCATTCATCTGCTTTTGCTGTCAGTGCTCATCCTAACAAAGCCGTTTATCATGTGCTTACTCAGTGTAAAATAAATGTAATAATAGCTCAAATGTAAAAAAAAAAAAAAAACTTTTAGACATCAAATATATTGAACAGCAAAGAGGAAGATTTAGCACACAGAATTTCCTGATGTTGTCTTCTGTCGGTAACAATTCTCTGACATGATCAGCGTGAAAGTTCATGGAACAGATTCTTTGTCAAAGCCCATGTTGTCTCAAAAGAAGAAAAAAAGGAATGGTACCTTTTAGCATCTGTTTAGATAACAAATTTCAATGTAAATGCATTTTTGTCCATTTTAGACACCTCTAGCAACTACACCCTTCAAAGAGAGAGCAACAAAGTCACAGGAAGGCCGGAGGTCGGATAGACCACAACTGCTGACTAGGGAACTTGAGTTCAAGATGTGCGAAACCCAAAGTGTAGCTTAATGTGTCAAACTAACGGTCCTAAATAATCCCTAAATAATCACCCAATACCCAGTATTCATTATACTAAATTTGTGATGCCTAAACTTGATGAAATTGTGACCATTTCACAACATAAGCCACATGAAGCAGGAGGAGTTTGCCTATCGGACACAGACACCAAAGGTTTCAATGCACATTTCAGTTGGGGTTAGAAAAGGAGTTTATGTTTTTAAGTTCATACAACATTCTTCATAATATAAATACAGGTGTGCACAACAACACTCAGATATATAAAGAAAAAAAATATCCCAGGATCCTGCAAGTATTTTGCACTGTAAATGGGAACAGATTTGGCAATTTCTGCAGAGAACTTATACCTCTGCAAAGGTGAGTGCAGCAAAACCAAGAAAGCAATACAGCTGAGTAGAACAGTAATGAAAACCTGTCCCTAAAATGAAAGATTACCATGTATTTGAGTGGAAAAGTAGTGCACCATAAAGGAAGGAAAAGGTAATGATTATTATTGTTTTCACACTAAAGAGCTTTTTGTGTGGTCTTATTTCCTGGAAAACAAAAACGTTTATAAAATGAACTGAAATTAAATGGAAGTGAGATGAAAGAGAAGCAGGTATGGAAGAATGGGATGAAGGGAGGAGATTAAAATCTGTATCTGTCAGACCGACAAGCCAAATGCTTTACTGTGGGAAATTGTACGCCGACTCCCTCAGTCGCTGCATGCCCTTCACACACACATACACACACACACACACACACACACACACACACACACACGAGCACACACAATTTCAGCCCAAGGCCACAGCCCATATTTACGTAGCTTCATCTGCAGTGTTGGAGTATAGGGGACTGTGATAAAGTGTGTGTATCCATAGTGATAGCACATATCGGCTTTCATGTATCATTTGGAAACACACACACACATACACACAATGCCACAGGCTAGAGGTTTTTAGCTGACTAACTTCGGCTTGTCACATTTGTTGTTAGCAGAGAAGCTGCTCTGCCTGTCTGTCTCTCTCTCTGTCTCTCTCTCTCTCACACACACACACACACTACCACACACACACATACACACACACACGCCACGGTTTGCATGACATTGGTGTTAACATAGTGTCAAACTGTATGTGTCTACTTGCATGATATGTGTGTGGTGAACAACCCTGACAAGAGACAATGATGATGATTAGGTCAGAGTGAACAGCCACACTCACACACACACACACACTCACACTGTGACAAACATTCATGTACTGTACACTCCATGTGTACAGTAAACCCTCATCATTCCTTATACATATGCATAATGTAACTCTTCTGCACACGCACATTTGCGTGTAAAGGCCATAATTCTGGCGTGATGCGTGGTTTTCTAGAGGTTTTAATGCAGATGCAGCCGTGGTGGCAGCCTGTAATTTCTCACAGCATTTTATGATGAAGAAGACAATCTTGATTTATTTCAATCAGAGCTGTATGATTTGTATTCATCATGGTGGAGATAAAACCGTTGTGACAAAATGATGACACGAGTGGTTCCCATATTCTCTGTGTTAATGAATTCATTTCACTTTAACCGTTTGTCCCTCATTTGCAAAAGGTGTGATTTGTTCACTTGCCATTTGCAGGGCTTAATCATCTTCATGCAAGAGTGCCACTGCAGCTACAGCTTGTAATATTTAATATGAAAAACATTAAAAAACATTTACTGTATTATTATTATTATTATTATTATTATTATTATTATTAATAATAATAATAATAAAAATACTTCTATGTCTGTTTCAGAATTCTGTCACTGCCGCGGCCAGTTAGAGCGTCACACCAAAGAGTGTCAATATTACTGTGCTATAGAACCGATATG
>JAPXVT010000003.1:27111139-27123705 GCA_029823135.1 Acanthurus reversus | reverse complement strand
GTCTGTCCCATCATGCTATGGTGCTTCTCCGACCAGAAACGACACAAAAACATAATGCATTCTGGTCCATCTTGAGTGAACACTAGAGCTGCCTGGATCCCTCGGCCCTTGGAGGGGGGGTCTCATGAAGTTCACTTGAGTTTTACAGAGAAATGGAATGGCACTTAAGATGGCTGCAGGGATTCCCCCGAGGGGAAGTGAGCGAGGGCATGTTATGGGACTGTTGGAGTGCAGGGCAAAACTCTGCTTTGACTGATCTGCCCTTATGTGAGCCTGCATCTCAGAGTCTTTCTTTTGGCTGTTTCCTTACTTTGTTTCCTTACTTTCTGTTTTTTAATGAGTCCTGTATTTATAAATAGTCATTTATCACAATGTGTGGTGGTGTCGGTGTGTATGTGGGTAGGAGTAGGGGGTGCGGTTGGGGGGGATGTCAGTGGATATTGTTTTTGTTGTTTTTATTGTATAAGGCACTTTGCGTTACATTGTGTTTGTATGAAAAGTGCTTTATAAATAAAGTAGTCTGACGGATTGATTGATATCTTCGTTCTTACAACTCAGTTTTCACTCTTTTCATTCTTTCACCGTCCTACAGTCACTTTACAATTTTAGTAAACTGCACAGATTTTTAACTGTGGATATTGCACTGTTGTTTTTTATTACTTGTTTTTTCTTTGTTATCTTGACATGCTGTATGTGCCTCACTTTTGCCCTCCAGGGACAGTTCAAGTTTTTTTTTAATTCAATTAAACGAGCTCAAAACACAACTAAGAAGCCCCACAGAGCTGTTAGCATGGCTAAAGACTGCATGTAGTCAGTATGTATGTAGTTGAGTTTGCGTGCACGGGTTTGTACCATTTACCGTTCCACAGAAACAAGATATTGCCTCATACAGTTGTCCATCTTCTTCACATGGGATCCTTGTTCGATCAAGCTGTCAACCACTTAAGATTGTGTGTGTACGAAATGAACTGACTTTGATTCGTGATGCTCAAAATAACTCTTCCAAATTTAACATTTCTCTAAAATAAAATTTGATCTTCAATGTGACAGCCCAGCAGTTGACACATCAGGCTTGAAACAGACAGTGCAGAAACCGAACTGCATTACTAACATTTTCTGAGTGTGCTGCAAGATAAACTTCTCCTACTTGCAGTGAACTCCAGCAGCTCCACTCTGTTTACCTCAAAAAAATGCATTTTACCACCCCTCACTCCTCCGCTCGCCACGGTACAAAGCCAAGAAAAGTGACTCACTCTTTTACAGAAAACCCTGGATGAAGCTGTCATTATGGGGCAATTATTTTGGAGAAAAGTTGCTTTTGCAAAGGCACTGAGTCTTTCAACAGCAACTCCCACCTCCTGCTGTCACACAGCTGGGCTGCTGGTCTTTCTTTCTTCAGCAGGTTTTTGATTGCAGCTCTCTACTGTATTGGTAAAAAGGGCTGTAATGTTGAGGAAATTATCTTGAAAGAGATGAAATTGAGATGCACACGGCGGATAATCACCAGTCACTCAGGCAATCATGTCCAAAGGCTAGAGGTGCTAATGAATGGTGGCCTGCACATGCTCAGAGGCAGCTGTGTGTGTATGTATGTGTATGTGTGTGGGCATTCACGAAATACGTGCAAACACACAAATGACACGTCTCTATGTGTCATTTTTAGAAAATGTAACCGCTCTCTTTAGATGCACACATGGTTGCTGGATTACTTACACACAATCACATACTGTGTAAGAGACATTTAAAGAAAATGAATTAATTATTGGCTGAGATTTTAACCTGTCGTGAGCAAAACGAACTGGATTAGCACCTGGCGACTGCCCCAGAACCCCAGAGGTCCCGAAGAACTCCAGGGTCATTGAGTAGTAATTGATTTGTGTTAATTACATGACATTAAATTAGCTTAACAAAACTGACCGCACCACTGAATGACAGTTCTAAATTGATACAGTAGCATCTGCATTATTACCTAATCAAATTTTAGGATTCGATTTGCAGAGGAGCCCTCAGTTAAATCATGTTTTAAGGTCTTTATTGTTTTAGTTTAATATTGTGCTCATTATAAAAGATCTAATGGCGTTAAATTGTATTAAGTCACCTTGGCAAAACATGCTGTAATAAATATGCACCAAATAATGAAACGTAAGGTCAATTGTAAAAATCTTTCTTTTTTCTTTCCTTTCTTTTCTTTACTTTTTTTTAATATGTCTTGTAAATTTGTTTTTCTCCTCCCTGAATTGAGAGCATATAAACATATCACTCATGCTGAAATTATTCACAGCGTTTTTATACAAATGATGCAACTCATCATGCTCACGAACACTGTTTAGAAGCAGCAAAGATGGCTCAATTTAAAAAGAAATTAACATAATCTAATCACACCAACAGAATCAGTCTGAAGTTGAAAAACAGAAATATAAATGCCACAGAGATACTTGTGTGTGTGTGTGTGTGTGTGCCATTGATCCTTATTCAAGTGTGACAGTGCCAGCAGTAACAGCTGCAGGATTTAAACGAGGAACAGGAGGTGATGTTCTGTGTTGCTTAACAGGAAATGAGGATAGGGATGAGAAAATTAATGAAGATGGATAATGAAGAGGAGGATGAGGAAAAAGAGCAGAGAAAAAAGGTCAGGACTAAGAAAACAAATACCCGCAATGCTGTGTTTTTCATGTTACGAAACGCAAAAATCCTAAGATAAAGTTGCTTTGATTTTTTTTTTTTTAACTTTTTAGGTATATCTTATAATGTTTTGCTATGCTAGCTTATATTTAAAATGTCTTGCTTTATTCAATATTATATTATCATACTGTATATCATAAACTGTTGTTGCTGTTGTTTAAGTTGAAATGAGGTCTTTCACTTTCTTTCTTTCTTTAGCCTACTATTTTTTCCCCCAAAAAATCCTCTAATCAATTTACTATCAAAGTTTATTATATCTCTTTAGAACTTAAAGTATAATAGTGAGGAGACATAGCCAATATAGGAAATCAAACAAACAACTTAAGAGGAAGATTTCTAAAGTAAAAGTAAAATTCATAACCTAGATCCGCTCTATTTTGCTATTTTCATCAGGCATCGTCCAGACACCTTGTTGTCCTTCTGAAGGACCCTCCTTAATTCCAATATGGCGGCGTCCATACGGGTGTGCTGTGCCCTCCGCTTCACAATCGGAGGTGAATTATGTCTCTTTTTCTGTTTTCCACAGCTTCGTTAAAATAGTCCAGCGTAAATATTTATGCTTGTTTACTGTGTGACTGTTTTCTAGTGGTACGTTTTGTTTACTTACCCGTGATAAGCCCGTCGGTGCTGCAGGGCTGTCAAATCCGGCACGTCTACAAAATAAAATAATTTCGGTGCTGTAAGAAATATTTATCATGCGCTTGAGAATAGCAAGTTTCAGATGTTCACAAATAAAACCGACATTACGTCATGTCTTTTTTAAAGGCAAGTGTTCCTCGCGTGTGTCCAGTCTCTTATAGTTGTCGTTATCCAATTCATTTAACTGTTGCCTTGTTACGGAATAACGTTATATTGTCTGAATCATTGGGGTGTGAAAACGTTACTTTTGATCAATACGTCTGTCTCGTTTAGCCTTTGGTTAACCCGCTCGTATGGAGGTTTGATGCGGTGGCAATATGTTTCCCAAACTTCACTCCGGATTGTCTCAATTTAATGTCCATCTGCATATTAATAAACGTGGACGCCTCTGAGAAATAAACGTAAGACTAATTCTGCACTGGTCGATTGCGGGCTTTAATTCGGCATACTTAAAACTTATTGATTGATTGGTTGATTGAGCTAAAACGTACACAGAAGTGATCTCAACTTTAATCAGGCTTAACTTTCTTCAGTCTTTTTCTTGTGTAGCGTGTGTAGAAAATAAGAAGCCGAAGTGAATTGTGGGAGGTGGCTGAGATTGCTTAGCATGTGTTTTTAGTGTCTGTCAGAGTGGTGTGTGATTTAACAGTTCAACCCTTTAATTTATCAGAACAGTTTAAATACCAGTAAACTGGTCAAACGTGATGTTTGCTATACCTTGATGTGAAGTCAAGAGTCTTCTCTATGTGTTTAAATCGCTGTGTCTATGTGTTTCTTACATACCCGCTATGTGTGATGGACATTATGTGGTTTTAATACACTTTTCCTTCATTTGGTGGATTTCTCTCTCTTCAGGTGCGGCACCACTCCGTGCCATAGGTGGAGGCGTTCAGGTACCCCACTTGGCAATTCGAGCCCCAGCTGCTTCTCTCCAAAGAAACCCTGCGCTTCCCCTGTTCCCTGCAACTGCAGCGCAGCAAACCAGACATAGCAGCTTTTTCAACAAGTGTAAGTAAATAGAAAGGGCATTCCCAAAAAGCCTCGTCCCTGAATTAGACCAATAGCATCATACTGTATCACTCACGGCCTAAATTGACTTCAGTCGTTAACCATTTTTATTTACAAAAGCCTGTGTGGTCGATACCACAGCATGAACTCGCTCATCAGCTGAAATGTCTTCACACAGCCTCCTAAAGTGGTTTCTTTTTAAATTCATCCAATGAGAGAAGACATATTCACCCACTAGCACATTGTGTGTTGACACAGTGTTGGTGCGATGCTCAGATAGAAATGAGGACGATAAGTAGCACCGATTTGCTTTCTTTCCAAGAGTGCCAGGAGTTGATTAGTTTAGCTTAGCTTAGCTTAATTTGGCTAAGTGGAGAATAGAGAATAGAAACACCGAGACAGCTGGTGATTTTTATTTTTTTATTTTTTTTTATTTTTTAGTAGCGTTGTGAGTTCTGGTGCTTGTGTGCATCAGAATTATAATCACATAAAGTTTCCCATCGCAGCCAGACTTTCTGTCACAGTAGCTCTTGTTCTATTTCTTTTTTAAACTCTTGTTTTAATCTCTCTGGCTGTTTGTCTGGTGATGGTAAACACATTATACACCAAAAGCATGTGTAATACCTCTGTTTTCGTTCTTTGTGTGCTTTTAGTCTGGGGCTGTTTTTTTCATGCTTTTGAGATGAGATATTGTATAATCACATATGGACTGATGTCGGGGTGGTCACATTCTTTTGGCCCTGTGTGTGTTGAAGCAGATTTTATCCCAACAGCAGATACAGGTGCATGTTAGTCGAGCTTGTTTGGACGGCATGTCAGTTTTGAGTCGTCTCTTCCATTTTCAGTCTGTCTCTGTCTCACTCGCTCAGCGGCTCCTCGCTTTCATTCCTATTCGTTAACAGTCACTGCCTGAGCATTTCTCAGACAATTACATGTTTTGTGTCCGTCAGCATGTCTGCATGGTGATCATAGGAATACACACACACACACAGGCACATGTGTCAAACACCTGTCACATTCTATTGACTCTTAATCTGGGCTCACATTTTCCCATTAAGACTGTTTAGATATTAACTCTCAAAAGAATTGTGGTTGTCAGTTTTTTGCACATTCCTCCACAAAACTTAGAACTCTTTTATTGTTTTTATCATATTTTTTTCCACGTTGTTTTCAGTTTTCTATATTTGTTCTCATCACTCTTGAAATCAGCTCTGACTTTCATCTTTATTTGTAAACCAGCTGAGCTCTCTCTCCTGATAACGTCCACGTAATTCCTTTCCTTTTTTTTTCATATACCCATGGATAAACATTTGAAGGGTCTTGGTGCTGTTATGTTTGTTTACGCGTGTGTTTGTTTACAGTGACGGCAGAGCAGTTATGGAAAGGTGTGCTGGCGGAGTCGGGTGCTGGAAGCAGGAAGGGCCGAGGGAAGAGGACCAAACGCAAACTGAAGAGAGACCTAAATCGAGGCCAAAAGATCGGAGAAGGTGAGACATCATCTGTCTGTGTCTCTGTGTCCATCAGCTGTCTGTCTGTCTTTCATTCAGTTTTTGCAGATGTTTGTCCTGACTTTCCTTTGCGCAGTTAATTTGAGGAAATCTCTTTTTCAGCGAGTCTGTGCTGATTTACACCACAAACTAGAATATTCATCAGTTAATATTAATAATTTATAAAACTGCTGTACTATTGAGAGGAATTAGCCTTCATCCACTCTGCCCGTCTTCTTTCCCACTTTCACTTTTCTTTCAAGAGGAACAATCAGTCTTCATTCAGTCTCGGCGTCTCTGTCAGCCCGTCTTTTCTCTCTTCTCTCCTTTTCTTTCACTTTAACTGAATTTGAGTAAATTCCCGGTCTTTTACAATCCCCACTCATCAGTCTGTGGTGGTGATAAAAATCTTAAATAATCTAAGCTAAAATAAATGTTATGAGGCTTCTCATTGTCACGCAAACTGCTTCTGTCAGTTTCTTTCGTGGTTTGGCTTGCAGCTCGAATCTGTCCAACTCTCACTCAGGGTTTCTTAGATTAATAGGGCTGGGTACAATAATCGATCCATCATTGCATTGCAACTGTTTTTTTCCCAAGTTAATATCAATTCAGAAAATTACAGAAATTGATCCACAAAAAAACTCGAGCTTTAGGACCCCCTGTTGTCCTGACATCAATAAAAATAGGATCAAGGAGGATGTAAATTAATTTTGAGATGTTTTTGGGATGAGAAATGTAAACACTTGCTGCCGTTACAATGAATGTAAATGAAACCGACTGCACGTTTTGTGTAGCAGGCACGGACTGATGGTAACGGTACCGTTGTTTACCTGCAAGGCAACGAGTGAGCAGCTGACGTTTGCATTTACAGAGAGCTGCCGATTAAAATCCACGACTCAAATCATGTTACGAACGTAAGACCCACCATGTAATTACTTAGACATACTTAACATTACTCCTCTTCGTTTCTCCATCATCTCTCCATCTCATCTCGTTCTGCAACATGTCACCTCTCCTCATGACAGGTTCTTTTCAGCTCCTCTACCTTAATCTTAACAGTTAGAAAGCTAAATACTCTTTTTTATTTTTATTTTTTGCTTACCAACTACATAAATATTCTCATCTGGTGACAATGATCTCTGACCAGCGTTTCAGCATCTGTGTCTGCGTGCAGCAGTGTGACCAATTTGCATAAAAATCACATGGCTTATTTTAATTTATGTAACATTTACTGTAAATTAAATAGGTCTGCTAGCCCCTACAAGTGTACCCTCAAATTTATTGAACCGTATAAGTCAAATGTAGGGCTGCAGCTAACAATCATTTTCATTATTGATCAATCGGTTAATCATTTATTCCATGAAATAACAGAAAGGTGCTAAAAATGCACATCTCCATTTCCCAGAACCAACTGTGACGTCTTCAAATTGCTTCTTTTGTCTAAACAGCAGCCCAAAGCAACAAATTCTCATTTTTAAGACACTAAACCAGCAGTTCTTTATACTTTTTTTTATTTGAAAAATGACTAAAACGATTGATCCATTATCAAAATAGTTGGCGATTAATTTTCTGTCAATTGATTAATCGACTATTCGGTTAATCTTTGCAGCTCTTTTTAAATGTCAACCACATGTGAAGAAATGGAGTTGTTGTTGTTGTCTGCACTTTAGAGCATACTGTTCTTTTAACTTTTAATGTTTTATTTTTTGTTCATTAAAAAATATTGAAATGATAAAATACATTTTGGGGTCAGTTCGCTCTAAACTGATGTGAATAATGAACACATTATCACTTTTTTCTGTTGTCCATGCTTATCATTGAATCGATATCAAAGCATATTAATCAGTATTGAATCGAATCAAATCGAGACACAAAGAAGATTGAATTGAATTATGAGGTGCTCGGCAAAACTCAGCCCTGTAGAGTAATGCAGGATGTTTTAGCAAAAACCGAGCTTGAGAGACAATTTAATTAACTGTTTGCATCTTAACTTCTTTGGACTTAGTGATGTACAGGGATAAGAAATAAATATTTGAAAAGGAGTCGTATTTTATATTTCCTCCCCCCTCTTTTATGTTCTCCATTTCACTGTTTGTTTGTTTGTTTTGTTTTTCCTTCCCTCACAGGTCGCGGTGGGTTTCTGTGGCCCGGTCTGAACGCTCCGGTAGTAAAGGACGGGACTCTGCAGAGCGTCAGTCGAAGAGGCGAGACTGAGCAGCTGGAGGTGCAAGCTGAGCTAGGTACAGAGGCAGGATGCACTGAATACACAAAAACACCAGTTTGTGGACCTGCAGTCGCACAAAATGAACAGAAATGATAAAACTCTCATTGATGCCTTTAATGCTTACACTGCTTACCACTACAAAAACTTCACCAGCCTTTTCAACCTTTAATTTTAAGAACCATAACCACCAACAGGACCACTGGTGGGAGACAGAAGCTGCAAATCTTACTCCGCTGTGATCTCATTTTCTAAAAGTAATAACACGGATAGTTTTACGATGTCGAACGGCATCCTTGATGTTTATCATGTTAAGCTCTTTGAAATTAGCCCTGTCCACTTTATTTTCTCTGGGCTGCAGTGCCAAATTTGTCGTTTGTGTCTTTCTGCAGTGCGCCAGAGGGATGAGTGGGAGAGGAAGAGAAAGATGAAGGTGAAGAGGGAAAGAGGATGGACTGGAAGCTCGTGGGGAGGCATCAGCCTGGGCCCCCCTGACCCTGGACCCGGTGGAGGTAAATACTCAGACAGCGTTGACACATGTAAACCGTGTGTGTGTCAGTCCGGCTGTGGATCACTGTGGTGATGAAAAAAGAAAAGCTAGACGAAGCAGCAGAGGACTAAACGCGGGTGTAAGCTGCCATGACAGTGAGAGAGAGAGAAAGAGAGTGACAGGCTGGTATGGCGGCACATTAGGACTGATTAAGAGAGGATGTGACAAAAGTGTCAAGTGGGACACTTTCCTAATTTAGAAAGACGTCTCCCTCCCTGTGTTTCTCTCCCATTCTTGCTTTTTCTTCTTTTCTGTGGCACATGTTCTGTCTTTATTACCCAGAACTCGCTGTCTTTATTCCACCCTTTTTAATATGTAGTGAAGGGAATACAGCCTTTATTAATAATCTGTGGGTCAGTGTGGGTTTTTGTGCAATTGCATGACAACATTTTTGTGTTGTCTTTGGTTTTTAATTAGCTGTCAGCTGTGCAGCAAATATCTGCTTGAGGACGATAAAGACCTACAACAATTGAACTCCTCTCAGTCTCAGTGAGGGAGCGTGAACAGCAGAGGTCTTTGCAGAGCTGCTTCCTGTAACAGGAGAATGCATATCAGACTGTATGTCAGAGCTTCAGGTTAAAGCTGAATGTTGCACGGTTAACAGTCCCTGAAGCCCATAAGTCTGCAGGCTAATCAACTCTTCATTAAAGCTAACCCACAGAAACTCAGCTGGTGAAATCCACCTGATTTAGTGATGGAGCCGCGGGCCTCCTGTTCCCAGCCTCATTACATGTTCAGACTTTGCCGTTGGAATTGAGTTCAGTCTATTTGCCTCAGACGACTGACTGATGAGGGATGAGGCGCCGTCGTCGCCAAGCACATTTTCTTGCCTCTCTCTCCTTTTTCTTGCTGTTTCTTTTGCATCCTCCTCTGATATTTTTTTCTGTTATTTTCTCTTGATATTTCCTCTTTGTTGTTGCTGCGCTAACCAGCTCTCACACCATGAAATACACACACCAACACATATGCAAACACTTTCTTATGCACAAAGTTCACACACTGTATGGTGCTCTCGCTCGCACATAAATACACTTGGGGGCTGGTGAATGTCATGTTCAGAGAGCTGTAACTAGGTTGCTTCTCTCTGATCAGGTTTAGATTCTTACAGATGGCGTCCCAGCTGAGCCTTGTGCGTGTGTGTGTGTGTGTGTGAGTGCGTGTGTGTGTGTGTTTTCTCCTCAGAGCCTTTGAGTCAGTCTCTTTTGTTTGTCATTAATTGGTTAGAAGTGAGCAGGCTGCTGTTGGGAGAGTAACATCCTTCACAGGTCACCGACAATGAAAAGTGTCAACTCGTTACACTGCTGCAAGGGCTTCTGGGTATTTGTTACGCTAGCAGGAGCCTGGTTTAATCTGTTTAAAGTGTCTGCGAGACTTTTGTGTGCTTGTGCCAAAATGTCTTTGTGTGTAAGAGCTTTTCTTTATCTGTGCGTCTTCTTTTCTTTCTCCCCGTCTCTGCACAGAAACCTACGAGGACTTTGATTCACGTGTCATTGAGGTGAGTCTCTCTTTCTGCTGACTAAACAAACCACAAACATAAACTAAGAAGTTTTGAATGTCAGCAGTTGTTTTTGGAAATGTGAGTCTACATCATTTAGCTTGTAAAAACTGCATTCCAAGTTTTATTTTTATTTATATAATTTATTCATTCAGTCCGTTATTTATTTTTTAATAACTCAGCTTTATTATTTCTCTGTCAAATATCCACTCCTCATATCCAAAATATCTGTGAAAAACTTCAGCATACAAAAACTAGACAGCTACATTGAAAATAGAGCTATCACAGTATCAGATTTTCACTGCGCGGGTATCGTGGCCAAAAGAATTCACAATAACGATATTATCATGATATCTATATAAAAAAAATTGTTGTCAAATTCATTTTTAATTTAACTTTATTGTGAGTTTTGTCTCTTTTTTTGGCAAATGAATTGCACTCAAAATACAAGTGTAGGGAGGTGGAAATAGTCTGTAAGCATAACTATACAAAAGTGAACTAAAAGTATAATTACACTTATTTTTTTTCTGTTTTATGGTGGATGGCAATCAGTGTTAAGGTACATTACAGCCACCTGCTATGACAAAGTAAAAATGGATAGAAATGGAAATGGTTTAAAAGGTGCTGTATTTTGTACATGATATTTTTATGTGTGACTTCAGTGTTTCATTTTTAATTTCATATTATCATCTATATCAGTGTATTGCAATAATCCTTGGTTGGAGGAGTGAGCGGGTTGATGCAAATAGGATTTGGACATAGATCAAAGACTTAAGTTTCTCTGCATTATCAGGGCCGGAGCGCTTCTCCCACCTCCTCCTCAGCCTCCATCACCTTTTTTTTTTTTTGCTCACTCTGCTGCATTCATGCTATCGCAGCCCCGGAGCCAGTCTTCTGAGGGGCATCCTGGCAGAGTGTGAACATTGTTCTTACATGTCAGTCTTGAACAGAGATGTGAACACTAATGGTTTTTGGCAGGGCCCGGGTCCTCGGCGGACACACTGCTGGAGCAGAAAGAAAACAAGCGGAAAAGAGGGACAGGAGGGAGGGGAGGTTGGGATGAGTGCGGGGGGGAGGAAAAAAGGACCAGGTGTCTTATCAGCGACGGGTTCACTCGCTTTACAACAGCACCATCTGTCTTCATGAGGAGGGCTCTACAGCGTGGAATAACTGATGCCGCTGCACAAACACTCATCCAAAGCAAATCATTATATACGGGTTTTAGTTTTGTCTCAGCCAATTTAATTGTTCAATGGGCTGGTAGGGCTGCTGCTTTTCATATCCGGACAACTGATGCGGCCATCAAGAGCAGAGAATGTGTGACTCGCACATGTTAGATGGATATAAATTATATGCTACATCTCTCAAAATGTCAGAGTAACTCATTATTTTTTCCCTCCGTATTATCCTAATGTCATCTGGTGAAACAAGGCTGACAGTTAAAAACATGCACTGACAAGACTTAAAAAGGGCCCCTTTTTTTTTCCTCGACATTTCAAGCTAAAATGAGAGGCAGTAAAAAAAAAAAAAAGGAATCCTCTTTGTGACAGATGCACTCAGCGCTACTGCAAACGCAACTTTTCCCTGAGCAAGCAACATTGAGCGTCTCAGCGGACCCGCTCCTCTCTGCTCGGCCGTCCGCTTCCTTTTTCTCTCGGCCAACCAGAGGAGAGCGGACAAGATGGATGCCAATGTCACAGCGCTGGTCGAAGTGACAGATGGGCTGATTATACAAACTCATCCCTCTGGCCGTAGGAAAACACAACACCTTGCCTGCTAGCTAATAGCCTTCATCTGCCTGCACCTTATGGATAGTTGACGCTTGTTGTTAATATGGAAAAGCAGCATTGTATGGACAGATCCCATTAAAGGCCTGGCCTCCCTCTTGACAGCTTGTACCTGAATGGACACATGCCACACCATTTTTTTTTTCTACAGCCCAAACAAACAAAATGGTAAATCACCTCGGTGCGACCTCGTGTCTGCTTGGCTGGCTTCAAGGGCATGTTTTCCTTCCTCAAGACGGACACATTGCAAAAGCATAAACGGATTCCTGTCACTAGCTTGATGTGTGGGTGTCAAGCTCTGCTGTGCACAGCGGTTTCTCAGCAGGTAAGCCGGTCCAACAAGAGTGAAAACCGAGGCACAAAGCGAGCGAGAAGTGGCAAAAAAACATCTTGGTTTTTTTTAGCCGCAGAGGGGTTGAAAAATAAGTCAAAATCATGGGGAGAATAAGTGCAGGTGCTGAAGGTGATCTTTCAGGATTAACCACCTGCCCCCTGCCTGCCCCTATCTGTGATTTAAAGTCTGGGCTGATTAATCAGACTGGCATCGAGTCTCTGTTCAGGCGAGACGTTTAGATCAATCACACAAGCCAAAGGGGAGCGTACAGTGGCTCTAACAAATGGGAAGCAGAGAATGAGGGAAAAAGGGCAGCTAGAGAAAGAGAGAGAGAGAAGAGAGAGAAGAGATTGAATGGCTTAC
>JAPXVT010000003.1:27084280-27097031 GCA_029823135.1 Acanthurus reversus | reverse complement strand
AGATTGTTTTTTGCACATTGAGCCTTATTATAAGGATATTTATGATCATGTACAATGTTCTACAATATTATTACAATCATGAACGATGCAGTTCTGATAGCTGGGGCTCAATGCTAACGCCACTGCTGGCTGAAAACAGTGGAGGTGCACTCAGACAATCCATTGAAAAAACACAATAAACGCTTGTTTTAAAAGATGAGAAACTCATCAAATGTTTAGTTGTGTCCTCTCACGTAAAACACGAAGTGAGACGACATATAACCCGAAAATGGCTCTTTCAGCTGCTTCAGGAAACAAACAAACAGCTGTTTCCTGGTCATAAGCTGTTGTTTAACTTTGTGCTTTAATCAGTAAGTTTACTTGCACAGTTAAGTCAAGCTACGGTTAAGATTAGGCCATATAATTGGACTACTGTCCTTGTCCCAGTATACAAGCGCCAAGGGAGAATCAATTTATTGTCTGACTCCAGTATGATAGGCGGTGATATGCGCCGTTCAGCTGGTTACTATCGGATCTTCTTCCAGTTAGCCAAACGAGTTAGCAAGTGGCTAGCGATCATCATAGAGCAAAATCGAAACATTAATATTGTAACTATTAAAACTAATGTAATTTAAAGCTGCAGCATTCGCTTAACTTTCTTACTGAAATGCTGATTATTTGTATCATTTTATTCAATTACAAATTACCACCATTGTGAACTTTGTGTGTTTGCGTGTGTTTCTGTGTGTAACTGTGATCTGCAGGCCAAGAACAGAGCCATCCACTACTTGTATTATATAGAAAGATTCAACGATCACACCAGTAAGTGATTCTGTGTCTCTGTGTGTCTCTCTTTCTGCTTCTCCTCCATTTTCCTCTCCCCCTTAAACTGTTCATTTATATTTTTCCTTTTCTTCTTCTCTTCTTCCTAGAGTTGCAATTTTAACATAAGTGTGAATAACTTTGTGTTGTGGCTACCAGTTAAGTTTTTCGACCTTGTTCAAAGTTGTGATTTTCCATTAGTTTGGCATTTTACAGCTCTAAATGCTATAGTTCCCATGATGTCTTTTTCATCACTGTTTTGAGTAAAACTGAGAATCATAACTCTCAAGTTCATTGAAAAATGACCATGAATATGATGATCTGTTTTGTGAACACAGTAATCTTTAGCCTTTCACTTGGCATCAGCAGCACACAAAACACAGTTTTAAGGCCACATTTAGACCAAAACAGGCATCAGTAGTCTGTTAAGTCTGCAGTGGTGCGAACCGCAGGGGGGTTCACAAACTGAAACTGACAACGTTTTCACACCAGCGTTGTTTCGTTTGGTTGAATCGAACTTGAGTGCGTTTCCCCCATGTGGTGCAGTTCGTTTGTGCAGGTGTGAGTGCAGCAGTTGTACTCGGGTGCTCATCAGAAGTGGACCAAACGAGTGGACTGAGACACCTGGTTCAAGAGGTGGTCACGGTGCGTTTCCAAAAGAACTGTGATGCAGTTCATTTTTGGTGAGAACTTGATCCGACCTCAGTCTGCGGTAACTGCAGAGAGCACTGCACATTTATGGACTAACCCAGATCCTGTAGGCAGCTGTGAGCATTACTGAATTAGGAAGCATTTCTCCTGTCGCGACAACAGCAACACACCAGCGTGAGTAATCACGGACAAACGTGGAGAACGCAAACAATGTAATATCTGACGACCGACACCAAAATCAACCCCCCACAGTTCCCTCCGCGTTGTGAAATTACTTGTAATGCGTGCGCTGTCTGCTCATCTCTCTGTTAGTGTTTACATTTCCAGAGTTTGCTCAAATGGCAGATCAGACCAATCAGAGGTTCAGTTCAGGATCTACAATGTTGCTCCTGCCCCGGACACATCTCACCAATGAGTGATTTGTTTTATATAACTTTGCTGAGCCAATGAGTTACATGCGGCTGAAGAAAAATCTAATAATTTCTGCATCTGGTGCGCACCAGAGAAGTGGACTAGAAGTGGACTATCAGGTGTGAAAGCATTCTGAGACTGCAGGACAAACTCAAGCCAACATCCCACTGCATTGGCGTGAGCAGCAGGCTCAGCCCTGCAATAAGGGAGCACAAAGATGTTTTATCAGCCTTTTGAAGAAAAATATTTTCTCACGCAGCTGAGGATGGCTCGCACCGACGATTCACACGGGACCGTTTCATGCAGAGCAGAGCTGTAGAAGTGCTCCAAGTCTGAATCACATGAAAAAAAATGAATGAGACTTTACTTCTAGAAGCAGGTGCACCTGAAATAGCTTCTCCCACTTCAGCTATTACTTCCACTCCTCTGGTTCCCCCCCCCATCTCTCCCGCTCCTTTAGTTCCTCATCTGTCTTCCCCCTCTTGTCCGGCATGGTCTCCTTGTATCTCCTGCTTGTACTAACACAAGATACATATTGTTGGGGATGGATTTGTAGAAAAAGGTATCAGAGTGGAAAGGTACCACTCGTATTTTCTTATTGTAAAGGTGCCATTTGGCTGCTTCTGCTGCTGCTGCAGAGCAAAGCCAGAAAGATTAATGTGCGTGAGTCATCAGCCTCCACCGCGCCCACCGGAGCAGAAACTTAGCTTCCTGCTTTGGCCCAGGACCAAACGAGAAGTGTGTGTGTGTGTGTGTCTGTGAGTGTGTGTGTGTGTGTGTGTGTGTGTGTGTGTGTGTGATCGTGTCCTTCCACCCAGTTTGAGCTCAAAACTGCGGTATATTTAATTCATATACACAAAAAGTCAAGTTCTTCCACATGCCAGCTCTCACCGCGCAACCATCTGCGGGTCTGATCTGACTGGTCGTTTGTTTACTTTTTTGTCAGATCATTTTGTCAAAATTCCCTCATTACCTCTGCGGCTCGCTCCTCATGTGTTGGTTTGACAGTCAGAAAATTGTCTGAAAAAGGTGAAATCCAGTAGCCAGCCTGCAGACTGGTCATCACTCAGGTTTAGGTGGCAGTCCAGATGTTGGCTTCAGGTTTGGAAGCTGGAGAATGTTTAAGATTTGGCCGATGTTTGACCTCGGCCGACCATCCAGTTGATGGAACCAGTATTAATACTTTACCAAGACCAAGTTTATTGTGTGAATATTCCTGTGGCTCCAGTGGTGTTTATCTGAAATAAATGAAACAACACGGTCAAAATGAACTGCAACGTATTTGATTGGTTCTGTTTTGGACATTTTTCACCTTTGCTGGGAAAAAAACAAGAACTTTTGGACTAAAAGACAACCAAACAAACCGATTTTTTTAATCATTTTGGTCTGCCTTTACCACAAGAAGGGCCAGAATTACATACCTACTAAAAAGTCTGTGAGTGATCATTTAGCCCACCAGATTTCAAATTCTATCGTCTCTCGTGATAAATACCCAATGTAGAGAGTAATGCATTTATTGCGCAAGGATATCTTTTTAAAAAACAAGTTGACAGCTGATGATATGTCAAGGAGGAAGAAAAAAAAAACGCCCACTTTGATCGGAGACAATCATCCAGATCTGCTCCTGGCTAATGCAGGTGAGCTCTTCCCTGCTGGGCTGCCATGCGCAGCGCCACTTTGAGGGACAAATATTTCCTCTGTAAATGGAACTCGTGACCGCTCTCTGAAGGTTTACTTTTAATAGAGACAATGATAGTTGCCAAGCAACCAAGTTGCAGCTGCCTCCACACCAAAACATTATGAATTTAACCTGCAGTTATTATGACCGCCTGTGGCCGAAGTAATCAGGGCTGCTCTAGTGTTCAAGTCATTTAGTTGAGCTGATGATTGAAAACAAGTGAAAACAATTTTACTGGAATTTAAAAGAGTGCCCTGGGTAGGAATTTTATTTTTATTTTTGGTCTGTCAGCTTCACTTTGTCACTGTTTGGGTCTGTGAGTCATATGTCATACAAAAGACAGACACACACAAATGAACCCGGACCTCCTGCAGCCGCAGCAAATGTTCACCTCAGCTCTCTGTGTGTTAGTGTCTGTGTGTGTTTGACATTTAGTTGTTCATTTTTTATATTTCTACACCCAGCGGGTTGTGTCCTCTCAGCACCAAATGTTTTTCTTCTTTTACTGCTTCACATTTGCCATAACTCCCTCCTGTGTTGTTGTTGCAGCATCCAAGTACAAAATCAAATTCATTAAGTGATTAAATTACAACTGGATGTTCAGAGAATGCAGAGTGATGTTACAGAGAAACAAGCTTTCAGCCTCGAGCTATGGAGTTGTGCAGTTTTCTCAGGCTTCATTCAGCAGCTTGCAGCTCCTGTTCAGGGACTGTGTGTCTGAATAAGTTATTAGCCACAGCTGCTGCAGCGAGCAGGAGACACTGACATGTGGAGGGACATCTGGTGGACAGGTAGAGAAACACAGGACCCGAGGGAGAACAGAAGCAAAGATGCATGACAAATGAAATGGCACAAAACATGAAAATAATGAGACTTTTTGTAATTATTTTCCATCAGTTAGACTCTTTGTTCTCTTTCACTTTATATATGAGTATAAGTTAGTTGTTGTTGTTTTTTTGTCCAACAGTTTATCATGACATTGAATCCAAGTTCAAGAGGACAACACTCCGTTTGAAGAAACAAAATGAAGGTATTTCTGTTCCTTAAGCATTTCATGTACAGAATGCTGTAATTTAGTACATATTATGTGTAAAATATGCGCAGAGGAATGCTTTATTTGAAACCAAGTATATGTACTTTTGTTCTATATCTATGTTTCTATTTCTTTTTATCACAGGGATTGTATGCGTTTTCATTTAGCCATATTTTCACTTTTTGTATGTTTACCTGCTGTGCATCAAGATAAAACCCTGTATGTTTTACTAGCAATTCACTTTAATTAACTGGAAGGACGTTGATTAAACACTACCTCTCTTTCTCCACACAAGTTGTGAAAAAAAAACCCAAACAAGTAACACGGTTCTCTCCGGCAAATTTCTTTGAGATTATTAGGAAATATTTTCAAATTGTGGACTCCGACTCCTGCACAATCATTGAGGTATGAATGTGTTCATATCTGTTCTTCGTTCTCTCCATGTTCGCAGGTTATGGTTTGCACTGCCACCGGGCCGTCATCACTTTGTGCAAGCTGATCGGCGTAAAAGACTTGTACTGCAAAGTAGAAGGATCTGCCAATCTTCTGAACATCACCAGAGCTCTTTTCACTGGATTAGCCAATCAGGTGGGTTCATGTTAGCACAGTGGGAGGGATCTTTAGGTATTATTTTATTATGTAGATATTCAGAAAGTAGTCTTACCTTCAGGGGAAGAACCACAAATATTTCATAAAAACAGAGGAAACTAGAGGTTGTCTCATGAAGTTCAGAGCTTTTTGTTACATCTCTCTTCTTCCACCCTGCAGGAAACCCACCAGACGCTGGCTGACAAGAAGCAGCTCCACGTCGTTGAGTTTCAGTCGCACAGAGGCCCACTGCCCATGGTGGTGGCCAGTCCTAAAGATGGGGCGCGACCTGATCCAGAGCGCGAGGACGAGATCCCCAACACGCGTCTGCACTGGGACGACGTGCGAGCCGCACAGGGAATCAAACGCTCCATCTGGGCGGGTGTCAAACGCACTATCTGGTAGAGTGGCATTGAGCTGACAACTGAAGCGGACCACAAGAAAGATGGTGGACTGAAAGAGGCCAGAAGTGTCAGATGCAGGTGTCTGACTTACGGCTTTTATCAGAAAAGCTGGCAGTATTTTGAAATAACAACAGTTGTTCGCAAGCAGAATATCAGTTTTTGTTAATAATCTCCAAATGTGGTGGATCGCTACTATTTTACTGTGTCAACCAAGGACTAAAGTTACATGTTCCTCAGTCTGAAGATGCTTAATCTATAAATATAATTTTCCAGATAGACCCAATGAGGGATGCTCAGTAAAATATTAAGGCCATAGATTTCACTGGTTCCTTTACAACTGTCAAAACATCCTCTTCTCATCCATGTGGAATTGTTGCAGAGACGGTGTGTACTGAAGAAATAAAATATGTGACTGTAAAAACATTTTGATATTTTGCTTTCTGTCTCTGAAGCATTAAATAAGGATATGTGCTGTTTGCCTTAACAACAAAAGAATAGAAGTCCTTTGTCAGAAGCAGAAGCAGAAATTTCTCTTTGGCTTGCATTACATTAAAAACACATATCTTACATCCAAACTGGACACATTAAAGCAAAACAAGATAATATTAACAGGATTTTCTGCTTTATGCAAGTTACTAATTTAATCATCAGTT
Source organism: Acanthurus reversus (assembly GCA_029823135.1). Lineage (NCBI taxonomy): Eukaryota > Metazoa > Chordata > Actinopteri > Acanthuriformes > Acanthuridae > Acanthurus > Acanthurus reversus. Next base: position 27,090,812 of record JAPXVT010000003.1, on the reverse strand, counting down.
CAATTCAGCGTCTTTCAGTATAGGTGATTTTTTCACACTGCCTGGATGAAGATGGTTTGCAGCATATTTCATTTAAAAGTAGGGTTTTAGCCAACTTATAGTGGGAACCAGACACACTGGCAATCCAAATCAAACTTTTTGTTTTTTTATTTTACAGTCTTGTTTCTGTCTGTTTAAAGAAAAAGTTCAACATGGCTGAAAAGACTGAAAACATTCAGTTTACTATACTAGAACCTTGTCAGTTAGCTGAGTTCGGGGCCACACTGCAGTGTTTTTGGCTGGACCGCAGGCACAGCCTGAGGAATGCATCTGTCGAGCAAGTGAGTGAGTGAACCAAATTTTCATTTAACCTGCTGCCATTAAAGCATGAATCTATAATGCATTAGAACACATTACGAACACACTTAGAATGGTTATAGGTGGTTAAGGAAATGTGGCCTGCTGATTGAACTCAAAAGGCAGATGGAGGATTTTTTTTCATTATTATTGTAATGTCATTACACACAAAGAAAGAAGGTCTTCAAGAACCGCGACCTCCAGACCAGGACCAAAATCCTGGTCTACAAAGGGGTAGTGCTGCCCACCCTTCTGTACGGATCAGAAGCCTGGACCACATACAGCAGGCAACTGAAGGCACTAGAGGCACAACATCAGCGGTGCCTCCAAAAAATTCTCAGGATCAGCTGGGAAGATAGACGCACTAACACCAGCATCCTGGAGAAGGCTGACATCCCCACCATCACTGCCACCATCGCCCAACACCAGCTCAGATGGACTCATGTCATCCACATGCCTGACTCTCAACTCGCCCCCCAAATCAAGTCCTATACTCTCAGCTTGCTGTTGGAAAACATGTCCCGGGAGGTCACAAGAAAAGGTAAAAGGACAACATCAAAGCGAACATCAAAAAGTGCCACATAGACCTTAAGACCTGAGAAGACACAGCAACCAATAGGGCGATCTGGAGAAACCTTGTCCGTGAAGGTGCTGCACAACATAATGATGACCTCCGCCATGCTGCAGAAGACAAGCGCAGACTCAGAACGGAGAGAGCATCCACCAAAAAGGCCCAACCCAAACCCACCACCACCACTTTACCCTGCCCGCACTGCACAAGAGTAATTGGGCCCAGGATCGGCCTCTACGTCCACCTGAAGACCCACAAGGACCAAGAAGGACAGTCTTTCTCGACTACGAGTGACCGTCAATGATGATGATGACACACTTTCTCAAGGACTCCACAATATGTCTAGCAAACAGCATCGTGCTTTACCATTGAACAACAATATTCTAAATCTAAAGCCTGCAGCTTTGCAGGACTGTTCAAGCTTAATGTTAACATCAGCATGTTAACATGTTCACAATGACAACACTAACATGCTGACGCGAGGCAGTTACAATATTTACTGTGTATACAATCACAGTTAAGCATGTTTACAAGCTAACATTTGCTAATTAGCAGCAAACACTGCTGCTGCTGCTGAGCATGTTGTTAGTTTTTGGATCTGTTTGTCCCTTAACATTTTGAGGGGAACGTAAATGTTTGTAAGTTAACGTTAATTCTCCGAAATAGCTGTTAAAACATTTCACTTACAATCCCCAAATTACAAAGTACACTGTATAAAATGTGGTGGTGTTTTTTGAGCATTCCGCACATTTCGCATCTTTTGTCCCAGTTTGTTTGAAACATATTGACATTAAATTTGACATAAACATTTATCTATAAAAAACAGTGTAAGTTTATGAGGTGAAACATTACAAAATGACTTTTGCATCGTGAATGTGAACATCATGTGCTTTGCCTCTTGTAACTTTTACAGTCACAGTTTCAGGTCTCTTATCCTACTTAGAAAGTAGTACTTACTGTTACATATGTAATGACTAACAACACTGTAGGTTGAAGTTCAGTTGCCTCTGGGAGCAAAAATTAAGTTTGAAGTTGGATGCTTGAAGTTGGAAGTCAAAAATTTGTTGTCCAGCAAAGACCTGCAACAATTCAAAGACCCCCTCCAATGCTCTGTTCTAGTCAAAAAATGATATTTCAGTGGTCTTTCAAATGAGGTTATGAAGTTTTTTCGCAAAAACATAAAACATTTCCCATTTCTGCGGACCTTCCCATCTCAGGTGGGCCGGTAGCTCATTAGCAATTCGTCTCTGAGTGGGCGGTGCTTCAGTGCTGCTCTGCACCCTCCCCCTGCATGCTGAGGAACCTCCCTCCCCTCCATCCCTCCGTCGCCGAGAGCTGCGTTCAGAATCACGATCGCTTGCAGCCCCTCAACTTCAGTTTGAACAAAGAAGCTAGCTAGAGCCTCTGAAATATGCTATGATGTTTCCGGGCATCTTAGCGGCCTTCACATGATAAGAACTTTGCGCTTCGCTCACTGCCAGTTAGGCGCAGAGAGCACACACAGCAGGGGCTCGGAGCAAGTCACTGTTGCAAGGCAACAGCCACGCCGGTCACTCCAGGAAGTAGAAGAAAGCGGAGAGGAGGAAAAAGAGTTTGTTTGCTATGTGTTTGAGTTTGTCTCAATAGAAGGCTCTTGCACTTGTACTAATCATCATGATTCCTGTTAAAAAAGTGTGAATGGCTGTGATGTAATTGCATTACCTCCTGTTAGTATAAATCTGTCCAATATATTTTTTTGAGATGAATCATTAATTCAGCCTTTATTTATAAAAGACATGATGACAAAAGCTTCCAGCTGAATCCGTCATCTGCTTAAGAAGCAGGAGCAACTAAGCTAGCAGCTCTGCGACCAGGTGCTCCGACAGACAGACAGACAGACAGGCCCACAGACAGACAGACACACAGACACATAGGCACACAGACAGACAGACAGACACACAGACACATAGGCACACAGACAGACAGACAGACAGAGAGACAGACACACAGGCACACAGACAGACAGACAGACACAGACAGACAGTCAGACAGAAACACAGACAGACAGGCACAAAGACACACAGACAGACAGGCACACAGACAGGCCGACACAGACACACAGACACACAGTAACACAGACAGACACACAGACACACAGACACACAGACAGACACACAGGCACACACACACACACACACACACACACACACATCACTTCAAAGCTCTTTCACTGTTGCTCACAGAAACTTGTTCTCTGTTCACTCAAGTGTTTCCAGAAAAACTGTTTTCATGCTGATAAACTCGTCTTTAGTTTCGTCTCAGCTGCTGATCTTCGAACCATCTTTCTGTTTTTACTCTTCAGAGACCAGCTGACGTTCACCTGAACACCTCCAGGACCTCCAGGACTTCCAGGACCATGTCTTCATCTAAAACAAGATCTGAACTCAAACGTTTCTGTTTGTGGTTCCATCTCTGCTCCTCCCCTCCTCCTCCCCCCTCTCCACTTCCTCTCCCTGTCAGCTGTGTCCCCCCCTCTCCTCCGATGTCTCGTCGTCTCCCCCTGCTGGTCATCTTGCTGCTCTGCAGTCTGCTGTTGATGCTGCTGCTGCTTGTGTGGAACTACCACTGTCTGTTCGTCTCCCACATCTGTTCCCCACCGGGGGAGGAGGTGGAGGGAGGCTCATGACCGTGTGAAGCCGGTGCTGACGGTGGCTTCAGGGTAACTCTTTGATGTTCATCAGTCTCATATTTTTATATAAGAGAGGATGAAATTCTGAGACATCTCATGAAAAAAAGTAATTTTTGGATTTCATTTTCATAAAGTTTTTGTTCTAAGAGATTAAAACAGAATCTGAGCAGCAGATGAGAGTTCCTGAATGGAGTCCAAAAAAACACTGAATCCCAGTTACCCGTAATGCAGCTGAAAATTGTCATTATCCCAGCAGCAATTCCCAAAGGGAAGGAGAACTTCTAAACTTAATTTGCAATATTTGGACAAAGTAAATTAAGTCCAAATATTTCAAGGAAAAAAAGTTGTAATAAAAAGATAAAATTGTAAAATCTTTTTTTTTTTTTAATGTAATTTTAAAAGAAAAACTTGTGATACAGCGAGTAAACATATACGAAGTGTGAAGTTTTTACACTCTGTTAGAAAGCTGCACTGTAATCTAAAATCTTCTGTGACATTATGTCATAACACCACAAACCTTAAACGTCTGAATCTTTAATATTCTCAAACCAGTTGAACATTTCTGCAGACGTCAGTTATGTTGAAACATCACAGTTCTGTGGTTAATTCAAGTTTAGCGTCAAACATCTGCTTTTCGTGTCAAACAGCTGGTTTCAGCTCATTCAGGCCTTCCTTTAACCAGAACGATGTCATGTTGTAACATGTGAAATGTACACACTTCACATTTTTAAGGTTTGCAGAAACATCAAACTCAACACGTTTTCATATCGACATGAATCTTCCACATCAGTTGCTTCACTGACACACGTCTTTTATTCACATGAACAAATTTGAAATCTCTGCTTAAATTTCTTAAGATTTGTTTTGGGGGGGGCTTTTTGTGCCTTTATTAGGACAGGACAGCTGAAGAGTGGACAGGAAACAGGGGCGAGAGAGGGGGAATGACATGCAGCAAAGGGCCACAGGTGGAATCGAACCCGGGTCCGCTGCGGCGAGGACATAGCCTCTTTAGGGGCGCCTGCTCTACCGACTGAGCCACCGGGCGCCCCTCTGCTTAAATTTCCAATAAAGTTTTGTGGGTTTGAACAGAGTTTAGAGCAACAGCCTGTACAGATGCGGGGGCGGAGTCAGACACAGTTTAACGAGGAAGTGTGTCACAGTGTCGCACAGAGATGGGTGGAGCTCTCCGACTGATCACCTTCATCAGCTTCATGAAGCGTCTGACGGTCACATGCCATCGGTGGTTCATTCAGTAAGGACCACCTCTGATCCAGGGTATGATGAGATGCTCCCCTCTCCCAGGCTCCCTGAACTACACACCTTGTTTCCCTGTGGCTACACCTTGATGGTACGTTCCATTTACCTTGGAAGACGAATTCCTGGAAATGACATCACATCCAAGTGAACTGCTCTCCTGTTATTATGGGCCAGTGTTAGCTACTGTTGTTGTTAGCACTGTAAGCTAACACCAGCCAATAACAACACACTGATGGTTTGTGCATGAAAGCAACGTACCAACACGTCCACAGATAGAAGCTGAACATACTGTCAGTCTGATTTAATGACACAAAAACAAGACTCTTCAGCTGATGAACAGCGTCATGTGCAGCTTTGTCACTGTTGATGCACAGAGCAGCCATCTTGGATTTCCAGCTCGGGGTTACTGAAGTTCTTCCGACTTCAGGGGGCATTCCTGATGATGCATCCTACAGGGAACTCGAAAATTCCGACTTCCAAGACCAACTGGAATGCACCATGAGTGTCTGTCTGTCTGTCTGTCTCTGCAGGGGAAATGTCTGAAGACTCTGAAGGGTCACAGTAACTACGTTTTCTGCTGTAACTTCAACCCACAATCTAACCTGGTGGTGTCTGGATCGGTACGCTGCAGAGCCTCAACAGAGACACTCACTCTGTGTACATACGAACATCTTCTCATTAAATGAAGCCTGTGTGTGTCTGTGTGTCTCTAGTTTGATGAGAGTGTTCGTATCTGGGATGTTAAGACAGGAAAATGTCTGAAGACTCTGCCAGCTCACTCTGACCCCGTCTCTGCTGTAAGTCCTGACCTCTGACCTCTGACCTGGACCCTGCATCAGGGCCATGTGACCATGGAAGAGTTTAGACTTGAGACATTTAATTAATCTGATTGAAATTCTTCTCTGACCTCTGATCCTGTCTTTATTTTTCAGGTTCACTTCAACAGAGACGGTTCGCTCATCGTCTCCAGCAGCTACGATGGCCTGTGGTATATCTGTGCACACACACACGCACACACACAAATTAGCAAAGTGTCCTCATGCTGGACAATGAGGGATGATAATACTCTGTCTTTGTCCTGTCCATGTGTCTGTGTGTCTGTCTGTCTGCAGTCGTATCTGGGACACGGCATCAGGACAGTGTCTGAAAACTCTGATTGGTGAGCAAACCCACTGAATGTGACACAATGTCTCTGCAATAACCAAACACAGCTGTGAATGTAAATGACAGCTGATTCATGTCTTTATATTGTTTGGTTTGGTGCTTTGAGTTAAAAAGTCAGGTAGGAATCCTTCCAGTCACTGAAATCTTACATGCAGCATGAAGTCAGAGTTGTATCTAACCCCCAGTTTCCACAGCATCCGTCACAGCTCCGTTCCAACTCCGGTCGGACTCACGCAGCAAACTCTCACCCACTGAATCCGTTCCAGCTCCGTCTCCGATCCGTTGCAGTGCTGAGGAGCAGGACTCACGAGAGCACGAGATCACGGTGAACTACAAACTCGCGGGAATTATCGCGGGAATTCGCGCGGGATTTGGCAAGTTAGTCCAGATGTAAACATCAAACTACTACCAGAGCCGGTTCTACCACGGCATTGGCAGGTCATGACCGAGTGATAACTTAAAAAAAAAACAGTAGCGTGTGCTATCGGATGTTAATATTTTCAAAACAAAGTAGTGTTTCTCCAACGGGAGTTTGA
>JAPXVT010000003.1:27002007-27013538 GCA_029823135.1 Acanthurus reversus | reverse complement strand
TACAGTATTCACAAATACTCTTAGGAGACTGTTTGAACCCTCTTGTGGTGAAGATTTTCCTTAAGATTAGACACTTTTCTACGACGTTTTTCTGTGATTGTCTAAGATTTGGCTTTCGTTGTCAGCCAACATGCATTAAATCCACTAATCGAAATTCCATTCAGGTTCACTTTATATGAATTACCACACTAAAAAAGTAATCAGTTCCTCTGAGTGGCGAGAACTGAAGTTAAAATGTTCAATAAGAGCTTTTCCTCTGCACTTTTAAGTGTTTATTTCCCATCATGCCTGGTTGTCTGTTTTCTGTCTGCTGGATTTCAGTGCTGGTTGTTCACACTGGCTCCTCTGTGATCTGGATTTGGGTGTAAACGTTTTGGAAAGACCAGTGCTGGTTGTTGGTGTCAGTTCTGTTGCTGCTTTAAAGTCTGGTTTGAAAACTAAGGGTTGAAAAGAAAAAAAAAAAAAAAAAAAAAAGACAATTATAAAAATGGCTCCCTGCCTTGTGCAATGCGTATGTACTGAAGTGAAGAGATTTTTTTTTTTTTCTAAAAAGGAATTAAACTAAAACTGGATGATAAATGTGTTCTGAATGGTTCTTCACTCACCTGCAATTGAAATGAAGGACAAGGAGCAAAAAAACAAAAACAAATGAACATTATTTGAAGAGAGTATAACCACAGAAAGATGATGATGTGTAATAGGTACTATAAAAAGTCCACTGTGTGGTGCCATTTAAGTCATAACAATGTTATGTTTCAGTACATACCAAAGTAAGAATTACCATATGGAGAACCTTGACATCAGCAGTGTCTGCAAAGGTATTCCGGTTTTTAATTCTTCCTTTATTAAACAAACAGACCCCTCACAGTTCAGACTGGCAGTCACACCTCCACTGTAATGTTGAACAGCTGAGATCCCCCATGGTTGTGTGCTCAGCCCCCTCCTGTTTATGCTGTGCACCCACAACAGTAAACAGTCTCGCAGGCTGCTGCACAGAGAACAACCGACTGCTCATTAACAAAATGGAGGAGGCAAAGACACACCCTTGTCCACTCGAGTGGAGCTGAGATGCAGCAGGTGAACAGTTTTAGGTTCAAGGGAAACAACACCACAGGTAACTGTCATTGACATCGTACATATCGGTGGTAATACAAGCTCAAATGGCTGTATTTCCTAAGAAAATTTGAGAAGGTAAATCCCCATGCCAGGTTCTTGTGAATTTTCACTCAGGAGTGTCAGACAGCATTCAAACTGCAAACATCACAAACCGGTGCAGGACGTGCAGAGCACAGGAAGGGAGCTTACATTAACAGAGCATCAGTGATTTCTGTGAGGAGAGGTGCCTGTGCAGAGTCCACAAGATATTAAATTTATCATCTAATGCAGAGAACCTGCAGGTGATGAGGCACCTTCAGCAGCAGGGGGAGCTGTGGTCCACATGTTCCGTCATTTCATTTCAGCCTCCGCTGAAACCTTGCAGCTTGTTGGTGTGCCATCGTCAGAGGGAGCTCGCTGTTGCCCACATGAATAAGTCCTTCACTAGAGAGACTACGCCACTGTGCTGACCTCAGCCAACCAAGGTGCTCAAAACTGACTGCTCAGGTTAGCCTGTTGTGGTTAGCCTGCAGGACAGAGGCTGATTTAATTTAAATATTATTAAACAAAAATGGTACTGAAACTGCAGCATCCATAGATCAAAGAGTCATTGAGCAACGTGTCCAAACCACAACAAGCACACAAAGACACAACAATGTCATAGCAAATGAAAGGTTACAAATATTTTTGTTTTCCACTTGCAGCATAAACCCCCTCCACCCTTGGTCTTTCATCAGAATACAGGTAGCCTATATACACACACAGATCTGTCAGTGTATCTGGAGTGTTTTACACTCACTTGCCCTCATTTGGCACAATCTGTCCATATCTTTAGACACAGGTGAAGACATGTACAGCACAGTGAACTTCAACCTCACCCTGATACGCTGCATAGCATTGCCTCAGCTGACATTAGAGGGATGTAATGTAACCCACTATATGAGATGTCCAAACAACAAACATGGTGTGACGCCTGTGAAGTGGCATGAAGCTATAGATGAGTGCAACAAAATATGGCAAAAGGCATGAGCAGACGAAACACACACGTCTATATATTGTCTCTTGGCATTGGTACACATTCACCTGTCAAAACCACAGAGACAAGCGACTCACAACCAGCTTTGGACAAAGACATCGTAGGCTGGACCAGGAACTGGGTGATGCATCTTCATTATCTGAAGCTGAAGTGGAGAACAGTGAGGGAGACACCGTGGAGGAGGGGGAGATGTGTTATTCAGGCCCCACTGTATATGGAGTGAGTACCAAACACCGTCTGGATACCTGAGTACCTGACTAAAGAGTTATGTGCAGTAAAGTTCACAAACTAACAGCAGGCAGGCTTAAAGGACAAATCAACAATTGGCTTTCTTGGCTTTAATTAGTTACTGAAGTATACATTATAGTATAAAGCTTTTAACATGATTTGAAGTAACAATATATTATTTAGAGAAGCCTTTTCAGTTATATTTCTGACTTGTCTGATAATTTTTTGGTCTGTCTTGGGGCTTTATACCATGATTTTTAAAATATAAAATTTTAGATCTAATTTAAATCTTATGTACAAAAAATTTGTCTTTGTAAAGGTACTATGGGGATGAGTAACATCTTTAAAACAAAATATAAAACTATTTAAGAATCTTATAGTTTGTAAAGGGCTGTTCTGTGTAAGTGTGAGATTGTTTTAAAATGTAGCACTAAAAAAACTCCTTAAAGTAAATCAAGGGGTAGAGTTACTGTCAATACACCACTGGTGTGTTCTGTGACTTCTCCTCCTCCTCCTTCTCCTCCTCCTCCTCCTCCTCCTTCCTCCCCTGCTATCTACAGTTTGCGGGCTCAGTTGTGTTGCAGAGCACCTTCAGGGTGTTTGCAGGAGAGGCAGCAGCAGGAAAACTTCCTCTGTCGACTTCTTTTAATGGCCAGTTTGTGTTTCTGCTGAACTTTTGAGCCATGAAGAGTTGACAGACTCGAGCCGAGACCTTCTGGAAGTTGATGTAAGTCAACACGCACGAGCTATTCACCGCGTTTCGTTATCTTGTTTGACTTGCAGTGATGGTGTCATTTTTATTCTTTCTCTTTAGTCTCAGTCTCATCTGCCTTCATATCTTAATCAACATTTTCTCCTTTCTGATAGAAGACTAAACTTTCCACATGTACCATATTTACAAAGACATACTCAGTGTAATATTTACACTCAGATACTTTTTTCTGTCATTCAAAATTTTCAGCAAACACAGCTACTTAAAGTTTGGGTAACACTTTCTATGAAGCCTGTCACGACAACACATTACAACACATTATGATTTATAATGTGTTTTAGGTTTCTATGGTTAGCAGAAGCAGGGTTAGTTATACAGCACTACAGGTACATTATGATGCATTGTAAGTATGTTCATAATGCATTATAGATGCATGCTTTATGTGTCACCAAAGTTTTTTTTTTTTGTAATTAAATTAAATATATAGTGAAAATGATGATGTCATGTCAAAATAATTTTCTTTAATTTTAATTTTTAAACGCAGCGAATATGTGTAGTACCAGTTTTAGTGATCTGCCTCAAACCAATATCAGGTGCAAATACGTTTTTTCTGGCTAAACTCCAAGACAAAATCTAGATATATTTAACCTTTTTAAAGTTTTTAAAACATTTCTCGCTGTTTTTACTCGAGTTGAATGTTTTGTGACTTACAGCTTTCAGTGATTCTGAGCAAACTCTGCTGCTGTTTTCATGGCTGAGTACCAGTTTTGGGAAATTCTCTGTTGGTGACGCTTTCGTGCTGTCGGTCAACTCTCTCTCTCTCTCTCTCTCCCTCACACACACACACACACACACACACACACACGCACAAATACGCACACCTATACACACACAGACAGACAAATGCAAACTTTACAACCTGAAGGTCTGAGTAGATAACAGATAATGAAGCTGGCAGAAACCTTTGGACAGTGCAGGGTGGGAGAGCTTGTTTTCCAGATTTTTAAAGTTTGTCATTGCCTCCTTAATTTTAATCCCTAATTGAAAGTTTGCTGCCCTGTCCTTTATAACCTTTAAATAACACATACACAGGTTTGCACAGATATTCTTGTTAGGATTTCACATTGACTTCCATTCATTTGTGCAGCCTAACCCAAACCCTTACTTTAACCCTTAACCTTTAAACCTTAACCTAACCTCAGTTCATACCTTACCCCTAAACTTAACCACAACCTCAGAAAACAAATCATGCCGCATTAGGACCAGTCTTTGGTCCCCATGAGGACTATTGGTCCTCATGCAGTCAGTGTTCATGCCAGAACAGGTCCCAAATAGGTAACAAAAACCAGCACACACACACACACACACACACACACACACACACTCACATATGCACGGCTTGTGATGCAATCCTTCGCCTGTTTGGGCTGTAATGACTCAAACCAGATCAAGAACCTGAAATGCAAAAGTGGCACAGCAGGTAGGACGACCGGAGCTTTTCAAATGGAAACACAAGCTGCTTCACTGCTGCTGGTTTGCACCAAGACACATTAAAGAGGATGAACCAAGAGTGTGGAGCTTAACTTCAGGGTGTGATTATCAAATGCAAACAACCAGAACCTAACAGTTAACAATTCAGCCACTGATAAATTTCCCCCCCAGGCACACTGAACCACTAACATGACTCACACTTCTGGTCTGCTTTTTATAAATGCAGCTAGTTGCCACAATTTAATGTTGGCATTGTATGCTTCTGGAAACCATGGATACATGAAATGTTTTATGTTTCTTCCAGCCTGTAAACCATGATGATGTCAAGTTATGTTCTAAGAATATGTGCAGTTTTCTGAGTTAAAAGGGATTAATTCAAGTACCCAAGGATTTTTAACTGGACTCCCTTCAATAACCACAAGATTCCTCTGTCTTCTTTAATTCAGCAGGTTGACATTTCATCATTCAGGAATTCAGTTAGATATTTCCATTAATGTTATTAGTGACCAAGCGCAGAAAAAGAAATTGAGCATATGATTATATATTATTACAGTTTCATGAAAAAGCATTAAAGATAATGTTCACATCAAGATAATGGCTATTAAATTATGCAGGCCCTTTAAATATATATCCATAATATCTAAAAACGTGTAATTTCTAAAAGTTTTGATTTTGTCTGTTTGCTGTGCGTCCAGTCATTTCCTGTTTAAACTAACTTGACAGTAGAGGATTATCACAACAGACATGTGAGAACCTCATGTAGTAAAAGCAGTTTGTTATTCGCTGAACCAAAGATTAACCAACAACATATCATTTATGAGCCCAATGGTACAAAAATTCAAAGAGAGACTTTTATACCACCAACTGCTGATGAACTGAAATGGATGACTAAATGAATAACTAATTGTTATTTTGAAAGTTTCATTCACAAACTACTTGGTGGACCGTTTCAGCAAATTATTCGCTCTTCACGCCAAGTGTTAAACTGGGGGCAGGGGGTCAACAATGTGAAGCGATGACGGCTGGTGAAGGAGTTCCAGCAAGGACTTTAATCTGCTTTCACCCCCGGACAAAGGGCTTCGTCAGTCTCTGTCTGTGGCAATTCTCTGTGCCCATGTGCAATGTCAGATTGATTGGGCAACCCATGGAAGAGAAAAAAAGTCTGCATGTAGTTGTGGTGCATGTATCCCTGGGTATGGAATAAGGCACATGTCCTGAGAGGGCACTGCACTCGTATAGATGAAGCACGTTTTTAAACCCATGTACACTAAAACAGAAGAAAGGTGGGGCAAAAGCTTTCCATATGATTGTTAGATCATAAACTGTGGCTACATACATAACAAAATTCTTCTAAAATGGTGATAAACTTAAAGAGATAAGGTTGGAACCTGAGTAAGTCCACCTATATTGGATTTTGCCATTTTGTGATAATAATAAACAGAATAGACGGTGGGGGAGGATATGTAAGATTGTCCAGTTAGGCTTATTTCAAAAATCTGCTTGTGTTTGTTGGTTTGTCTTCCTCGAACTTCATTGCTCCACCGTTTAGAAGTTAACTAACTTGCACACTCAGACTGATGTGGCCATCTCTTTTCAAAATGTTTCTAAACCCTATTCTACAGAATGTTTTGGACTGAGCGGCTTTTGTTAACACAGGATAAACAAATGATAGCAGGCTTTTCCACTGTATACAGCACATGCAGGTCAAGTTGCTTTTTATAATTAACTGGTCAGTTGTGTTGACTTGGAAAAAGATTTGTAGGGTAGAAGTGCTGATGGAGTTTTCCCTGTTAAACTTCAAATTTATCTGCCTCGCAGTCTGTTAGATTAAAGCTGCTCAGCAATTGTTTGGTGTCACGTTTCAGCATGAGAAGAGTTTAATAAGACACTTTTGCTGTTCAGCGAGAAGAGGAGTGTTAGCTTTTTCAGATGGAAATAAGTGGGGGAGGTCAAAAGGTGTCAAACAAGCCACTTGTGATTACTCCCTGTTGTTTTGGTGCTTTGTCTCATGCCGGTATAGACTTTCGTAACAATATAAACTTCTTTTCAGTGTTCTGACAGCATCAGTGTTATTTTCCTTATGTTCAGTTGGCTGACGTCTGACCAGAGCTGCTCTCCTCTGTTTCAGTCTCAGACATGATGAGGAAAAACAGAACCATTTGCTATAATTTACCCACTTTTATCTCGCAGCAAGAGGTGAATACAGAATGAATCTACAAGAAGCAACACAAATCTAAAAATGCATCTGAAAATGAAGATGTGTTTGTGTCAGAAACCTTGGTTATTCCTGCTTATACTAACCATTTTCTTTTTCAGCTAATCCCAATTCATTCCTGTTTTTTTGAAAAAGAAATTCCAAGTTTTTGATCAAAACTGTTGTAAAATTGCCTCTTCATCAGCAAAAGGCACAACAAATATAATTTGACAGGTAATACTCGCTCTTTTTGATCTGTGACCTTCACATTACTGGTATCATTTCTTCCACATGATCGTAGAAGTGTCTAAATGTTCCTCCTCATGCAGGATTGTTCGAGTATTTTGTTGCTTGTGATAAACTGGAAACACGATGCTGCTCATATGACGATGTCAAAAAATACTTGTTTTATCTGAAAAGTGTCCATGTGTAAAATGTACCTGCATAAAACTTACAATATTTAACATTTCCACATTAAATCAACAGAGAATATCTATATTTCAATGCTAAACACCAGCATGTTACATTGTGATTGTGAGAATGTTAGCACGCAGATGTTATCATCTCTCTGAGGTCACCACTGAGCCAAGTACAGCCTCATAGGGGACTGTAGACCACCATCTTTAACTGAATGACTGATCATCCAACCTAAACCAGTCTTCTGTGTTTCCTCAGTGACAGAGGAAAAGGAGGAGGAGGAAGAAAGAGCTAACAGAAAGGGAAGAATGTCCTTTAACTTTCCTGAAGATCTTTCAGCAAGTGACTGCAGGTTTGACAAAACAAGCGCAGCCAATGAAAAACACTGGTGCGTTTAAGGACAAACTGAGAACGTTGATGTGAGGAGTTTTCACCTCCCGCACGTCCCTTTCAACAGAGGGAGGAGATACTAATGCCCATCTGCCTTGTGATTGGCTGGAGTAATGGCAGTCACCAAGGAGGAGAAGCTTGAGGGAGGCAGAAGGGCGTCGGGGGTCACGACCCCACCGGAAGGTGGTTGGGGCTGGATGATCGTCGCTGGCTGTTTCCTCTCGACCATCTGCATCCGGGCAGTGACCAGGTAAATATGTGTATGTGTGTGCATGTGTGTGTGTGTGTGTGTGTGTGTGTGTCCATGTCCTGTGCAAAATGTCCTCATTGTAAGATGTAAATCAAACATACAAAGAGTTGCAGTGACAATCTGTTAGGGGATTATTTTAGTTTTTCCCTTTAAGAGAAAGATTTGAGCTCCACACCTTTACCTGGTATGACATCAGACAGTGAGATACGAGGCATCCGCTTGCCTCCTTTTTTAAACTGTTGCCATCTGCATGGCACTATTCCCCCCCCTCTGTTTATAAAAAGCAGATCCAAACTGTCATTTCTGTTATTCCACAAACCATCAAATTCCCAAATATGGGCAGAGAACAGGATGCCCAGCTGGTCTGGCCAAAACGTTCTTTTAAGGTGCAATGCAAGTGCAAGTGCATATTTGAATTCTATGTGTTCTTACGTTATGTTGGAGTGTGGAAATGTCATGTGATTTCTGCCTGCAAATCAATTTTCCCACGGGGACAATTAAACGTACCTATCTATCTAGATTGCATCGTTTGGTGAATGACTGAATATTTCTGTTCCTGCATAAAGCCAGACATGTTCTGACAGGACTGTGAACAACGACAATTGTAGCTTCTGGATTTGCAGTATGAGGCACATAAAGTTTATGGCCCTATGTTCTAAGCTTCGGTCATTAAAGCCTCTGTGTAATTACTTTGCAAGACTCTACTTCCACTCAGCTCTCAGTGTTTAAGCCACAAACCTGATGCAGTGGCAATATTTTATTCTTTCCACTAAGACTTTGAGTTCCTGCTGAGGTGTTTCCATTTTCCAGCTTAGTGCCGTCAGTACATTGCGTCCACAACTGAGCTGTAAGCTGACATTTGATGTGCACCGCCGCTGTTTTTTTCCTAGGTATATGTGTACATTTTAGAAAATGAGCAGGGCATGACAAAGATTCAAAACAGATACGTCAACAAACAGTAGACCTACAAAAGGAATATTTTTTGTATCAAATGTAATCTGTGATGCATAGAGACCTGCAAGTATTCTCTGGAGTTACATAATAGACAATAAGGGCCATAAAATTGGGTCGGGGAGGACAGAGCCATCAGATGGGTGGAAATTAATGACCGCCATAAACTGATAAACACACTCGGCTGCAGGTTATCAACTCTGTCACAATGCTGACACTAAAATCTTAAACACTCAGATCAAACAGGTTACTCCCTGTCTTTATATTATAGAATAGTGATGTAGTAAATATTTCGCTTGTTGCCTGGTAATAACATACAGCTCTTTCCATATTTTACCTTTTGGTGTTTTATGGTCTTTTTGCTTTTATTGCATTGCATTTTTTTTTAAAGCTTTTTTTCCCCTAAGGAACTTTGTAATAGGGTCCGAATGATGCATCAGTTTGCCAGTATTGTTGACTTTTATCGGCCTATCAAAAATATATTGGTATTGGCGCATAAGTTCTCTGATATGCACCAATGTTAAAACTGTTCTTTAGGGCCAGAAAAAACGGTTTGACTAGTGGTTTAAAATGGTGTAACTACACGATTGTCCAGCAGAGGACACCGTTATTTAATAACTAATAAGTGAAGTGTTTACTGTTCAGTGCACTGATATTTGGAATAAAGTTTCTAAGATATCCTGCTTTTAATACATTTCATTGACTCAAGTATTTGACAAACACATTCAGCAGATATTACGTATACACTGTATCAGCATGTAGATCAGAATTACCTTGCTCCCTGATCGGTATCAGCAGCAGCCCAAAGAAATCCCTTATCCGTCGGGTCATACTTTGTAACCTTGTTAAGAAGAGTGCTACATAGGTAAGCTTTATGATAAGTCATGTAATCATTAATTATTGCATCATGCTGGGGTTCAAAATCATGTACGGTAGTAAAGTTATTCATATATTACGTATATATTGACCTCCTTAACATGAGACACTTGTACATCATGCAAACAGAATGTGAAATGGTCACACTGATAATCTTTCATCCACTTTTTGATGTGAGCTTTTACCTTCTGTACAGTTCCTGAAAGCATAATGACTTTGTTTTGAAGTTATGTTAAAGGAGGCCACTCCAAACTCTTACGAATCCAGTGTATCACCAGACTGTCCTCTCATTTAAAGTTGTTTTGTCTTGGATTTTCTCCCAGTGAAGTTTTGTTACAGCTGCTCAATTATGCCACCTTCCCCTGAGAAATAACTTCCAGCAGTGATAGCATTAAAACAGAATACAGGTGTAGCTGTTGTGCTGAAATCAGTGAGTTAAATGAAAAGTAATCAACAAAATATCGATAACCAAATGCAATCTTCCCCCTGTCTCTGTATCCAGATGTGTTTGCATGTTCTTCGTGGAGTTCCAGCTGCACTTTGAGAAGGATTATGCCACCACCTCCTGGATCCACAGTCTGATCGACTCCACCACCATGCTGTGTGGTAAGATGATCAGAACCAGCAGCTGAACAGAGATCAAAGCTGCAGTTAAACCAGTTTAACTGGAAAGTCAAACCTTTCTTTTTCGTGCAGGTTGAGAAAGTGTTTTAATTAATTGCTTTGTCCATCATTATTGCTGACACTTCTTGAAATTAGACAGTGTAGGTACTAAATATGTCAAAAGTGAAATTCAAATTCAAGTGTGTTTATTATTTCCAACTTTGAATAAATACATTTTAATGACATACCCTATTATTTCATCAGGACCATGCATGAAAACTGACAAAATGTCAGACAAATCATGAAGCATATTGATGCATCAAACCAGATCAAAATTTGCACTCCTGCATGTACGGTGTATAAATTTGCTGAAGGTGAATACAGCCAGTGAAATAAGAGTAATCCACATAAACTGTTTTCCAGCTCCTCTGGGGGGTTTCCTTGGGAACCATCTCTCCTGCAGAGTTACAGTGATGCTGGGAGGTCTGCTGTCCTCTGCTGGTCTGATCCTCAGCTCCTTCGCCTCCAGTCTGGAACATTTATACGTCTGCATGGGCATCCTCACAGGTACACAAGGACCTTACCTCCCATTACATGCCTCGCCAGTCTGAGATGTTGTCATCAAAATATTTCATTTCCAAAGTATAATTCCTGAATAAGAACTCAAGGATGGAGGACAGAGACAGCTTCGTCTATGTGATGTCGTTTAATGCATGAATAGATGAAGTGCTTTTTTTTTTCCTGTCTTATGTTGTATTCGCCAACATTTAGCAGATTTTGCCAAACTCCAAACCTCTTTCTCCATCCTCTGCAGGTCTTGGCTTTGCTCTCAGTTACACACCAGCCATTGCGATGGTTGGGAGGTACTTCAGTGAGAGGAAAGCTCTGGCCTATGGCATCGCCCTGTCTGGTAGTGACATCTTTACTTACGTGTTGCTTTATTTTCTTGTCATTCATGTCTTACTTTCCCATCCTTACTTCTACGTCTTCTTTTTTCACTTTTCCTCTTTCCTGATTTCTTTCACAGTTTTTTCTCTCTGCTTTTCGCTTGTCTGTTGAAGTTCCTCTACCAGTGCTTCTTCTCTACTCTCATTTCATCACATCAAATCCAATTTCACCTCATCTTCAGGTAGTGGAATTGGGACCTTCATCCTGGCTCCTGCAGTCCAGCTGTTAATCGAGCATTATTCCTGGAGAGGAGCTCTGCTTGTCCTGGGAGGATTTGTTTCCAACCTGTGTGTCTGTGGTGCTCTGATGAGGCCACTGCAACCAAGAGGAGGTGAAAGGT
>JAPXVT010000003.1:26833883-26846512 GCA_029823135.1 Acanthurus reversus | reverse complement strand
AATATACAAATTATGACTCTTCAAGAAGAAAATAATGAAAAATTGCTTAAGTTGTTAGATTATTGGAACTGTATAAAGAGTAAGAAAAGGAGAATTGTGCCCTTATTGATTATTTATGACCGGTTTGTAAATCTTGAGTCACCGTAGGGGCTATTCTGTGATCAAGAGGCCTACCAGGCTTAAAGGATCAATCAAGTTTCATCAGCGCTCAAAGATCAGACGCCTGCTGTTCACATTCGTATTAATGAGCACAACAAGCCCGATCACACTGGCGTCTGAGTTACACTCTCTGACTGGAAACAAGAGACAGTCTCCAGGTCTGACTCTCAAATTTCCAAAATCAAACTCTGAAGCGAGGCAGTGTTTATCACACACAGCACAGTCAAACCAAAAGAGAAACACTCGCTCTTCTGCATCTCTGCTGTTTGTGTGAGAACAAATCAATGGAAATTGTATTTGTATTTCAAATTAAGTAATCTGTCTTACTGTAATTACATTTGACATTTACTTCAAAAGGTAAGATAAGACAAACCTTTATTGATTAATTAAATTATTGAAACATTGGCAAGCACAAGTGATAAAAAAACAAGAAATTTTATCACTGGTGTGTCCGGCATTGTTGTTTGAATGCCAGATGAGTAGGAGCGAGTGAGAAACAAAAAACAAGTGTTTGATAACTGTCAGTGTTTCACAAAGGGTGGGCTGTAGCCCCCTGTTGAACCGCATGGGTACTGCAGCTGTGCCATGGCCTGGAATATGAAAGACTTTATAAAAAAAACTTTTCCCTGACGCAAAATACATTTTTTCTTGTGGAAAACAAAACGTGTCTCTTTCTGTTACTCTCCAGCCTTACCGCCCCCCCAACCCCTTCTTCTTCTTCAAGAAATTAACTGAGTAAGACGGGCAGGCAGGCAGGCAGGCAGGCAGGCAGGCAGGCCAGCTCTGTGATGGGGATGGAATTGGTCAGGGTGGAGGCGGTGACAGAGAAAAGGATGAGAGGAAAGCTGAAAGTGATCATGAACAATCCCTCTCATCCTCTCTTTGCCAAGCTGAGGCAACTCAGGAGCCCGTTCAGCCACAGACTCATCCAGCCATGTTCCTCAAAACGCTTGGGGGGCTCCTTCATACCACCAACCTTCAGACTGCACAGCACCGAAGCACCCAGTACCTCCTAACGGACTACAACTCTTATCAGACATCACCCATAGCAAAATTAAATCTCCGCACATAACTTACAGCCTGTATAAATGCTCACTGTGTTTACACCACAGGATCCTTTACTGCACTTTGTGCACTGTTCTGATGAGCTATAAGTTGCACATTGTACATTTCTTTGTTACACTTGTGTCCAGTGTGGGTTCCAGACCCAGGCAGCATACTGACTGTTGGTTGCTAACTTTTTAACACATCTCAGTATCCGCACATTGCACAGTCATACCTATTTATATTATCTACCTTGCACTGTGTCTAGTATTTTAGTATTTTTATTGTATTCTATTGTATTTCGCATTTAATTTTTCCCTTATTACAATGTCTGCCATTGTGCTGCTGCTCTTGTTACACTGCTGTGTCGCATTAATTTTTCCCACGAGGGATCAATAAAGGCATATCTTACTGTATATCTTCTTCTTCTTCTCTCAGTTAAAAGATGACTGTAATATCTACCACATTGCCATTCTTTAAAATAAATAATGTTGTTTTGTGCAGTAAGAAATCTACTTGTCAGTTTTAACTTTGTATGTGTGTATGTGTATGTCCATGACGACATCAGAAGGGGGGTGGACCGGCCTCAAAGGTTTTGCAAAATTTTAAAGAGACCACAAGTCTCCTGCAGTGTTGGCAACCCCCGCTGTAAATTACTAGTGGAAAATTTCTTTATGAAATATTCATCTTTAATTAACATCCTGACAAGAGCTTTGAACGGGTGCAGCTGCTCCTCTGTCCCACCAAGACTGGAACACTTCAACTGCAGCTCAATCAATATTTACTATGAGGACACACACACACACACACACATTAAATTAGCCTAATGCATTGCCACAGCTGTGTCTTCTTTCACTGAGCTGATCTAGTGTGTGAAACAAAACCGGACTGTTTCTCACTGCTCCCCTCCACTGTTGCCTTTAAAGATTTCAATCAATACCTCCAGCTGGCACCCGCCAACCAATCAATACCAGCCATTCCTCAGGGGGGGCGGGGCTTTAAACATCCACCCTCTGGAAACGGCAGAAGTTGAAACAATCCACTGATTTTTTGCTAGAGGGCACAGACATGCTGAGCCTTAATTCCAGCACACAGACGCTGAGCTGAAGGGGATGATGTGGAAAACACTGCCCTCTTCTGGCAACAAGTGGGGCCAACACTAAGTGTAACAGGCACATTTTTTCCTCTGGTCTAATGAGATTTTCATCTACTTTAAACTTTTGAGTGGTCTGAGGATATTCAAAATGAAAGATGACATCTAAATATCTCCTAAACTGACAGGGGCAACAACTTTTTGTGAATACATTCTTCAAATTTGTATTTTCTCCCAGTCATTTTCAGTATGGCATGTATATACATGAAAGTTTGCAAAGTTAGCAAATGCATTTGTCATTTTCTACTTTGTTATCTCTGCTTTCCATCTCAAAACAGCTCAGCAATTTGGATAGAAGAAGAAGTGTATTATTTAATTGCATCTAACCACCTTCCTCAGAGGGGGAACAGACTAACCAATTATCAGAGCTCTGAGCATGCATTGACTCAGTTTCTTGCCCAAGAATAGTTAAAACTTTGTTTTTATCAATATAGAGGCTTGTCTCTCTTGTCCCAAGATCCAAAGTTCATCTACAAAGATTTCAACCTAACAAGACAACTTTTATCTACAATAAGACGCATACAATCCAGCAATCAGTCAACATGTTCAAAATAGCCGGTACATAAAGTAGCTGGAACAAAAAATATGTGGTCAATATTATTGAAATGCTACTTTTGGTTTTCTTTTGAGGAATAGTAACAGTTCATTTCTCAAATTCAGCAGCTTTCAAAGTCAACCACCAGGTGGAGCTAGAGTGGTCCTACAGATTTGAGGCTGAAATTCTGGCTGGACTGACTCTTGTACAAAACCACATGGCTCTGGAGTGAAGGGCTGCAAGAAATCAATATTTTGACCCTTGACTAATAATAATAATAATAATAATAATAATAATAATAATAATAATAATAATAATCTGGGGATTAATTAATCAATTAATTTCATGTCAGACAGTAGCCTAAATGCTCATAAAAAGTTTAAGGGACCATGTTGACATCTTCATAATCACATAAGAAAACCCTCCACATGCTTCATTCAGAGCTGTGTTCTCTACTATAAAAAAGTGAGAACTACTCCTGTAGTGCTCAGATGTGGATCTGTGCACTAAATGTAATGCCTGTAGTTCTCCACTAGGTGTTGCTATAAGCCTGTGAATAGAATGGTGATACTGGGTCAAATTTGTGCAAAATGTCCTAAATACTGTGATCAAAATAAGACTTTAAATGGGGACTTATTTTCTATATTTCTAGGTCTTTTCCAACCTAACGCCTGAGCGTCAAACTGTCAGAAACTTTGATTGGTGAGCTCAGATTCTGATCTTCACCTTTGTGACATTATGCCAGCTCACAATGACTGAATGAATGAATGAATGAATGAATGATGAAACGTATTTGATCGAGTGGTGCAATAACTCTGATAAGATGCATAAAACTGACATTTCATTGTGCGCTGCAGTTTTGACCTTTGACCTCTTCTTTCACTGCCTGTGCTCACAGGAAGTGGCTGCAGCATTGGCTCAATGAAATAAAAAGAACAGATATGTAAATGCATGTGAGGCAAAAACCACTTAGCATGAAAAGATAAGCAATCGACACGTGAAAACTCTCTTTTCTGATGTTTCAGGCTTCACCACCACCACTTCCTCTACTGTGAAGCCACTGGGTGCAGGTCTTTACTGGAAACCAGTAGTGCTGACTAAAAACATCACAGTAGTAGTAGATTATGGTGCACTTGTGGCAGCCGTTAGTGATCAATAAGTTGCACAGTGAGAGTCAGTTAACCCCTCAGTTGCATCCTCACATGAACTGTCGCCCATCCTCCATCCACCCAGCTGCACCGTGTGGCAGCATCTTACTGGAAACCAGTGTGGTTGCTCAACAAGAATAGCGTGTATTATGGGTGTGAGGGAACTGTTATTGCTACAATTAACTGTCATTGAGGAAGAGGATTTGTTTCAAAGTTCAGGTTGCTGATAACAGACATGGGAGTGTTGCCTATTAAGGCATGAAATGAATGCGCCTGCAGCTGCTAAAGTCACTTTGGTTTCTCTGACTGAACTGAAAATTGAAAGGCCAGTTCCCGATGGTCTTACAGTCGAACACTGCGCAAAGCAAACTACAAAGTCAAAACTTCCATCCGGACAAAAAGAGGCTGCAAAAGTCTGCAGCTTTCACACAGTTTACATTTATTACTTGTCTTTTCTGTGGGGATGGGCCTAAAGATTCAACATTTCATCACTGTCTCCAAAAACAAAACTGCTATACTACATACTAATGTAAAATATTCTACATACATCATTCAAACATATAAATAAATAAATATGTCTACATACATGTAAGGCAAACAGCCCTTAAATAGAAATAAAGAAATAATATGGTTCTTTGTAAGTCTCCATTGCAGCTTTAAAGTCATGTTTTCATTAAAAAATATGAACTCTTCTATCTTAAAGTCACGTTGCTGCATGTTTGCAGACTGTTTATCCCTTTCATCTCTTCAGGCACAATCTAGCATGAACAGCATTGATCTTAGCATGGCTCAGACTCAGGGCTGACAACATTCACGAAAATCCTGAATGTTTTTGTGCAGTAAGAAATGAGGTTCTGCCAGGGCTTCCTTCAGTGCTACCAAGGCAAAAAATAATCAATTAGTGGCTGAATCTTAGCAAGATCACATGAGTTTATTTCTTGCACTGAGGGTGCTCTGTATAGCCCAATCTGAAACATTCTGAGATAATTTACTTAGAAACAGGAATGAAAGCACCATCCTCCTCAAACACTCCTTGTTGAAGGTTTAGTGACACACAGCAATGATAAGAAGCCACCCAAGTAACATTCACGCTCTGCTAGTTATCAACAGATATGATTTTAGAACATCAACACAGTGATAAGATAGGAATGCTACAGCATAGGCCAGTCAGCAGGTCTCTAAACTTTCCCTTCACATACAAAGTAAAAGCATGAAAGGTTCCAGCTGACCACAGGAGTAACAGGTATGCACAAAGTGTGTGCACACACTCACTTCAGAACGCTCAAACACCCTCGTAAAATTCCCACACACAAACACTCTCATAAATAAGCCCATGAATGTAGTCATACTTTCTTTTACTTGCTGCTTAGTACACTGCAACATGACATGAGCATCGGTTTAGTGACGATTTTGCATGAAACAAATTTTGTGGTCTGTATGTTTAAGCCTTATGAGATGGATTTTATTTCTCACCAACACTCAGGCTTAAAAAAAAAAAACAACATTAAAATCCCTGTGCCAAATCTTAAAAGCAAAACACAACATCTGGCAAGCAACATACAAGGCTGCAGTTATTAATTCCTGAAAAGCTGAGATGTTAGAGATTAAGAGTTTTTTATGTCAAAATCGAGGTGGTGGAACCATCAGAAGAGGAAGTGCTACTGTCCCTGCGCTGCTGCAAGTGACACATGTGCTTGCATTAACTTGCACTGTGGTAATGCTTTGTACTGTACACTAACTGTGACACTGCAGACTACTGAGGGTCCAAAGAGGATCTGAGAGCTTTTAGCGCTTAAAATTTGCAAGTAAAGCCACCACTTTGTGCTGGAGCAGTCTTATGCACATCCAACTGCATGCTGAAATCAAACCTTCCTTTAATTTCATTAGCAACATCTGTCCTTCTGCGGGTCTTTGCAGTATTCACTGAAATGCTGCAAAAATAGTGAATTCCCTGAAATGTCAAATTACTCCTTTAGGAGCATATGGGTCTCTAAATTTCCTACTACTACTGCTGAAATGAAACATAGTGGCTACCAAGTGTTTAAAAATGTCATAGAAAAACCACTTTGCATCTGTAACTTCATCCACTGTGGTGGCAAAGACCAAAGAACACAAAGAAGAGCAAGGAACTCCTTTTACTGATGCAAAAACAGGACAACGAATGAATGAATAACTTTTTTAGAGCTGATTTATTGAAGAATCGAATAATTTAATGTTAAAAGCCTCCCAATGACAAGAAGTTTCATTTAAATTCAAATGAAAAAAAAAATCATCCATGCTACTAGAGTTAAAGGCAATATCATCCCTGATTTGTGGCAGATTCATTTCTAGATGCCATGATTCAGGCTGAATTTGAGCCGATAAGGATTCCAAATGTGACATCGAGATGACTTGAGCTATTTTCACAATGTGTGCATGCCTGTGATGTAAAAGCTGCCTACTCATTTGGTTTGGTCGCGGCACAAATAGACACAGGGTTTACTTTCATTTGAATGAGCTCTGCGAGGTTTGCATTGCTCTGCAACATAAAGAGCAGAAGTAGAATCTAAAGACAATGCTGACCACATGTTCAGAAAAGCAAAGCATTCTCAGTGCTGTAGTGGTATGAGTCTCTTTTTCTATAGTTGGTTGGGGGTTTTTTTTTCCGTTGCTTAAATGCTTATATGTTGTAGGATTTGTATGATTGTCCAAGGTTGGTGCTGCTGAGTAACTTAAAGGGATATGCAAACTTTTTTTTTCTTTTTGTTGTTTGCCTCCCTCCATAGTTCCAGACAAGTAAATAGATACCATTCTTTCAACTGTTTGTGCAGTAACAAGGAAGAGACGGGCAGAGCTCGCCCACCGCTAATTAGCTTATCTCACACACTGGTAGGCAATGGGAAGTGCTAGTCTGCCTCCTCCTAAAGTCATCGGAAAAACTTTCTAACTTTCCGACCCTAAACGCTTCTGTGTGCATGTTGTGACTTGTTTATTTACCACATTATCCTAATTTTAGACTCAGGTTAGCACTTAATGCAATTTTAGAATCAATTAGACTCCAGAGGTAAACAGAGGAAGAAGAAGAAGAAGAAGAGGAAATACATAAAGTACTAACCTGAGACTAAACCTAACATAACCTGGTAAATAAACAAGTCAGAACAAACACACAGGTCCGTTTAGAGTTGTTGGAAAGTTTTTTCTGGTGACTTTAGATGGAGGTAGGCTAGCACTTCCCATTGACTTCCAGTATTTGAGCTAAGCTAATTAGCAGTGGGCGAGCTCTGCTCGTCTCTTCCTTGTTACTGCACGCACAGTCAAAAAAATGGTATGTGTCCTCTTGTCTGGAACTCAGGAGGGAGGCAAATAACAAAAAGAGAAAAAAGTTGGTGTATCCCTTTAAAACATCTATATCAGTATTTACAGGAATAAAGCAACTGACTACATGTATATGCAGGCCTAAAGGTTTCTCACAGTGGTTAAATCAACAGAAAATTATCCCCTGACTCTGTAGTTCCCCTCAGCTCTACAGAGCATTTTAGCGTCTTTCAGCAGAGTGGAGCCAAAAGAAAAATGAATATTGGATTATTGATGAGTTTAACACCAGCAAAGCTGCAAATAAATGATAATGTTGCTCCACATCTGTGTAAATAAGCAACTGTTTTCTAACAAGTTTGCTGCATCAGTTTGGAGGGAAAGGGAATAATGAGTCATTGTGTTTACAAAAAAAAAAAATAGCTGATGAAGAATAAAATGAAATATTTTGTAATGTTTCTTATGTCACTAAAAAGCATGACACATGTGAATTCTTTTGTAAATCCTTCGAGCACCTCTGGTTTGTATGACCTTCTGTTTTCTGCAATGTGATGTTAATTTGAATTCTAACAACACGGACTCTGCTCAGTTCTTATCTACTTTTTGTTCCCTACTCAGACTTTGATTTGCTAGGAAAGATGTCTGGCTATGCAAGATAAACTTTTATTAGTTAGCTTTGCTTAAGCTAACATGCTTTTACTTTCCACTGTGACTGACTCACTTGAACCTGAATCTCACCTGGCCGTGACGGATGGCGGCGAGCTCGAAATGAACCTCACACCTTTGTCTCTCACCTTTCTCTGCCTCTGCCTGCATCCCCATAGCAACATCTCTCATGTACATTTCCTCTAATTTGTCTATACAGCGGCGAAGCACACAGCGCAACCTATAATCAGCAAGTTCCTGTTTCAAATTCATTTCCATGCTCACAGACTCACAACACAGAGGCTGCGTATCACAGATATACTGGAGAGGCCATTCTTTACAGGGGTCATGGTTATAACTTTAACATGGCAAATTAATTCCTTGGAGGCTAATGGCTTTATACTGCAGACACAGGCACATGTATATTAAATGAAACCTAATATTAGCAATCACTCTCAAGGAAAGACATGGTAGGGCAGAAGATGTTTAAAATGAGGAATAATTAACCAAGCTGCTTCTCTGTTTCAGTCTCAGGGCTAAGCTACGCTTGTAAATCCTGGACCCAAACAGACCTTTCTCACCACAGCTAATTGCTAATGGCAGTTAAACAAACAGCATTAATGGTTTTTATTTTGGTACACTCAAAAGCCATGCCAGTGTGGCTGCAAGCAATGATTATTCATAAACGAATAACTGACTAATGTCCCCGCAAAGGACTTCTAACTGTTATGAATCAGTCTAAATCTAATACTGATGCCTCACATCTTACCTACAGTACATCAGCATGTGAGTCCAATGTTTAGGGGACTGGAGATAACTATCTTCTCTTTCACAATGCCATTGTCCTTACTCATAGTTTGAAACCTGAAGTAGGTTTGCAGTGATTCTAAACAGACCGATGCAGCAAATTCTAACATTTCAGAAGCTACAACCATGGGATTATCTACAAAGAAATGACAGCTGGCTGCATATAATGCAGTTTATCAGCAAGGGTGGAACCTTTTATTTCCAATCGACAAGTATTTTACATGTTATCTGTCATCTTGTGTCTATATAAGACATGACATCGATTAACAGCAGACGAACATCCTGCCAAGCATCATGTTTAGTTGGTGGGGATGCGAAATGGTGCCAAGTGACAAGAGGAAGTTTGTGCTGCTGAGGTCACTAGGAAACACAATGAGGAAATGACAGAGCTGCTGTCTTTACACACACACACACACACAAGGAATATAATACATGAATTCAAAGAACAATCCTGTTTAAATAAAGGTTGTATAAATAGAACATGCAAACAGCACACAGCACTCCCTCCTATTGTCTCTCTTTCCCACACACACTCTGCTTCCCCTGTGACACACACACTCCCGCTCACTCTCTTACATGTACTTTCTCACTTCCCCTCTCTCCCTCAAACAGACTCACTCAATATTCAGCTTATATCCGCGCTGACAACTTTGTACTTTTTAGTCTCCCAGCCACATGAATGGAGGAAACAGGGGGCAGGGAAACCCCATGTCACTCATTATGAAACTCTCTCACACACACACTACACCACCATGCAGGGTTCAGCTACATCTTTACATTTAATGGGTCAAAATGATGGAGACATGAGGTTGTGACATGACGATTAGCAAAAGGAAATGTGGAAATTGAATGAAAAAGTTGAGCGATTTCATCTGGAAAATATTCATTTGAATTTTTTTAAGTTCTAAAATGAATAAAAGAAGAACTAAGACTTTTTCACACCTGAAAATAAGAGAGAAGTTGTGCACATACAGCAGGTTTTGATATTATGAGAAAAAAAAAAAGTCTGTGGTGATGAGTTCAAATACTGTTGGAAATATTAAAACAGTGCCACAGCATTGGTTAAACTGCAGTTATTGATGTTAAACAATCAACTTTCATGCTTGAAATTAGACTTCTTTTAAAAATGCCACCTCGTTAAGGAACTCACATCCAACATGGCAGCACGTGAGACACACAAGGCCACCATCTGGCTCCTCTGAGCGGTCAAATTGTTATTTGTTTGCCCATTATTCTCCATATTCATTTTGCCTTGCTCTGTTTGCACTAGTGTAGGTGGCTTCAACAATCTCCTCCTTGTTAAAAGGGAGGCTGCTGCTCAGTTCAGCCGATAATTGTAGGATTAAGTCACTTTGGAAAGAAAGTGTAATCCAGTTTTTTCTGAGCACTGAGGATATTATGCAAACATGGATGAAAAGTCCTTAAAGTGCCACCAAATGTTTAAATGAAAACACCCACAGTTCAATGGGAGCTGGGCCTGAACTGCTGAGGATGGTCATGTGGTTCATTTAAAGTGCTGGAACAGCCAGTAAATGGATCTTTAAACAGGATTGTTTCCTAAATTAGCAGCCTAATTTTCCTTTGCAATTGTAAAACACTGAATTTAGTGAGGAGAAGCTTCAGTTAATGCTTTATTTTAACAAAAATATGTCACAAATTGAAGTTTCTGTCCAATTAGACTTTAAATAATCCCCATATGTTGAGCTGTATTTTAATTATTCTCATGCTGCAGCCATAGGTAGGCTATTTTAAGTCTATTTCCAAGAGCAAACAAGTTTTGTTTTGTAATAACTGTTTAACAAAAGCACATGAATGCAGTCTTACTCGTCTCCGACAGCACCTGGACGCAGCGTCTCCCAGTCACTCCGCTCATACAGTGGCTCACAGTTCTTAAGTGACGCCCACTGCTGCGTTTTGGCGAGACTCTTTCCAGGAGGTGACGCCACCCAACCAAACTTCACATGATATGAGGATCAGACTATAAAAAGATCAGTGAAGTTCACACAAGTCACCGGTTAATAATAACCGGCCCCTGATCGCATGACGCTAACTATGCATTCATGTCCACAGCGGGGAAAAAAAAAAAAAATAAATAAAAATGAGAGCAACAGAGTCAGAGAAAAACGTTTCAGAGCAAGTCATTCAAAGACTTTTTAAAAAATACAAAAGGAAGAGGAAGAACGGGTTACTATCTCTGTCTCTGACACCGCATACTTCCTTTTATCTTGCAAACCGCCCATTACGCATGACTGAGCGCTGCACGACCCTCAAACTTCTCTGAACTTCTTACAGCAGTTGACAGTTTTGCAAAGTCCAATTCTGTGCAATGACAGTGTTGAAATAACTGTGAGAATTTGCACAAATTCAATCGTAGTGAGGGCAGGATTTTTTGCCAAAGTCATAAACTGCTTCCTCGTTTGGGCTTTGAAAGGAGCACAGATGGAAAGTAGAAAACTTATTTGAGTTTTACGCGTTTGACTGATTAAAAAAAAAAAAGAACTGACGCACTTACCCCACATCACTGGCGGTCAGGTGCAAACTTTGCACGTCTTTTTCCCCTTAAAACTCAGCCAACGTTTGCTGGGCGCGCATCTGCGCAAATATTCGAACTGACACATTTTCTTTCACTTTTGCACTGCGGTGACAAAAATCTCCCTGAATACACCGCAAACCAGGTGCGCATTTTCACTGTGTGTGTGCGCGCGTCTGTCTGTCTCTCCTCACTAACTTTCTTAATTGCTGCACCAGACTTGTCCACTGCAGCTCCACCATTCAATTCTGAGGAGGGTGCGAGACTTGCAGTGTAATACATGTTTGTAGTTTTTGGTCACACCCACCTTCTGACAGTCCTCCCATCTGAGCTGCACCAGAGGAAACCTCATCATGAATGGAGCTCTCTGTTTGTCATCAGTGTTAAAATAGATCATAGACACAGAGGCACGCTGAGGTGCATGGACACATTCAACAATGGTGGAGGGTGAGCACACCTACCACTGACCTTTATGAACAATGGAGTGAACTAACAGCGAGAGGATCAGTGATAAAGTTCACTCACGAGCTGCTGCTTAAGCAAAATGCACACATTGACTGAAACACTCAAATTTAGAGGGAAGGAAGTGGAGGAAATCAAAAACACTGTATAGGCAAAAAAATTTCTGGATAACAACTAATCTCACTTGATCTTTTCATTATGTGATTTTTTTTTTGCGTTGTTTGCTTTGTGGGAGTCCCCGTCTGAAGACGCCAACAGTGTGTTCGGTTCATTTAGCACAACCAACAGGACACACAGCTATAAAAATATCAATGATAATTCAAGAAGGTGCACGAGTTATTCACATTGGCACTAGGTTTCATCCTCTGGGGATAAAAAAAAAAATAACTGCACATGATTTCATGATCATAGTTGTTGTGATATTTCAGTCCAGACCAAAATGGATGATACAACATCTCACATAGGCGTCTCTGAACACACCTCAGCAGCAGAGTGTCTGAAAAACAGCTGACTATGGTTCATTTTTCTGCAGGAGGTCTAACCTGGCTGGTGTTTTCTTGTCTTCAAGTTCCTGCTTCTCTCACCAACTCACCTTGGAGGAGTCCAAGCAGTGTAAATCTAACTCAGTTATTCGGAATAAGCTAAAAACACACCAGAAAATATGTATAAATATTATAGACGAAAAGATTAAACCATCTTCAAAGTTTAATTTATTCATCCCAAAATAACTGTCATATTGAAATGTCAGAAAAAGGAAAAACTTTATTCAGTTCATGTCCATTATTGTTTAAAAGCAACTAAATTCAGGGCTAAATTCAGCAAAAGTGCGTCAAAAAATTGTGCACGGCTAATAAA
>JAPXVT010000003.1:26820883-26833783 GCA_029823135.1 Acanthurus reversus | reverse complement strand
AGGGGAAACCTAATCCCCTCCCTCTCAGGATCAGCCAAAGTGGAGGCAATGCCAGACAAAAAGAATCAAGTACACTCAGTGGTGGGGGCGGAGTCTCTGATCTGGGCCTAGGCTAGTTTCATCTCGTTTTGAATCTTTGGTGCAAATTGGCCTTAAAAGAGAGAGCGACAACAAACAACATAAAACGCAAGCTGGAGCAAAAACAGGAAGTGGGGGGGTGCAGCCGAGTTGCCTCCTAAGGAGTTAAGCTAAGCTAGCTTGATTTCCAAGTATTACCAACCACAGCTTTGATTAGCGTGACCAGCGGAGGGACACACAACTATGAAAACATCAAGAATAACACAAGAAAGTCCAGGGGTACTTTGCATGTTGCCCCTAAATTTATATTGTCATAAAGTTTAGATTTGCCTCTGAGGATCATGAATGTCTGCACATGATTATATGACAATGGCCGTTTCATATATTATTGTCTGGACCAAAATGGATGACAGTAAAACTTTTTTGTCCCTGAGGCACCGCCAAGCATGCCTCAAAGTGTCTGAAAATCAGTTTCCTGTGGTATTTTTTTGCAGGAAAACTCAATTGGCTGGTGTTTTCACCACAACTGGTCTTCAAGCTTTCATTTCCACATAAGTGGGAGTCTAAGCAGCATAAATCAAACCCAATTATATGTAAGAAGCTGATCATGTACTGGATTATATATGACTAAACAGTGTACGATGTAATGACCGTCTGGCTACAAAGTTCAATTTACTCATCCTAAAATCACTGGAAATTTGAAGAAAGAAAAAATTCATTTGGTATGCATCCATGACTGGTCTTTGAGCGTGTTAACTGGGCTACACACAGTGAAGCTGAATCAGAAGTTGTCAGTATGGGCGACATTGTGGTGTGACAACAGATAACAGACGGCAGTTTGTTTAACAGATAAGACCAGGGTATTATTTGGTCTCGTCATCAGTCCAGATGTATCTGATGTCATGACTAGCATCATGGTAATATTCGTTCAAGTTTATTTATATACTAATCTAAAAGCAAGCTAAGTGAGACTAAAGTGCCAACAGCAGAAACATGCTTCTTGTTCTTCCTCAATAAAACACACCTCAAGCCTCCATTAATAAATGCTTGTGACATTAATAAAATTTTTAAAATTTTGCCATTTCCTTTTTGATCGACCTTTTCTGATATCATACTTAAAAATCTGCATTATTTTTTTTTTAATTGATAAAAACAACATTGAACTATATTGCACTATGAAGCACTTAAATCTATAAAACCGGGGTGCCTGGTGGCTCAGTTGGTAGAGCAGGCTCCCCATATACAGAGGCCGTGTCTTCGTCGCAGTGACCACGGGTTCGATTCCACCTTGTGGCCCTTTGCAGAATGTCGTTCCCCCTCTCTCTCCTGTGTCCTGTCTACTCTTCAGCTGTCCTGTTTATTAAAAATAA
The DNA here is from genome assembly GCA_029823135.1 of Acanthurus reversus. Lineage (NCBI taxonomy): Eukaryota > Metazoa > Chordata > Actinopteri > Acanthuriformes > Acanthuridae > Acanthurus > Acanthurus reversus. Next base: position 26,832,335 of record JAPXVT010000003.1, on the reverse strand, counting down.
GGGCACAAAGCCCAAAAAATATCTTTAAAAAGAAAACTATAAAACCACCATTCGAACGATGCAGTAAAAAATTGACTTGAAATTAAAGCCACATTCAGTGAGACAATCCAGTAGAGGCCATTCATCATCCTTCTTTTCTTCTCCCATTTTTCATGTACTTAGAATACAGGACATTTATGCAGATATGTTAAAAGCTGGCATGCATATAAGGACAGGGGAATTCAGCACATTTTCATGAACACACAGAGGAATTAAAAGCAGAAGTTGTGGCAAAAGCTGGGGTGACTTCCCTGCAGCTTGTTTCATTTAGCTCTTGATGCCTTGCTCAAAAGGTGACATGGGCTGTTAGCAGAGTGGAAAGGGGGTGTCTGTCACTGCTGCAAATGTTTGGAAGTATCAACCAAAACGTTCTTGCTCAACTCTCAATGGGATGGATGTGGTGACTTCATCCTGTGGCAACGCACTTCCGTATTTTCAAAAAAACGGAGATGAACTCTGCCTCGTTTCTGCATAAATGCTGAATGAGACATATCCTGTTCTTGCCATAATTTCTCTTTTCTTTCTAAGTGTCGCTGGGAAGTAAAGATGTGTTGTCATGTTGGGACTATGGATTCCTCCAAGTACACATGTTTCAATGACTTTGTCCCAAAAATGGCCCAAATATCATCTGCTACTATTTCTACTGATACTTCTGAGGATCAGTAGGCAGTGATTTCTGGATGTTGGACTGAAATGTAATAAATTAAACAACGCTTAAAAGAAAAAAGGGTGATACCAGCCCATACAAAGACTGTGTTTATGGGCTGGATCTCACTAATGGAGTTTCAACATAAATCTGACAGGTCAGGAGATGATTAACTGGGTAAAAGAAGCAGAACAATGTGTAATTTCCTCTTATCTTGCTTAATTTTTCTAGTAAATTTCTGGATCTTACTTGTTCAGATTCACTGGGAAACAAGCGGTAAACGTGTGTAAAATTTGATGAGGACTTGGACTCAAGTCGCACACACAGTGACTTGAGACTTGACTTCAGTCTCAACCTCAAATGACTTCAGACTTGACTTGGACTCAAGGTTTAGGATTGTGAACAATCTTTTTCTTTTCTACCAGTAACAAGATCTGACGAGCTAATTTTCATTCTCTTCTTAATGCACATGCGTCATTACCAATGTGCTATCTTGACTACTATCTGTAACACGGTGCATGTTTTGAATTCCATAGATGTAGCTCTGCTGTGCTCTAAGTAGACCGACTGGCAGTCAGCAGATGAGCACTCATTACCACCATAAGAGACTTGAGACCTGACTTGAGACTCGAGGTCAAAGACTTGAGACTGGACTTGGTCTGAGCTCAAAGACTTGTGACCATCTCTGGTGCGTAATCAGAGGGGTCGCTAGTAGACACTGCCTTGTTTTAAAGGAATTGTTAAACATGAAGCCAAACCCCTTTGGCAATTATCCTTGTTTAGCGCAAGGACTGAAATCAGGAGTAAACAGCTGGCAAATTTTGCACTTCAGCCAAGAAACATTTTCAACATATAGCCATATAAAATCTGATTTCAGATTTACTTTGGTTAGGATAAAAATGCAGCATAATTCTTCATACTCTTTATATATCACTTACCTTCTTAAGGTTTGCTCACCCCTGATGTATTTGTCCTGTTTAAAACAGTTTAGAATAACAAGCTGTTGGATGGTTGGTTAGTTGAATTTCTGGTTGCTGTAGATAGTATCAGTTAGTGTAATTACTAATTATAGATATTTACAGCAACAATTGCTTAAACTAGCAATAGACTGCAGTTTATAATTGTTGGTAAGAATAGTAACAGTGAGGCTCAGTTTAGCGATTTGAGTTTAAGTTATTTGTGTGAGCAATTACACTAAGAAAAACAAAAATAGAAAGCAGTCATATAGCCTCTCACATTTAATTTCGGAGTTTTATATTTGTAAGACTGAATATTGAACAAAACTAAAAATAACATTCACATTTTGTGAAGCTGGTGCTGTGGTTGCACTGAAAAGGAGAGAGAGGAGATCTGACCAAAAACTGAGAGAAATTAAGAAGATATGGAGACGGCTCAAAGTGAGTAATTATGTAATAAGTAAACAAATGGGTCAATAAAAGATTTACAATGTTGGTTAGTCCATGTATTATCCAGTTATTTGTTCGTAGCTTTATTATGTAGCTTTATCGATGAGATAGATTTGTGAAAGCTTTGCAGGACAGTTCAAAAATAACAAAAAACAAATACATGGATGCATGATTTTTGCGCTTTGGTGGAAAAAAGTTTGAAAAACTTGAACAAAAGGTAGTCGTGAAAGAAAAGGGTCAAAATAGCTCATCATACTTCAGAACAATCATATTACACTGAACACAAATTTGTGCCATCGTTCTTTTTTTGCTTTCATTTTACTTTGGTTTTATTTCATGTTGTGATCCCAAAATCCAACTCTAATAACGATTACTCATGCGAGACTTTAACCTGTTAATTGAATCAGTGGAACTGTAAGGAAGTTAAAAAAAAGAGGACGCCTCTTACTGTTGAGACCATCTCACCTCTTGCAATGACCAAAAAAAGATTTTAATGATACAGAAAGGAATAACCTCAACAACAAAAAGCCTCTTTTTAAATCCTCCTCCTAACTCCACTGCTATTTTACCCATGTTGTCTCCTCGGTGGTCCACAGTTGGGCTGTGGCTTCTGTCAAATCAGAGTCCTTGAAAGTGTCCTTTATTACATTTTTTATAAGTATGGGGTTAAAACAAAATGCCCTTAAATACTTTGTGCTCCCATGTGTAAAGTCAGAACACGAGAGAGGATCAGGGATGGAGGGCGTGTTCACTCAGACACACTTAGATTGGCTTATTGTGGAAACAAACAGTGACAGGATTTTTTCCTGGAGGCAGCGTTCTTTTTCCCACAGGCTCCATGAAGACAGACTGTCCTCACAAACAGCAAAGTCAGTCCAGGTTTCCCAACACTTGCCTCAGTGTTGAATACAACTCCCACACTATTACACAACCTTACATTTTGTTAGGACACCAAAATGGCTTAGTGGTTAGCACTGTTGCCTCACAGCGAGATGGCCTGGATTTGATTCTGGGCTTGGGCCTTTCTGTGGAGACGTTGCATGATCTCCCCGGGCTTGCGTGGGTTGTTTCAGAGGGCTCCAGCTTCCTCCTGGTTAGTGATGAAGGATGAATGGAGGTGGATTCCGTTCTGTCAACCATTTTATGCTTTTGGCTGTTGTGCAAGAGTGGAGGTTCCACTTCATATGTGATGTAGTTTCTTATTTTTAATTTTTGTGCATCACTTCGATCCACAGCAACACTTAAGGAAAACTTTGGTATTTTTCAAACTGGGCCCTATTTCCGTGTGTGTGTGTGTGTGTTTGGCTGATAGGGACATCTATTTTGGAAGATGGCCCAGTGTGCGTACTATCAGTTTGTCCAATAAAGTGCTTGTCTTGGCCGCTGGCTGACTCAAAGTGATGGTGTAACCTAGAGATTCCACTTGTTGCGTGTGTGTTCCGGAACGTCTCTGGTGCTCCGATGTCTCAGCATGGCTGAACAGCTGGAGTCACGAGACAACGAGATTTGGGGGTAACTATAGAATCACATGCAATCGTGGCCTCTGATAACCTCTGACCTGTTGACTTCAGGCCTGGCTCCGACATAATGATGTTTTGTTTATAAAGGTAAGGGAAATGTGATCCGGCATCAACACGGAGCGTTTTATTCTAAAAATTAACTTCTCTATGTCCTGTGCTGTTCGATCTACTTCGTGCTGAATTGCTGCATTGTGCTCGGGCATCTGGCAAAAATAAAGGCCTTTAATATCTGCTGGGGAGGGCTCAGGAGCTGTGACGGATTAAATATGCAACACAACGGAGCCAGTGCAAGCATAAACATTGACTAAAGTGATACCTAACAGCTCCGCTGCCATGGCGGGGTGGAGACAGACCTTTGTGGAATTTAGAGGTTAGTCTCTGACAACAGCATGCGTTTCTCTTACCCTTCACTTGTTTTGGGCTGTGTGGAACCAACCTTGTTCTGAAGTCTCGTTCTGCAATCTCGCAGGATCTTACATGGTGCAGCAAGATAACAGAGCAGCCATGACTGAGAGCTGACCAGAGCAGATCTTGTCGTTTTGGAGTACACATGGGAGTTCAAGAGTGTGGATGATTTTGATAGCTGCCTGTATTTATTTGAGCCAGAGTACACGGTGAGGAGCTCCTACATTTTGAAGGGCGTACAAGGATAGTGAGAAAAGCTTCCAGAACAAAATTTGGTTACACACAGCCTAAACAAGTTAAGGGTAAGAGAAATGCTTTGCATGCCAGTGTCAGAGACCTACACTGTGGATCTGTTTTGGTCAGTGACCAAAACTTTTAGCAGAGGAAATTTGATGGTACGCATTTGCCCCCAAGAATTCCATTCTAGATCATTTCTCTGCTGCGGTTACATCGGCCTTCGTAAATACTGGACTAAGTAGTTGTCACCAAAAGTTGAACACACACAAGGGGATAAAAAGGGCCCAAGTCAAAAAACACTGAAGTTCTCCATTAAGACTTTATTTGAAAAAACTTGTCAGTCGAGTTAGACCTATATACAGTCCCTAGTTTGGCTTATTTCACACTTGCTTTCACATGTGGTGCAATTAAGTCATTAGGTTGAGATGCATTTATTACTGTGAGCCAAATACTAACTTAAAGGTCTGTGCAAGTTCAGACTCCTCAAAGAAATGACTGAACTTCACATACTTTGTATTTAGAGATCTGCTCAAGGGAAAGAAAGTCTCTTGCTTCAATTACCAGAACTCTTAGGTACAGTTTCATATGAGGCTGTGATAAATAGAACAGAATTTAGACTTAAGGATTCAGACTAATGTCTGGCTGGCTGTATATCTGGGACTGGGTCAAGTCAGGATCTAGGTATTTTTGGACACATTTGATTGGGTCTCATCTCCCTTTTGTGAGAAAATCAGGCTGAATGCAGCCACTATGTTGGTATCAGTGTTTTCTATTTGTGACTTCTCTGCTTTTAATTTAGAAAACAACCACAATGAATTGAAGATCAGACAGTCTGCTTCAGTTTAGTTTCAGTTTCATTCTTTTGAATAAGCTGTTTTTACCTCATTGACTCATATTTTTAATGTGATCTCTAATCTCAAAACAGACAGATGCTATGTGGAAGAGAGGACTTAAACACACCATGGCTGTGGCTCAGGAGGCAGAACAGGTTGTCGATTGTTCAGCATTAAATCCCAAACTGCTTCTTCCTTTGAAGGGTCACCAAGGTTTAAAAAGCGCTTTGTAAATGTAGTCCATTAACTTATTTCAAGAACAAGCATGTGTACCCACAAACATCCTGCATCTTGTGACGAGCCACTAAACTGCTTCAGACTGTCTCCTTGCCAGCACAAGGCTTTACTTAGCTAGTAAAATCAGTAAATCCTTTTTTTTGCTTTTCCCTGTATTTATACATTTATGTCGCTCACACTGTGGCCCTGAGGCATTAAAAAAGCCAGGATGCAAGTAGCTAATGTAACCTAAGGAAAGACCAAGAGTCTTTTAAACGTCCTTCAGTGGGAACTCAAGGTCTATTAAAACCACCAGACTTTGATCATCTTGAAGATACACTAGAAACACCCACGGGCTGTCCCAGTTCCTGTCTGCCCCAGACTTTCAGTTAACTGGTATAAGTCATGGGACCTTCTCCCAGGAATGTTTGTTAAGACTCGTTGACTGACGCCACGTGTTTCCAAGAAACCACGCATACATTATCTGCAAGCTAAACACACAGCAGAAAGCAAAGGGCTGGTTATCTTACAAATTACCCTGTGTGATACTGGATATCAAACATGATACCACATGGGTGGCACGCTGGCGCAGTGAGGTGGGAGACGGGCGGCTACGTTTCATGCATACAGTGTACAAATAAACCCTGCCTCTTTAAAGTTTTATTTTTATTTACTAGTGCTACATTTTAAAGCAATTAAAGCAGCATTTAATCATTTGTTCATCACTTGAGGGTGACTGCTGTTTACTTGAACACCAGAGTAATGTCAAGTATCCACCCAAAACAACTCTCATTGCTGATAAAAGCCAGGAAATATGCCAGAAAGACACAACAGAAACAACCACAAAATGTCTTCTTCTGACAAAAAAAACCCTTCAAGTCCTGAAAGTAATGAGTCTGAAGGTTTCAAAGCATGTGAGTCATGTCTGGTTGCTAATGTTGTTCCTTTTTGAAAGTTAAAATGCTGAGAATATCCCTCAAAGAAGTTTTGTTTGATACTTTGTTCAACAGGAAGCACAGTGCTGTTTAGACGTGGGTGGACCAAGAAATTCAGAGCTTAACAGATGTGTCAAATCCTGTGCTTTGTCCGCCCAGACCAAGGGAATTAGCCTCGGCATGAGGAAGACTAGACTTAAAACAGACAGAAAAGACGCTGCTGATTCCTTATTATAGCCTGCCTTCATTATTATTCATTCATTATTCATTACAGCCTGATTTAAAACCTAACAAAAAGTTAAAGTTGCTATTTTAAGCAGTTCAAGTGTTTACTTTGGTACCTGAATAAATGCTTACACAATATTCATTTAACCTCATGGCTCAAAAAAAATAAAGGAGCGCAAATACATTTTAGCTTCCGAAGAGTCTGAGTGTGAGAAGCTGCTCTGTGTGTTACAGCTCTGTGAAGACGGTGTAAACCACTTGTTTGTTCGGATGTTTTCCATTTGCATTGGAATGTTCTCAGAGCTGCTCGACTCTGAGCTAAACACACGGTGCACATCCTCCCACACAGTCACAACAGCACATCACTTGAGGGTGTCTATACTCAGTGGGACCTCAAAATCCAAGACTTTTAAACGATGTTTGTCTCAAAGGTTTACGTTTAGTCAGAGTCTGTTAATTCACTATCTCTCACAGTGAGGCAAAACAATGCTGACTGAGCCTACAGCCCACTGATGAAAGCTCTTGCATTTGCAGCATTGCCGAGTTCTATGACATTACCTCACAAAATCAGGAGCGGCTCACAGTTAGTGATGCCTCTTACGTCAGTCAGCAAGGGTTGGTTCGGCTGGAGGTGCTGCAGCTGACACCACAGGCTCACACCTGGCTGTGCCTGACCAGCGTAGGTGCTTTTCATTTCCTGTGATTCACAATGGCAGGTCAACGCACAAAGAATATACAACATCCAGGCAACGACAGTCCAAGTTAGTAGAGGTTCAAAGAGGAAGAAAACTCAGTGTTCTGTAGGAAGGAAACAGGCGATCTACTAATGTCATACAGTCAACATTGTTTGGTTTTGACATGAACTCAGGGAGATGAGATCCAAAAGTTTGCCTGCAATTACAGTGCTGTCAGAAACAATGCCACTCAGTTCTTCCAGATTACCAATTTTAAAGCAGAGACAATGGTTCTCAAAGTCTGATACGGTGGGACTCTCGTAGTCAAAGTCAGAACTGGACTTTTTTAAAAAGATGACTACCTCATCTGCAGGAGGTCAGATGATCTGAGAGAACATATTAAATTTTGACTGTTCAAAATCTCATGTGACAGACAGCCACCTGCTCGTGAAATGGTCAGCTAGTTTTGGTGATGATCTGGACTTTCCACCATCAGACAGGAATGGCATCTGGTAGGAAAGTCCCACAGTTTTGGGTTTCAAAGTTGTTGGCAAAACACGACATTCAGGTGCTGTGAAAATCCAACACCATCACATCACCATGTGAATACATAAAAAAAACAAAAAACAAAAAAAAACACCTCGACACTGCAGACAATATCTGACTTCATGGCCATTCATCAGTACTTTTTATAAGTGGTCGATAATGATTGATTTCTTACGACAATTCTTTCACCTTTCTAGACCAAAAGTAGATTATCAAACAAGGTATTAGGACCAGATTTGTCTGGTGTGGGGTTAGATTGGCACTCTTGTATAATAAAAATGTATAATATTTGCTTGGACATGTGTGAAATTTATCAGAACTTACTCATTCCCACTAAGTCCATGTCTGCTGTAGTTACATTTTCTGCCACTTAATTTCTTTTGTGTGGCGGTTTTTAATCATTTCTTCCAATGAATGTTATATAATTAATAGATATAATAGATTCGGAGATTTAGAAAGCAATTTAGAGGCATCATTTGGTTTATTTGAATACAAGAGAGAAAAGCACAAACTATACTGAAAGTAAAAAAACATTTCCACGAAACGCAAAGATGAGTAAATCCAGTGTAATCCGTCAAGGGCACTGTTTCGTTACAAAAATACCACTGGAAGAACGGGGGCTCCATTCATGTAGGAAACCACCAGGGAAAAAAACAACAAACCCACAGCCAGTACTGATCCTCGGCTCACTTGAAAAACAAAAAAAACCCCAAAACAAACAAACAAGTAAAAAAACTCTGTCTTGGTCAAAGCTGATCAACACTGGTGCCACAAAAAAGATCTGTGCCAAATAAACAAGACGGACGATGTTGAAGAGGGCCGACCAGTTTCAAACCATGAGACAAAACAGCAAATAAACAGTGTAGTGCAACAAAACCTCATCTGTGAGAAACTTTCGTCTTGATTAGTGTGACAACAGAGGCTCACGGGCAAACATCAAGACAAAGAACAAACCACAGAATTCATGAAGCGTGCAGGTACTTTTTGTTTTATTGTCTTGCCTTTGTCTTCTCATCTTCACAACACAGTGACCTGAACTCATGAGAGCTCCCGCAGGCGGGATAGGCACCAGTATGTCTACTGCCAAATTCTTTTACCATGAAATGACCAGTCCTTTCAATCTTTGTTTGGAGGTAAAGAGAAGTTGTCTGCCGTGGGACTTTTGAGCAGGTGACACCAATAGAAAAGTCTCCATTCTGGATTTATTGTTTCACTGAAACTGAATGTTATCTGCATCATTAATGCAGCCTAACTTCCTTTATGTTGTTAAAAAAACAAAAAAAACCCTAAATATAAACATTTTATTACAAAACTCTAACATTAGTTTCCTTTTTGTCTAGTGGCCAAGAAGGAAACAAAGTCTGTGTTTTCCGAACACTTCCTCTCACAGGCAGAGTGAAGATCTCTTGTGGTCGCATTTTGTCCCACTTGCTGCAGGCACTCGCATGTGCCACAGGGAAAAATCAGTTGTCTGTCCTACCTTTGTTCGCAGTAGGAACATAAGGCTATGAATCTATAAGAGTTTACCAGCCAGTCGACTAGTACTGAGCGTCAGGATCAAAACGCTTGCAGAGGGAAGCCCTGCAGTTTCTGCGGTCCAGATGCAGAGCCCAGCAGGACGGGCACCAGCCTCAGCAGGTCTCTGAGAGGGATTCCCAGCTGGCTGCTGCGGGACAATAAATCCCCAAGAGAGCTGCAGCCTGCAGGGAGAGAGGAAAGAGAGAACAATTTCTGGAATTCTGCCACTTTACATCACCGCAGTGGATCTGAAATGAAGCAGTCAAGATGTGGTTCACACACCCATAGTGAGAACAAGTGTTTGTCTTACCCTCCAGCTGTGTGTGCGCGCTCCTGAGGCAGGGGATGGAGCGGTACACGAGGAAGCAGGCCAACATGGTGGACTGGGAGATCTTAGGAAGGACCTCGCCCCTCATGTAAGACCTCAACACTGCGCTGTTGTCTGGGAGAGAAAGCACACACAAGGCATACAAATATTTTCATTCAGGGTGTTTCTTTTTATCTGACAGGTGTACAAACCCAAGCAAAACTGTATATATAAAAACTAAGTAAACAAAAAATCAGAAAACAAGGCTGGCAAACACAGGAAAGCGCTGACATGCCCTAAGATGCAAAAACATTTGATCAAAGGCCTTTGCCTCTAAATAAACAGCTACAACTGATTATCTCAGTCACAAGTTTTGTTGACTTGATGAAAGATGTACCATATGCGAATCATTAATTTTGGAAGAGCACAGACAAGCAATTCAAGAGAATCTGCAACTCTCACCAATTTCTCTCCAGAGAATTTTGTTCACTAGAGAAAACTGTTGTAAGAATCAAGAGTCTGTTTAAAAAACAACATAAAAATGAAACATTTGTTTGACATAAAATTCATAAAGCCTTTAATTAAACAAATTTGGAGTTTAAATATGGAACCAAACACAACGCAGGCTGCATGTTGAATATCATGCATGGGCGTTACGCTCCCTCCATGGCTGCAAACATTAGCAATGAGCCACACTGCTCTAGGAAGATTTTTTTATATCATCATACTCATGATAATTTTTTCAGTCTTTCTTTCTGTCACAGAACAGCTTTGATGACACTTTGTTCCCAAGTGTACATACCAGGTCATTGTTATTTAGCTGAAACAAGTGATGTGTGCAAGTTTGAGCAGAGTTGAGAGAGTTTAGTGAATTTGACTTGAAACACTTTTACAAGTGAACCTTGCAGAAAAAGCAGTTTTGCTGTCAGAATACAAAATTGTTCTTGCATGAGGCCAAACGTCTGATTTGATTATACAATTACTTTGTGGATGTTACACATACAGCATTTCTGTAATGAGGACCATTTGCAAAAATCCATCATGTACCGAAACCTCCCCCAAAACTGTATTCCATCAGTGTTTCCTGTCCATGATGAGGTATATTTCACTGCCTTCATGTATGAATTCACTGCAGCTCTGCCTTCTGGGAAAGAATAATACCACTGAAAGCAGGGGAGTAGAAAGAGGAATCATAAAAAAATAACAAGGATAAATCTAGACACATATTTCTCTCATGGGTGAGTTCCAGAGAACAGCAACATTCCTGATGAGTGAAGTCAAGTGGGTTTGGTTTTCCTTTGAAATGTCTGCCGGAACATGAAAGTGAAGGCATGTAAGTGTTTACATGATCACAGGCTCGTCCAACCGCTTCACCTGCTTCCCACGCCTCTCAGTGTGCATGCATTACTGTAACTGTGGGTGTGTGTGTGTTACAGTAAAGGAATGTGCTTGAGTGTATACACAAACTGTCCTGACATTACTGTGCTACACCCTGTACAGGAAAACAAGCTGAAACACATCCAGCGCATGTGACATTCTCAACAAGTGACACTCCTGCTAAACAGAGACAGCGTTAAAGGGCCACACTGGCCAATTTTTTTGACCTTTCAGCATTAGCAGAGCTTGCTGATGTTTTCAATAGTGTAGCGCTGAGTGTTTTTTTATTGTGTTTTAGTATGTCTTTTATTGTGCTGTGTCACGTTAGAGCTATTTTGTAATTGTTTGCCAAACTGGATGTCACCATCATCTTGCTGTAAAATAAATCTACCTATGGGTGCAAACAAAGTAACCTTGAGCCTATCTTCTACAAATGCTGTTTACATTTAACCATGTGTTTACTTCAGCAGATGTCAGACTGCATTTTTAAACCCCATTCACGTTGAAACAGGATACAGAAACACTACAGGACACATGAAAGTTGCTAGGTATCGGTAATTCACCCAAC
>JAPXVT010000003.1:26810313-26820783 GCA_029823135.1 Acanthurus reversus | reverse complement strand
CATTTTCAGGTAATTTCTGTAATGTTTATTAAATATGGACAAAGTGTAGACAAACACCACATCTCATAGACATAACTATTTTGGAAAAAACAGGTGGGGTTTATCAAAGAAAAATATTTGCTAATAAGTGATGCTTCTTTGACATGTTGGTATTTCAACCCGCCTCACCTTTGAGCCAGCTGTCCAGCATTACATCCACCATGTTCTTCATGACGGGCAAAAACTCAGAGATGAGCAGGGCGTCGTGACGATTTGCGGGACTCTGCAGCACCCTGCTGTCCCACAGCTCCACCACCAGGCGCATCTGCAGCAGGGGGAAGGTCTGCAGCAGGTCGCCCCGGCGCACAGCATCCACTGCCTGAGAGACACCAGAGACGACAGGGGATTGGCGCAAACAGGTTTTAATCTCTCCCAGTGACTTTAGGTTTTCATTAAATGTGATCGTCAGACTGGCCTTCAGCAAAAGAAAAACAAATTCGATTTTTGCCTCAGGAAAATGTTTCACATTATGTCTTATTAGCTTCATTTTTGCGGCTTATTTTCAGTGTGTTGCTGCGTGTGTAAATAGCACGATGTTTCTCCGGGCTGCATGTAATCGGACACAAATGGGTTTCGCACAGACATGTTCTCATGCATGCTTACTTTCCATTTCAATGTATCAAAGCTATAAGGTACAACCACAGGAAGCAGCGTCTCATTTCTCCAACCACAGTGTGGAGAAAACAGAGGAAACCTGAACCTAAACGACAGATACACAACTACATACATGATACAAATGTAAGAATTTAGACTTAAGGGGCAAGAAGAGAACTCAAGTTTCTTGCGCTCTGCTTAAAGATTACTTCACCACGATGTAACAAGGCCCAAAAGAGAAAACCGAGGAAACCTACATTGTTCAGATTTGGCAGTGTGTGCTTCGGCTCCTAAACGACCTATGACACCATTTTCTGCATAAGCCAGCTTTAGTCATGTAATACTTGCATTTTAGTCTTAGTACAAGTAAGTATTAGCCGTTTAGGTCCACAGTAGGGAAATTTTATGTTCATGAAAAGTGTTTGTGGTGTAGCAGCAGGTACAATAACAGTACAGCAACCCGAGCCATCAGACTCTACTGCTTTACATTTCAATGTATTTTAATCACTAATGTTATCAGACGTCAAATTTATATCCCGTTATTTATATTTCACACACAAAAGTTTTTTAAATTGATTTCTAAACTTACTGATACCGACTTCAGAAAGTCAATTTGGAGACTCAAAACTAACTTGAGATTGAGAAACTATCAGAGCAAACCCCAAATACTTTTCTCATTTATTTTCTGGTCATTTTTCATTATTTCTGCTTGTTCGTGTAATTGCAACACAAACACCGAATCAGTTAAATTTAACAGCATCACTTCGTGTGTGTGTGTTACCTGCTCGATAGCAATGTACGTGGGCAGCATCTCTGGACATTCCTGCGTCACACATTCATACAGCATTGCCGAGAACAATGCAAGAGTGTCTTCTCTCTGCAAACACAGTACAGAATAAGTGAGTGAGTTAAAAACACAAACAGTGCATATATTAATTGAATTCTCCATAAAATAACAGACATTTGAGAATACATACGTGGGTCTGTGACAGAACAAAAAAGCCAGTTGGTGTGTTATTCTGACAATTACCTGCTTTTTTCTGTTGCTTATTTTGCTGTTTTACAGTTTGATTTATTGATAGGGATCAATTTCTCTTTTCAGATTCACATCTCTATATCCTCCATTCTGACACAGACGGTTCTGAAATCTGTAAGCACGTTGCACTTCTCCATTTAACCACACATCATTGTGTTAATTACATACAGACCTCAAGAAAAATTTGCATGCAACCATCCTGGTTTAATTATCTCCCCGTTTGTGCGTGAGAGTTTCCATTTCATGTGGTTTCTGGCATTTAGGCGTGAACCCTCGTAACATACCAGCAAGTGTGTTAAGGTTTGTGTTTTTAACACAGTTCCTACAAACAAAATTAATAACTTTCAATTGATTTGGATGTCTTGAAAAGAAACTGAAGGACACCAAGTTGCGATGTTGTTAAATTCAATTATGGATCGTTACGCCACAAAATGAGAAATTTTCCTCCATTTCACTGTACGAGCTGGAACCAGAGAGCTCTGCGCAATCCAACCAATCAACCCAAAGCTGTAATAAAGCAGCCTCTTTTCTCAGAAGATAGGAGTTAAGCGATTAATACGGAGATTGAGCACTGGTCACGACAATCTATACAATTTATTTTAACCCTTAAATTACCCTGTGTATGACGTGCTGGATGAGTCACGTTGCAGCACAAAAGTTTTAAGTGTCTGCTCTTAGTCTGCTGCATTTAAAGGCCCTAAAAAGCTACGTTCTCAGTCAGCTTCCTATTGTGAGTGATGCGCTCTGACATCAACACAAACACGGTTTTTAAGTTTGAAGTTTTGGAGAAACGTCTGTATTTGCTTATCTAGCCGGTCAAAAAAGGGAATCACACTCACTTTTTGTGCTTCAATCAGGATCAGCGAATGAAGTTTGATGGCAATAAGTTGTTTGCATGTATAGCCAGTCCATTGTTTTTTAAACTTTCATTGTTGCTTATTTAGTCATGGATGAATTATTTAGTGACACTCCAGTTATTTAGTTTTAAACTTCAATAAAGTTGGGAGTCATAAGAAACAGATTTTTAAAAAGATTCATCAAAAATGTTGCAAAGGAGGCCGAAGAATCCCGACTTGAAATCCATATTATTGGCCAGAAACAAATTTAATCTTACATTTCTGAAAGATTTTAATTAAACCCTCTCACCTTCCAAAGGCCACACAATATTTTAAATCTTCCGGTGTCATCAGGGTTATTGAATCAGACTTTAAACAGTGATTGGACAACTGTTTTAACATGCTGAGTTTTGTGCTAAATGACTGGTAATATGTCGTGTCACGTTATGTGCAATATAAGGGAAGCGCTGCACTGGTTTTATCTAGAAAGACTTGAGACTAAAAACTATGTTTCAAAACAATTCAAAAGAATTTCAGGCAGCTGCATTTCAGAGACTTTTCTTCATTAATCTTTAGTATAAATCTGCTTTTGGTGTTTGTGTCAGAGTCATGGTTGATGTTTTTCTCACAAGATTTCAAGATCCTTATCAGGACCACAGAGATAAACGGTGGAAACTTGTTAGCAGAGACATTGGGTGCTACTTCATTTAACATGATCTGTGAAATAAACATTTGAAAACACAGACAGAGAATCTGATTATGGTGTACGCTTATTTTGTCTACAAAGAACCAATCCAGAGTGTTCGCATGTAAATTACTGCGATCCAGTAAAGCTACAAACATATGTTATTGTGAGGTGATACAAGAAAACAGCCTTGACATTTCTTTAAAATGCAGTTATCCAGACTATTAAACTCTTCTTCCTCTTTGTAGTTTGTGCTTACGGTTTCCCAACTTTGGCTAAATTTAATGTTCAAAGAAGTCCGTGTATTTGTCACTTAATATGTGGTTGTTTAAAATTTTGTCAAGAGAAACTGAATAAGGTTACATTATAGTAGCAGGAATGTAGGTTGCATGAAAATATGTGTTGCTTATTTGGAAAAATCAACAGGAGAAACAAACAAGCTGTCTGGGAGAAAAGTGGTTGCAGTCGAGATTCAACTGAGCAAAGAAATTCCGCAGTGAGAGCCAGATCAGCCATACACTACCACAAAAAGGTCATCAAGTGTTATTTAATTAGTGCCCAACTTCCATTGAGGCTCTGATAAAACACCCAACGACCGTTCCATGACTATATTATTACAGTCAGAACACCTCCTAAGGTCGCCACAACTTTAGTATCGCGGTTGTGCAAAATGTTTAGACTGGTGGAGCTGACAACAGACTCTCAGTCAGACCAGCCCCAGGCTCTTTTAAGACTGTAAAATGGCTGCAAGGGTATACAAGTTAGGAGCAAAACTAGCTTTTTAAGTACACTTACACCTACATATTTACAGTATGTTTTTCAAACTCACATGTTTCATTCCTTCAGATGTTTTACAGAAGAACTCCGCAAAGGAGACCAAGGCTGGCTCTGAGGTGAACGTGGAGATTGCTTCAGGCTGCAAACACACAAGGAAATTGCGAAATTATTTACTTAAATTAACACATACAATTAAAAGAGAAACAAGGAAGGATGCATAAGACAGTCAAGGAAGAGTATCAGAGGAACAAATAGGAGAGAAGGGTGCACAGTGTAGTAAGAAGGATAAAAGGAAGGATAATGAAGAAGAAGAAGAAGGACAGTGAGGACGAGTGGAATAAATAATGTCTGTTGTATTTTTTCACCCTGTGGACTGGCAGGTGTATTGACAGCCTACACTGAGGCCAACAGGGAACCAGTAATAGTCTGTCAACCACACAGCTGCCTGCTAAACCTGTAGTGACAACCTGCCAAGACTGGACACGAGCAGCCACCAGGGAGGAGGTCAATTCAATGCCACTCACTTCTATTTATAGTCAGTTATTAGAACAGCCTTTTTTTTCCCCAAACGTGCAGCTCTGTTTTAAACCCAGTTAATAAAGAGAAAATCCAAACTAAAACACTCATTACAATCTTGGGTCTATTCTGTCAACATGTTAGGACTTTTCCCGCTCCTAATATAGACTTCTACCACAGAAAATGAGTTTATAATCTTAAGCATCAACAGTAACTGTCAAATACTGTGGCAATCCTCTGCTCATAATGTGGGTGAATGTAAGAACCCAGTTCTACAGCAGTTTGTCTGTAAAGGACCATCCCAGTGTTACTACATGTCCTTGTCCTTTGTCAACATCAGCCTCATAGGTTACATAAACCTAAAAAAATAAAAAATATAATTTAAAATATAATATATAAATATATATATATATATACACACACACACATATATATAAGTTGGGCTCTTTGGTCAGAGTTCAAGTTCGGGTTACTAGGATTGCAAACTGTTGAGAGCTGCTATTTTCAGACCCCAGTGATAGACTTTGCTTAGTTGGCCAAGCTTGTTAGCGCTCTTAATAGCTATAAGTTACTAAAATTAATCAGCTAATATCAATTAATAAAAGAGTAACACGGCCTTGATGTTTATCGAAGGGTTACCAAAGCAGACGTAGCTGTGCTTTTTAAACTGTGAGTGGTTCACAAGGGAATGACAACATCACAACAGTTTTGCCCAGACTATAACATTATATTTTTTTAGCATTTGATTTTGAAAAAAGGTAAGGATTGTATATCAAAACTCACTGAATAACAAGCATCACTTTAATAAGTGCCCCAAACACAACGTTAAACCACCATGAGCTCGAAATCCACAGAACCTGCCTGAAAATGAAGAAAATCTGAAAAGATTGCATGAGTTTCAGCGGAGCACAGCCGTACAGTGGTCAGATCCCGGTCAGAGCTGGCAGGTGCTATGCTCTGATTGGCCTTTTTGCATTCAGAGGTGGTGCTTAGCGATGGGTCGATTTACTTTTCCACGTGATTTTCCCAAGTCTCGGATCTGACATCCAGCAGCTGTGCTTAGAAAGTCTTGAGAAATATCAGACAAAAAAAAGGGGAAACTCCTCAGTGCCACTGTCATGTGTTTACCTTGAAGGCTCTGACTCCAGAGTTGCGGTGGTTGACAGTAGAGGCCAACAGGCTCTTCCAGCCCTGAGGGTCATCTTTGTAGGGCAGCTGGCCAGCACGCAGTTTTACATACAACACACCATCTCTGGACAGGATGGACCTGAGGGAAATGTAAGGAGACATTGTCTTTTAAATGACTTGACCAAACCAATCACAAATCAGATCAAAACATTCCTCCTGGATCCCACTAACATATAAACTGTGTATGTAATAGCTTCATTTGATTGATTTCCTGTTAAACCAAATGTTTTAAACAGATAACATTTACTGTAATTTTCCTCTATCCTTACTTTAGATGCTGTGTTTCTTTGCTGAGGTCTACAGACAGTTCCCAATACCGTGGTCCCTTCACCTTTACCTGCAATTGATAAACAAACACAAATTAGAATTCCAACAACAGAGAGATTAAGATGTCATAGTCCGTTTGATTTAGCTAAAATAGATCTGTCTGCATAAGGGACAGATATTGTTGCTAATCCCTTGCAGAGAGGCTAGTTTTCAACCAGACTACAATGTCCAGAAGCTGTGAAGTGCTGTTTACCCGTTTGAGAAGGTGCAGCTCAGGCAGCATGGTGGGAGCCATCAGCTCTACAGTCGTCTCTTCATACCACTTGGTCTCCTGAAACAACAGGAAGATTTCAACATAACATGCACAAGAACGAAAGGTTAGTCATGCAAAGTTTTACACCCTAACAGCTTGAATTTAAACTGCTAAGCTCTGCAAACACAGAGCAGCTGCATGGAAGTGTGCTGATATTCAGTATTACTGCATGCTACGTCGCCATGAGCAATACTCTGGGTATTTCTCATTAGTGAAACGGATTACTTGATACCAGATGCTGCAACAAACCATTACTTTCGTTATCGATTAATCTGCCGGTTGTTTTTACGCTAAACTGATTAATCATTCAGTCCGTGAAATGCCAAAAAACTGATAAAATTGCTCATTTCAATTTCCCAGAGCCAAATGTGACGTCTACAAATTGCTTCTTTTGTCCAAACAACAGCCCGAAAACACAAAGACTCATTTATTTTCATGCATGACACAGAAAAGCAGCAAATTCTCACATTTAAGACACTAAACCAGCAGTTCTTTTTACTTTTTTATTTGAAAAATGACTGAAACGATTAATCGATTATCAGTATAGTTTGTGATTAATGGATCAATTATTCAATTAATCGTTGCGGCTCCAAATGTTACCATGTAGCACTACAGAATAGCACGTTGAGAGACAGCATCCCCAAATGAAATCATCCATCACATTTAATTTTTAGGTGAAAGTTTTTTTGAGTCCAAACAGGCTTTCTTTAATATTTTAAGTGAAAGCATTAATGTATTCAGCTCAGTTAATATATTTATTTATATAGTATGTAAAATAGCATGAATGTATTTCTCCAACGTGATGCATGACGTGATGATGCATACTGTGTCAAGCAAAGCTTTCTGCTGTGAATTAAATTGAAGTGAGGAATGCTGTCAGAGGTGCTCCTCACTGCAGGCAACAAACATCATCTTTGTCTCCTACCAATGCTCATGAGGAAATACTTAAGTAACAGTAGCTCCTTTATATGGGATGCTTTTCAGTGAAGTGCAACACAAATCTGCTGCATTTTGGAGCATCATAATTTATGTGTAGTTCTGACAGAAGATGTCAAGCTACAGTCATGGAAATGTGCTTTTACGAGGTGCAAATGTGTGGAAATTGTTGCTTCTTTGCATAGCTGATATGCATTAATGCTGCGATTCAGAACGGCACAAAGTCCTGAAGAGATGACAAACATAAACCTGTATTTGACACGCTTAGGGCTGTCAACAGTGAGCTAGGACAACACAGAAAACTATGGGTGTGGGTGTTTTCACCTACATCACACTGTGTAAATTGCCCTTAAATGGGACCTTTTGTGTTCCTTTGCAACTCTATATTTTTATTCTGGGATTTTATAAAAGCTGCTCTGCATGATTCTCAGTTAAAAAATTTCTTATTTATCTCATACTGGCCCCTTTTTCCATCAGGAAGTTCAGGCAGAGCATCTGGAGTATTTCAGAGGAAAAACCGGGAAATATTTTCCTCATAAAATATGATCCAAATCAGAGTCCTGGTCAAAGCTGCTGCTTTAAATCACCTCGGTACAAATTACAAGATAGACTGAGCTGGTGGATGGGTGTGTCTCTGTACTTTGTGGGGGTGCTGTCTTCAACCAGCTGCTGGAGGCTCAGTTGAAATGTTGAAATATAATAATCAGAGCAGTCTGAAACATGATCTTTTTGCTCACGGGGTTATTTTTACATATGTCTACCTCATTATTTAAAGCTTTTGCCACGTTTAATATGAACTTCTGACAATGCAACATTATATGACTGAGAGTTTTAGGAGCTTTAGTGCCTTTTTTTTTGCAGGAAACTGAGTTGCAATTCTCTTACTCTCCCCAGGTGATTCAGGATTTAAATTTGCAGAGTTTCAGTCACAAGCCATCTGACATCTATAAATCTCTACCACATTTTGAGTCTCCTCAATGTTTCTCATTTCTATACAGGGCGCACGCACAGCCTACTTTAGCACACAGCCACAATGCCCTAGATTTAAGTGAAAGCTCTAAAGAATTCAGTAACAGATCATTTCTCTTTCAAATTACTCCTTTCTAAACCAGTAAGACTTGAAATCAAAAGGTTAAAAGAGCCTCACTGCTGCAGAAAACCAGGAGAGCAAAAAGAAAGACTTCGAAACCGGCCACATCTATACTGAGAAACAACAAAACCTCACAAAGGGAAAGTTAGAAATTGCTGTAATTCAGGGGCTATTTACTGCATCTGTGAAGATACAGCTACAGTACTGCAACAATAGCTGTGAAATGTAAATGTTTAAAACTGCTGAAGCAGCCCAATTGAGTGGAGGAAGATAATGGCAGAGTAGATATGGAAGACTAGAAAAAACATCTTCAATGTTTCTCATAAATGCAGGTTTTTTGTTTTGTTTTATTTTGTTTTGTTTTTCTTCAGGTTTAACATGACAAAAGATGGCTGTTTTTCTTTTCTTTTTTTTTTGGAAGAACTTTTCTTTAAAATTCTCTTTTTGAATAAAAGTAGGACATCAGCACCAGCTGATATACCAGTGTATGTCTGCATCCTGCTTCACATGAGCGCACACATGATCCAAATGATAAAACTTTGGCCAAAGTGAATGGACACACTGTAGTCTCGCACTGAGCCACTGTGACTGACTGCGTCACTGAAGGCGTCAAAACCTCAGTCTGACCTACAATTAGCTTCAGAACTGATTTTCCTTTCACGTTTTCCTCTCCTTTGGTCCATTTGTATACATTTTTCAGACTTTCCCTCACTTGAATAATGTAATTGGTGGTGGTGGATTTTTGCACTTTATATTTTTTAGTCTAATAAAATGTGAGCTTTATTTATCTGGTGAAAGTCAAGATCTGGACTTGGCTAAACAGAGAGAGCAAGTTTCACAAATTACACCGTATGCATTTAAACTGTAAGCTGGAGGAAGCAGTTCGGCAGACAGCAGCGACGCTGACGAAAAGCAGAACAGCACAGCATTTTTCTCACACCTCAAACCAGCACGTAATGTGCATTATGTTTGAATGTAAAACAGCCTGTCAAGAGGAAGTGCAACGATGAATAATTTACGTATGTATGTATTAAAGTATGTGTGACAGAGATAGAGAATGAAAGAGAGAAAGACAGAAGAGGAGTTTGCAACCATACAGAAAAGCTGTACACAATGTACTCTGAGGTTTTAGACATGTTTCAATCTATAACATTGGATATGTGGACAAGTAAAAGAAGACTGTAAAGCGAAAAATGGCTCAGCAGCTTGTGATTTGGAATGTTTGATCTCCATGATCACGATGATACAATGATACAATCTGTAGGCAGGAAAAGGCACTAATCAATTCTCAAATATCACCATCCCTGGTTTCTTCACACCTGACTTTTGAACTCCTAATTTGCCCTGTGAATTCATTTTAAAGAGAAAAACAACAAACTATCGCAGTGTTAGGACAAGGGATGGGCATGATCGATAACTGATCGTTAAGAATTTCGATCACATAACATTTCTATCGATCAAGTTAAGGTACTGTAAATAGCCCCAGGTTGTGTTGCATAGTGTGAGTCTTGAATTTCATGATGTGGCAGCAATGAGACGTCTTACCAGAGGAGGGCAAGACTACTTTTAGGAGACAGAGCCTACGAGCTGCTGTCATGGCTGCTGCAGATATCAAACGTAAACATGAAGAGGTCGAGGCGAGGTGTGGCAAGGGACCATTTCAAATTAAAAAATGACAAAGTTCGTTCTAAACACTGCAAAGCCGTGTATAAGCACAACACGACAATGACCCCAATGATGTACAACTTGAACAACGTAATGTAACATTACAACCGACCCTGGTTAACTTCAAAGCATCCTCCTCTCAACCTACCATCATCCCTGTCTGAGCACAGAGGAGCCACGAGGCACAACGGGAAATAATGTTTTTTGATTAAGTCATCATTGTTTGATATGATTGTTTTTTGAAAATGTTTCGAAGAGGCTCACTTGTGTTGAAGTGCGTCGAAACGACGAAGGCTCGCGCTCGGCTGCTTTTACGTCACATGCGCTGCTTTTCTTTTTTGTTGAACTTAAACTCTCTTGTCTAAGAGGATTATTGTTGGAATAGAAGTTCTTCTTGGAATAAAGATTTAATTGAGAAAACATGCTGTATTTTTCATTTTCTGTCACAGGCATTTTCAATATTAAAAAAAAAAAAAGAGATTAAATCGATAATTGATCATTAATTTTCCTGAAATGTCCATCCCTAAT
>JAPXVT010000003.1:26701481-26713601 GCA_029823135.1 Acanthurus reversus | reverse complement strand
CTGGTCAGCAGGGATGTAAATATGTCGATGTAATCCTCACCCATCTGGCCTCCGATCACCCGATCCAACAGATGATCCTCAGCTACCTTTGTGACAAGGCTCCAGTCATATCTGGGACACAGGAAGAGAATTAATTATACAATAATTCAAGTGTAAACACATTTAGTATATTGGTTATATTTCTGTCCTCACCCTTAACTTGTTTTCACTGAATAAAGGACGATGATAAAGTCTTTAAAGGATTTGTTGCCAGCTACAGTATGAGAGTGCAAATGTTAATGTAATCCTACCTCTTATTCTTCCGATAGCTCTTAGCAAGCTCTTCACACACAGCCTGCTGAAACTTCATTATAGGCAGGTTGGCGTTGCTGTGGTGGTCAGACGGTGTGGATGACAGTGAGCATCTTCTTCTTCTTCTATAATGATCAACAGGAGTGGAAGCTGCCACCAGAGACACCGGACAGCCCACGTTTGTCCCTCCTTGACATTTGGAGGGAGAACTCTGCGGCAGTGGTGTCTTTTCTTGATGTGAAGCAGCAGCAGAAGACAGCGGGGTTGCTCTGGGTTTTCCCTGGATATGGTCGTCTTCTTCATCCCTGTGGTGATCATAAATCTGGCTGTTGTGCAGAGAAAGATAGCCGCTGTCCTCAAACCCGTCATCCAGAGTCCTGTCATGCTCCCTGCTGGTGCTGTTTTCTTTATTGTGGACTGCACTGGCATTGTCATCGAGAGAGAACACTGTGGTCACTCCTGCAGGTGGACACTGTGGCTTTTCAGGGGCTGGCTCTTTCACTGGGGAAGATTTAAGATGAAGCACCTTGGACTCAGCAGCAGCCACAACAGCAAAGCTTTTCTCTTTATTGTTGGCCATAGTAGACTTGTAGAGTGGGCATTTCATGATGACTTCCTTACAGTGAAACATAGACACTGTGGAGAATGTCGACTTCTGAAGAAAAAGACAAAAAAGGAGATTATTTCAGGAATTTAACAACCTCCTAATATGGCTGTCCAACAGCATGGCTTCCTTATGCAAACCAACGTGGCTATCGCTAATCATCTTGTAAGTGTCCTAACTTACAGTAAGAAATAACACATGACTATATCACTGTTGAACGGTTAACAAGCGTTCTGAATACAGTTAGAGAGAAACCAGATATTTTGCAAATCAAACTGCTCATTTTGGCGCGTTGCGGATTTGGCGGAAAGACCGCGGTGACGTAAAGATACGACTTCGGTTTAGTCTTTAAATATATACGTTACGTTGGTGATTTGGGGTAAAAGTACCTTGAGTAAGGATCATCTCTACATTAACAGGTGAATGCTCCATGCCAAATATCCTTCTTACTGACCTAGAGTTACATTTACGCAAGTGTGCATACAAGTATCTTGAAACTACGAAGCTATTCTAACGTTACGTTTGTTTTCCAGCTCTAACGTTACTGCCACATGCAGAGCTTAAATTATATCTTTACATTCAAAATAGTTAATATTATTAGTTGACACTGAATCTTCGAGTCTGTTGACTGACCAACAGCAATTTAAGTTAACCCAGCTAGGACCCCAGCTAGCTAACGCTGCTGACAGAACACCATTATACTTGCACATCATAATACTTGTAAATTAACGTTAGCAGCTCCGAAGCTGAGAGATAATAATGCTAAGTGAAGCCTCTTACCTTACATGCATTAATATCGTTTTCCAAAGCAAAGTACTGTTTCCCTCCTTTTGGCCGCTGTGCTAACTTTCGGCTGACGACCGCCCTACTCCAGTTAAATGCTCCAGTACTGAAAATCCGCCAGTTGTTCCTTCTTATTTGAAATCCGTGCGCAAAAGGCGCAAACCAATCAAAGCTAGGCGGGTGGTTGTCCTTTTAAACCATCAACCAATGAGCGATGTTATGCCTCTGCGTCGAATCCTCGCCGTAGCCTCCAGTATGTGACGTCAGCACGTAGTCGACGTTGTTCTACTGGTATTTCCTTCCGACGAGGAACACGGATGAAAATGGACAAAATTAGGTTTAACCAAAAATAGTCAACATTAGTACTTTCTACACGCTTTCTGTTAACCGTCTCTGGTTTAAGCAACTGTTTCGAAGTATCTAAAGCTGTTTATTTCTTGAAGCGACCATAACCTACGTTTTTATAATAACTCATGATGAACCAACAGAGAATTTTCACTTGAATCTGCAGCTCCCTTGGCTTTTGGGGGCTTTATACATTGGCCTTCACAGCAAGTTTCAGCCAAAACTCTCAAAGAAAAAATAAAATTTACAAAACAATGCAACTTTGATGTAGATGACAAAGAATATGTGACAGTAAGGTAAAACGACCTATGAAGGGTTTTGCATGGATGTGTCATGTAAGAAATACCACATTTCCTACATTTTGCAGTTTCTGGTTGCAAGAGCAGCATCAGAATCAAAAAAGGGCCATTCGGCCTTAGGAAAAATAGCAGAGCTGATAGGGCAAATAGTACAAAAGATGAGAGGTCAGCTCTACAGGAATCCCACTGTTTGTTAAAAGAGGAGCTAAAAGTTTAGTTCACACCCTCTCCCGGAATGTGTGAGGAGGCACTGTCACTGAAACAGACACAGGGGGGAAGTTACTGGATGAGCCTTCAGTTCTCTCAGCCCACAGAATTATTTCTTTAACACTGGAAACAAAAAATATGTCTGCAATAAATAATCTAAATTACTGGAAATTGAACAATACTCTGCCGTGTGATAAAACCTTCAAGAAAACCCAATAGAGATAATGAGGAAAAACTGAAGAAATGCTCAACCAGACAAGGTGTACCACAAACACTGGGAATATACTAGATTCCTGATTCACAATATGGCAATTAAAAGGGGAAAGGAACTAGCCAAGGAAAGAGGACTCAAACAAGATACAATTCTGAAGGATATAATTCTTATTAATGAAGATAATAACCCCACTCAAACAGATATCAACAAGTTAATTGAATTGCAGTCTGAACTGGATAGTATTTATCAAAATTTACGAGGTGCCTTTGTCCGATCTAGACGA
This sequence comes from Acanthurus reversus, assembly GCA_029823135.1. NCBI lineage: Eukaryota > Metazoa > Chordata > Actinopteri > Acanthuriformes > Acanthuridae > Acanthurus > Acanthurus reversus. The sequence continues at coordinate 26,710,575 of JAPXVT010000003.1, read as the reverse complement.
CAGTGGATGGAGCATGGGAAAAGGAACACAAAATGTTTTCACAATCTTGAAAAAGGAAATGCCACCATAAATAATACCTATACTTAAACTTAAGATTGATGGTCAAATATTGGAAGACGCCCCAAAAATCTCCAAGTTTGTTGAGGGGTTTTATAAAAAAAACAACAACAACAACTATATTCTGAACAAAGAAACACTCAAAGCTCCTCTGCTTTTTTTTTCTTTCTATTAAAAGGGAGGCACAAGGTGTTGAAGAAAAGAATATAAGCAAATTGAAAAATAATAGATCTCCAGGGAATGTCGGGGCTTACCAGAGAATTATTCAAGGTCTTTCAAGATCACATATCTGAATTTTTACTCTGTGTTTTTAAGGAGGCCATAGAAACTGGTAAACTTCCTTCAACCATGTACCAGGGCATGATTTCGCTGATACTTAAACCAAGTAAAGATCGACTAATGCTGGATAATTGGAGACCCATTACCCTGATTAAAAATGATGCGAAATTATTAGCTCTCATATTTGCACAGAGACTTAAATCATGTTTAGATACAATTATTGACGACTGTCAGTCTGGCTTTATGCAAGGTAGACATATCACTAACATCAGATTAATCTTAGATTTGATACACTATAAAGATTGCATAACAGATAATAGCTACATTTTATTTATAGATATGTATGAAGCTTTCAACACCATAAAACACAGCCTCTTTTTTGAAGCTCTCAAATTTTTTAGGTTTGGTCAGTACTTCCAAAAGGCAATAAAAACTTTATACAGTGGTTGCAATGGCTCAGTTAAACTCCCATGGGGCACCACTGGTAGATTCAGCATCTCCCACGGTATAAAACAAGGTGATGCAAGCACCATTTCTGTTCCTTTCAGTCATGCAGGTAATTGCTTTACATATTCATAATGACTCCTCTCAGGGCATCACTATCTGTGGAAGAGAAATCAAATGCTGTCGGCTTGCTGATGATACAGCCATCTTTCTAAAGGATGAAAATTAGGTGGAAAAAATTATAAAAAGTCTTAATGTCTTCTCTGAGATTTCAGGGTTGACTCTAAACATAAAAAAGCACTGTTTTTCCATTAAAAAAATGTAACGCTCACACAGTAGAGTGTGAAAGTATTCCAGTTAAAAAAGAAGTTACTCATTCAGGAATTCATATTTGTAAACATATTTGAACAGAGACATACTATGTAATTCGTACAATCAAAGGGGTTTAAGTGTGCTGGACTTCCACACATCCAATGCAATTTACAAGTTGAACTGGATCAAGCATTATGTTAAAAGCAGAAATAAAATATGATATTTAATTCTAAATGCAGTCTTTAAGAAAGATGGTGGGATAGAGTTTCTCCTCAACTGTAACTTTGATGTAAATAGTCTCCCTATCCAGTTATCTAATTTTCACCAGTAGGTTCTATTATGCTGGCTCCTTGTTTACAAACACAGTTTTTCTCCTCACAAACAGTTGATGTGGAATAATAAAAATGTCAAGTACAAGAACAAGTAAATTTATGTTGATAGGTGGGTCCAAAATAACATTTTGATGTCGCAGTTGATTAATGAGAAGGGTCAACTACTTACATATACTGAATTTTGACATGTTTTTGGTTTTCCTGTACCTGCACGGGAATACTGTGTAGTACTGGATGCTATCCCAGCCTGTTTGCCAAGATTGCTGCAGCACCTTTGGTTGTGACGTTCGTCCAGTGTTAATTACTGACATTTTGCTCAATGGGATTGATATAAAGGATAACAACTGCAATAACAAATTGCTTAGACGCGTAATACACTGCCCTGCAACTTCTCGTAGCAAGCACTTTTGGCACAATCACTTTGACGACATCAACTGGAGCTCCATTTGGACATACTACGATACATTTTTTTGTACACAATAAAGTTTGTAAAGTGTATTTTAAAATCACACACTCAATTTATCCAACAAACTACATTCTAAAAAGGTACAGAAACAACATCTCTGACTCCTGTGCATTCTGTAATTCTGGCACAGAGACTATTTTACATCTTTTCTGTGAATGCATTTATTTAAAGTTTTTTTGGATTGGGGTTGAACATGTGTTTGAAAGCTTATGTGGCTTCAGGATTAAACTGCAGAGAAGAGATCAAATTTTCCTTTATGACGGAAATGATCTGGACAAAAACTCTGTATGTATGTTAAATCTGTTCATTCTATATGCTAAATGCTACATCCATAAATGCAAATGGACTGAGAGGCTACCCAATATTTATCACTTCACGCATGATATGAAATAGTACTTTGAGACCCTAAAAGGACTAACGATTCAGAAAGCCATAAGGACAATGTGCATTTACAATGCCTTGAATGCCTCTCTCTGACTTAAATGATTGTATTACCCCAACTTTTTTGTTTGTTTGTTTGTTTGTTTTTAGTCATTACGTACTGCTTTGGTTTATGTTTATAAGGAACTTGTCTCAATCTGTAAACTGAATGGTTCATAATTTTTTTTCTTCTTTTTTGAAGGAACAAGAAAAAGAAGAAGAAAAAAAGAAGCAGTCTGCTCTGAGGATTTCCTGTCTGTGAATGTGACAGTGAGGTGAGGATGTCAGTTTTATTATCTAAATATCTAAAACTAAAAATCCTTTATGAGGGACGAGCTGTCGGTGAGTTCATGAAGCAGCAGCTGGCTTCTCTCAGCATTGGCTGTTCAGTAACTTTAAAAGTGTTTCCTTTCATTGCAGCTTTTACAGCTTCCAATGGACTCTTGAACCTGTCAGGAGAGAGTCACCTGAGGGGGGGTGGAGCACTTTCTGCCCACAAGTTTGGACACAGTCAGAGCCTGCGATTCAGGAAATGAACCTTTCACACAACAATGAACAACGGACGGACAACAACGGAAGAGAAATATTTATTTAAAATGTGTTCTGTGCATTGAACTGAGAGGAGCTGTGACTCATTCTGATGGATTCTGTCTGCAGATGCAGATTTTCAAGGATTTAACCGTTCGTCAGGCAGGAGTCTGATCAAACAGCTGATGGATGTTTGTGGAACCGCAGACAGTTTAACAGTGAAGACTGAGCACGCTCCACTTTCTCCAGACAAACAGAAAGTCCCTGACGGCCAACACACTGTAAGGCTGCTTCAACAGAGAAAAACTTCAGTTTGAAGAAACGTCCTGAAAATGAACCTGACTTTACAAAGACGGAGACGACGGTGGAGCATGGAAGAAACTCCTGCTTTCTCTGATCTGCTGAAGAAACTTCCAAAATATTCAGCTTCATTCATTCGAGCATTTGACAGAAAGAAAGTGAGGATGAGACGGATCGCCTGTGGCCTGCAGAAGGTCGCAGCTCAAGTTAAACACATGAAAGAAAAATCAAAGACGCTCAAAGTCACAGCTTTGCTCTGTGCAGCAGCTATTGGAAGTGTAGCCGCTGCAGCTGGAGGCTTCAGCTTCACAGCATTTGCAGCAGCAGCACTTGCTGCTGTTGGTTTGGCCACTGCTTTCGTTTTCACTAGAAAACAGCTGAGAGGACAGAGAGGAAGCAGAAAACAAGTGAAGGAATTCCTGAAGATCGTTGACTTACTGAGGAGTGAGCTGGAGGAAGTAAAGAAGGTGTGTGAGGATCTGCAGAGAGAATCAGCGGGAGCAGAGATGGGAAACACTGCGAGACTGAAAGACGACATCGACGACCTGCTGGACTTCACTGCCAAACTGAAAACCTCTGTCACTTCACGCTGTGTCTCAGAGGTTTCTGCTCAGTTTAAAAACACTGTGAAAGAGTTTGAAAAGATGAGGAGGCGACTGAAAGACCTCAGAGAGAGAAGAGATGCTGAGAATCCTCAGTGGACCCAGCGCTAATTATCTGCAAACGAGACTTTAAAACAAACCCTGTTTGCAATGCGTGAGATGTTGATGATGGATGTACTGATGATGGATGTACTGAGACTGTTTGTAACTGCAGAGAAACTGTGGACTCATTTAACAGAATGAAAACTCTCCACTGATGGAGCAAACTTGCAGCTGATGTTTCTGTAACTTTAAATGACACATTAAAAAATACTGGATGGGGGAGGTTGATCCAGGACCTAATTTCCTTAACTTTAAACTTTTCTCTGTAATTGCACGGTGTTATTGTTCATTACATATGAAGTCACGTGTTGTCACCCACATATATCAGGGTGAACTGTGAAATATGGAGACAAAAAGAAGAGCAGCTGAAGGGAGAAATAAGACAGACAGAGACAGATGAGGTGTGAAGTTGTGCATGTAGGAGTGAGGAGAGGGCAGCTTCTGAACCCTGAAGCTTAACATCTGTGTGTCCTGAATGCACAATGCTACTAAAAAGATGACCCCAGAAACAACTGAAAGTCCAATTCATTCCAATTCCATACAGTCATTGCAGTTACAACTAGCACAGGCAAAGCAAACAAATGAGTAGCTGCACAACAACATTCCCTTGTTGTAAATACCTTATTATTTGTTGACACTGTATTTTATAAGGTGCATATCCATACGTTGAATTGTGTTTTCTATGGAAATAACCAAAAATCTAGAAACAACAGAATTGCAGCAGGCATGCCAGTGCACATTATGGACAAAAGATATTTTGATGTTATTTGCACTTAGTTTAGATATGTGAAGGAGGGGGATTTATACACTGCACACCTTAAATGCTCTGTAATTGAATTACAAAAATAAACAAATAACAATAAATCTCTAATATACAATATAATTTGAAAAGGTGTATTATTTTTGAATTATGTATTTTATGGAATTTTTTTGAAAAAAAAAATTCATGAGCCTTCATCTCGACATTTGCTATCTGAGTCTGAGTGGGCTTTTTATTTTGGTCGAGGTGGAACGATCAAGGGAACGGAAGAAGTTGCCTTACCCACTGCGCATGCGCGTCATATTCAATATGTCTGCGCCCTATAGCAAGGTGGTAAAGGAACAGTTTCATTTAATACAAACATTAACGACTAGTTGTAGACAGTTTTTGGCCGATTTATGAACAAAACCTGTTTCGGTAGAACCTCACTGATGCCAAGATAACGGCAGCCGTTAAAATAAACGACCACGTTCAGTTTGAGATCGAGATTGTACATATTCAGGCTAGTTGTTTACTGTGATAAAGCCTCTTATTTCATTTGTTTTCGTTGTACATGCACGCCGAATTCAAGAATGCCCGTGTTGGATGCAGATTAGCTCGTAGTTCAGTACTTGTAGTTACATTTTTGTTTGTTTGAAATGAAAACATGAAATTACAACATATTTTGATATGACCGAGTGTGCTTTTCCGGTGTAGGCAGGAGCATGTGCAAAAGCCAAGTCATGTCGGGATCTGTTTATTCTGCCTCACGGTGAATCTTCAAAAACAAATCTGCTTTCACTATGGCTTACAGAAGAGCTGCCAACCTTCTTCCAATAGGAAGGCAGTGTGTCTGTAGTCTGTGGGTACCTAGTTTCCAAAAATCACGAAATGTCACCAGCCAAACTGTCAGGTGTCATGAACATGCCAAAAATCACTGTGGCCAAACTACGAGAACTCTTCACAGTGGCACACCACTGATGGTGGCGAAGTTACTGTCAGCGGAAGAGCTTTTTACGAAGAGGTCTCTGCAGGAACACCTGAAGAAAATGGAGGCAGAGTACAGGGAATGTTTGAGAGCAGTTAACAGCAGTGTGACAGAGGAGCAGTGCGGCGAGGGTGAACTGAGGGCGAAGAGGACTAAAGTGTCCCTGCTGGCTCCTCTTATCCAGAGCATCAGAGAGCTGGACGCCAAACAACAAGAAAAGACTGAGACTGAGACGCTGCTGAAAGGTGAGCCTGCTCTGCTGCTGCCAGATAAGACAAGAAAGAGTGGGAGTGAGGTTAAGCCACAGTTGTGTTTAATTTGTGACCAAAGAATGTTTTCATTGATCAGTCTGCAAGAAGATTACTCCTGTTCAAGGGTGCTGAAGTTAAAAGTGTGTAGAGAGTACATAAATTATTTCAAGATCTTGCACAACAGCACTTTGCTGTATGTTTTGGTTTTTCTCAAAGATGAAGATCCTTCCCTGCGAGAGCTGGCAGAGCTGGAGAGAGAAAGCTGTTCGCAGGATATTCAAGAGCTTCGTCAAAAGGTACAGCTGTGTAAAGTTTCATTTTGCCACAAACTTATGCAGCTGAAAGTAACAGTAAAGAAATAAAGACTTTTAAATAGCACATTTTCACCATAACTAATCATAAGCCATGCGTAACTCAAGATAATATCTGCTGTTTGCTGTTCCTCACGCATCACATCTGTCTTGTTCACCTTTTTGTCGCATCCACCTGCTTCACCAATCAGATCCTGGATCTGCTGATCCCTGAGGAGGAGGCAGATCTGAGCGACCTCGTCCTGGAGGTCACAGCCGGGGTCGGGGGTCAGGAGGCCATGCTGTGCAGTGCTGAGGTCAGGAAGCACTTTCACCTGTTATTTTTTATTTTAAACTCTTCTTATTGAGGATTATTATGGACCAGAAAGGAATATTTTTAAGTGTTGGGAATGTCCCACTTACACTTAATCTAATTTTATATCAGATCAGTGGGAACTTTAGAATAAATAAAGATGGAATGAAATAAAGAAATAAGGCAAAACAAACAATACCCTGAAACATTATTATTATTTGGGTATTTAAAATCCATCTTGCGCTGTCTTCTCTCCTCTGAAGGTGTTCGACATGTATCAGGGCTACGCTCAGCACCACGGCTGGTCCTTTGACATCCTGGAACACACGACCAGCGAAATAGGTCAGCGGAGACAGACATTTGTGATTATTGTCCAATTAAAGGAACAGTTCATGAAAGCATGACAAACAGTTTCCCCACATGTTTCATTTCCAACCTTCATTGCTTTAGGGTGAGCAAATATTTTGGTTTCTATCTTAAAACCTTCACAAAGAGTAATGCTCAATTTCAGGCTTTTTTGTTGCCTCAGTACTTTTTTTTAACAGTACTATTTATGCAACTGTTATGTGAACACCTCAACTGGGTTGCAACTGAATTAAGTTAAAAACTGGACTCAGGATGGCTCTGTTAGGAGAGTTGGAACACTGTTAGTCTTCAGAGTTACCTACTCATGTAAAAACCACAGTGTGAATTTTTTTGTTCCTTTAACTTTCTGCCACATGCAAGAAATGCCACAGAATAAATGTGATGTCATCTGGTGCTTCTGCATGAGATGGATCATGAGTGATAGTGAACAAAAACACATTTTGTGTTTCTTCTAGTCGGTAAACGTTGGGATAGGATGTTAATTAGATGTCAAGAAAAATGAAAAACCCAATATTTTTACATTATGACTACTATTGCAATAACTGACATCAAACACAAGGGGGAGCTCTTTCTATGCCAAGGACGTGGAGTGGCCACTTTGGTCTGTATTGAGGAAATGTTGAAATTTAAAAGGACACTTAAATAGACACATTAAAGGCTCTCTCTTTGATATGAACATTTAGAATAAATACATGTCATTGCCACCAGCTGGCAGTAACATTATAGTGTTGATACTTTATGTTCACCCACAACCAGGTGGACTGCGTCACGCCTCAGCCAGCATCAGCGGCCCTCAGAGCTACAAGAGGATGAAGTTTGAGGCCGGAGTCCATCGAGTTCAGAGGGTTCCCAAAACTGAAAAACAAGGCAGGATGCACACCAGCACCATGACCGTGGCTGTACTGCCTCAACCCACTGAGGTGCACGATGGACGCGTGCACAAACACAAGCAGAATATTCCTCTCTGATGATGTCATCTTGTTCTTATAACCACCCGATTCTTTTAACAGGAATCATCCCAGATTAAGTAATGAAACACATGAAGACCGACTTGTTTCCTTAATGTGATCCATTTTCTGTTGAAATGTGATGTTGGATGGAAACAATTCCAAATTGCAGACTAACTGAAAATCTGTGAAGTTCCCTTGGTTGTTGTTTGACACCAAAATACACATGTTCAAATTTTATGTGTGGAATTTAATTGTGTCAGTGTATGAAAACTGTGGAAACCAAACTGCAGAAAAACAAGAGAAAGTCTTTATTTTATTTTGTACATTTTACCGTATCTGTTCTTATAAAAGTGTCTTTTTGAGCTTTTTATCCATTCCTAACTGTCTTTTTTTAACACTGCATGAAAATGCAGGTAAGACACTTGGGAGTAGGTTTGTTCCTCAGCTCATCTAATGTAGATTTAGGTACATGTAGTGTTTGTATGTTTCTTTCAGATCTCTTTCACAATAAACCCGAAGGACCTGAGGATCGACACTAAGAGAGCGAGTGGAGCTGGAGGTCAACATGTCAACACCACAGACAGTGCAGTCAGAATCGTCCATCTGCCGACAGGTAAATAAAGCCTGACAAACAGAGGCTAATCTGTCCACTGGCACTGCTGTAAATATACGAACCTGAGAGAGTGAAAAAGTGCCATGCAACAACAAAGACCAAGGCATTTGTAATGGGGATTTCTAATTTCTAGTGTCTAATTTCTAACGTAAAACAATTTTTGGAACAGTCATATGTGTGACAAAGTTAGTTTAATGAACAAATTGTGCATATTAGGTCTGTCCTTCCCCAAAGACTTATTATGAAGTAAGGAGAAGTTAACTGTGGTGCCATTATAAAAATAGCACTTAAATGCTTGTGTATGCTTGTTAGGCGTGGTAGCAGAGTGCCAGCAGGAACGGTCCCAGCTGAAGAACAGGGAGAAGGCCATGAAGGCTCTGAGAGCAAAACTGTACGGCATGAAGCTGGAGGAGGAGACCAGCAAACGCTACAACCAGCGGAAAATACAGGTGAGATACAATCAGCGTGATGTAACATACAGGAGGATACATTCAAGTATAATATAAACTACAGTTGTGACAAGTGACGGTTTCATTCCAAAATATTTAAGACATTTGTTTTTGGGAGATCTCAGATGTCCTATTCAATCAGATACTGTCCAAATAAAAATAAATGAAATGTAATGTGTTTGTCAATCTCTTGACCATCACATGTTTGCCCATTTTCCTTGTGGCTCCTCCTCCTCCAGATTGGCACCAAAGGCAGATCAGAGAAGATTCGGACCTACAACTTTGCCCAGGAG
>JAPXVT010000003.1:26610885-26621476 GCA_029823135.1 Acanthurus reversus | reverse complement strand
AATAGGCAAATAATTTATTTCTGTGTTTTATCTCCTTGTAGAGAGGAAATTTAGGAAGAATTAGCCCGTTAAAACTCTTGGTCCTCTCGCTCTCTGCAGGTAAGGGTGATGTATTTGGGGATGTTTTCTGGAAGGAGGTGACTCTGGCTCAAGCCTGCGCCAACGTTCGAGCTCTGACCTACTGCGATCTCCATGTCATCAAACGTGACGCTCTGCAGAAAGTGCTGGAGTTCTACACGGCGTTTTCCAACCACTTCTCGAGAAATCTGCTGCTTACTTACAACCTGCGAAAGAGGGTAAGTGACTTTTCAAATTGCAAAACCAAGTGACAACACAGCAATTTAATGTCAGAAGACTCCACGTCTGTGAGTAAAACAACTAAAAGTTTACTGTTTAATACTGCAGCAAACACTCATTGAGCAGCAGAACTGCAACACAGCTGTTGTATCTGTTTAGAGCATAACCAAACAAACTCATGTTTTGTTAATAAAGAAGTCATTCAATAATAATAACTAATGTGGCATGAGTGCTTTTCTACACAATATCAAGACACAGTAGAGTTGGTTACCTGCAGCTCCTCCTAAATATAACAGCTCACGGGTGCCACTGCTGCTTCTTGTTTTCTTATGTCCTAAAATATTTAAAACTGATCTGCTGTCAAAAAAAGAAAGTTTTCTTGTTTTAGAGACACATTTTGGATGATGTTTGCTATCACCCTTTGTGACAAAGACATTTAATTTCCTGTGGCTTCTTGACAATAAAAGTCTCTCCGTGTTTTGCTTGTTGAATAATTTTATTGTGAAGTAGCAAAAGCAGGAAATGTTCATTTTTGCATTTGCAGTATTTAAAGACTACTCTAAACAAAGTACCTAGTAAGGAGCGTAAAGAGTCAACACTGAAGCTTATATCAATAAGGTAAAAATAAAAAACAGTAATAGGAAACTGTTATCAACAATGGAAACAAACGCAGTAAAAGATAATTAATGAATGTTAATACATTTAATGGTAATTATGAAAAATTATGATCATAAATAAAATCAATCCTTCTTGCAAGGGCCCAACTGATATATCGATCTGATGATATGATTGTCCGACATCAGCCTATCGCAGCTATATTAGTTCGGATATATGTTCTCAAACATGCGCCGATATTAAAAAAGATGTAATTACGTAGTTTGTCCAGTCGCGTCAGTCCATTATTTAATCGCTGTTATAGATAGATAGGTAGACACACTGTATGTATATTTAATATTGGCTGATATATTGGATATTGGAATTTTATTGGTATCAGCATCGCCCAAAAAATCCCATATCAGTTGCGTGCTAAATCTTGCTCAGAGTTAGATGAAAAGATTGATAATCACTTAAAGATGGAGTCAGTTAAATATGGAGCTATAGGCAGGGAGGGTGGCGAAGTGTAGCACAAGGACTTGAAGCAAAATGTGCAAACGTATCAACTCCTAGAAGCATTAAATGGGGAGCTTCCTGTAGAAATTTGATAAAATAACTGTAAAAGTGTCTATCAGTATTTATTTCTAAATAGCAGATCCCTCGAGTCAGACCTCATATATGTTACAAAGCATCAGCAGCCACCATATACTAAAACCACTACTACATCCTTCAGTTCAAAATGAACAGCTGGGATCAACAACTCAAGTGTAGCTCCCATCATTACCTCATTCACAACAAGGTTAGCCTGCCCAGGAGAGTGCAAGTGAGACTGAATTGCCTGCATATGGAGAGGAAATCTCATCTGCTGCATTAAGCTCACTATTCACCAGAGTCCCACACTTTCTGATGCGCACGACATGTTTGACATTCGAGTGGTTTAACATTGTTGCTATGAAACTGAGAAGAGAAGTGAATGTTGCCTCACCTCTCTAAAATTATTAATGAGTTTTTGCTTATTGCAATTGAGAGTAATGTCTGAGAACAAGACAACAGCAGATGACAAAATATTATAGAAATAAACATGCTGGAACTTGGAGCGCTCACCTCCACTCTGTAACCAATGAACATTAGATCAATCAGTTGAAGTACTAAAACCTTCCTCTAGCCAAACATATTTACTCATCGAGTGATTCTTGAAATTGCTTGTCTAAGAGGTTAAATATAAGTTAGAGTTGTAATGTCCATACTCTTTCTGTTAAAGAAATTTTGTGACATTAGAAAATTTGAGAAAAACTGCTCTCTTCCCATGAATTTAAGAAGAAAAAGAGCTACAGGATAACTGGTAAATATTAGCTAAAACAGCCGCAGTATCTTTCAGCCACCACAACATCTTTTTTACAAGCATGCCCGAAGTGAAGGCTCATGGGAGATGTAGTTGTTCAATGCTAACAAAATAAAACAAAAGCTAATCTAGAACATAAAAAGTGCATGACAGATTTCATCCTAAGCCTTTAACTGAAGACAGAGGCTCATTGGGATTTATTTTTTAATGAGAAAACGTCAAGTTGCAGACATTTTGTTTCACACAAATATTAATCCAAAGTGCAGAGAAAAACTGAAAACAGACAGTTTAACACACATTTGTCCATTAGCATTCGTGTGTTAGGCTAACAGCATGTTGTCACCCACTGAAGCCAGAGGCATGAAATGAACTTTCCCTCTGCGTCGTGAGAAAAGCTTCTTTGAGGTGACATTTATAAAGCACACACATTTCCCTCACTCAGACTACACAATTAATAAGACAGACACACTTGTTCATCAAGTGAAGCTGATTTCTAGCAGGCTTTACACTATTTTTTGTTCACTTCTGGAGACTTAAGAAGTTATATCAATATATCAATGATGGCGCTTTAGTCATGATTACTTAAAATTCTCTTGCAGATCGTCTTCCGAAAGATCAGTGATGTGAAACGAGAGGAGGAGGAACGACAGAGACGTAAAAACGAAGCCCCTCTGAACTTGCCACCAGATCATCCAGTACGAAAGCTCTTCCAGCGTTTTCGACAGCAGAAGGAAGCTCGCATGGCCGACAAGCCGGAGCTGGATGAAAATGACATCGAGAAGGGACCTGTGTACGTGGACGTCCCGATAGCTAATACAGCCATCACAACTACCAGCATTATCACAGTAACAGAAAGCCCAGCAACGCCCTCTTCTTCAACGCCTTCATCTTCAACACCCCCAAACAGCACTCCCACAGACAAGGTGAAGCTGCAGGTGCCATCTCCCGTTTCTCTGGTGGGGGGCCGTCCTGCTGAGCAACTCAAAGTCAAAGGCTGGGGTCGCTTCAAGGAGTCCTTGGCCAAAGCTGACAACTGGAACAAAGTGTCAAAAGCTGAATCTATGGAGACTTTACCTGAACGGACCAAGGTGCACGATTCGCAAATGTCTCTGAAGAAGACGGACTCATGCGACAGCGGCATCACCAAAAGTGATCTACGGCTGGACAAAGTGAGTGACTTTCGCATGACACCGCAGGACCGAAGTCCTGTCCAGCCTCCAGAGTCTAGGCACTCCTTCTACCCCATCCCAGAGCAAACGCTTCAGGCCTCCCTTCAGGAGCTCAAGCTGGAGCTGAAGGACGACCTCAAGAACCTGAATGTTCGAATATCTGGCCTGGAGGCACAACTCACAGAAGCACTTGAACTCCTTAAAGCAAGAAAATCCAGCCCCGGCTCTCCGCAGCCTCTTTTTGACATTTCTAGACCTGCTTCACCAGAGGTGGACAAAGAGGACATCTTCTCCTGAAGGATGGAAGACTCATCGGGTGACAGATAGCTGTGAACTCAGCCAGAATCTGGTAACATCCAGATGATTTGGATAGCTGAGGCTGCTCTGAGCTCAGTACTTAGATTAGGCAACAGCCTGGTCTTTAAGACACACCAGCCTTCGTCACAGGGGTGTATCTGCTGATCAACAGGGGAAGGCGAAGTCGTAGTCCAGATTTTGGTGTCATAACCCTGAACACTCAGAGGTTTCTACAAAAACTGACAGCTCTATGTTTGTACATATTGATTTATTTTTCCATTGCACTTTAATGGAAAAAATAGCTTGAACACTCCGAGTTTAGTCCAAAGTCTGTTTACCGCTTCAGATTTTGAGTCTCAACAGGAGAACAAAGTTGTTTGTCTGTTGGATGGCTCCAGATGAAGCAGCATGACCAACTGGTTTGTTATCGAATCATTTGTATGAGATTCTTTTGCATGTCACATAAAATAGATGTGCCTCAAATTGCAGACGGTGCATTTTTGATCAATCGAGGCTACACAGCGAATCATTTGCATTAATTCACCATGACAGTGAAAAAGGACAGTCTTTGCAGATGTTGAAACAATCTCAGAGTAATTTCCTGAAGGAATTGACGAACTCTTTTATTATATCAGCTGCCAGGATCATTATGAATTATATAACAGATAACTCTGGCCGAGCAATCAGATTTTCAGAGACATCTTTCAGCAGAGCTTATAATTCCCATAAACCAAGGCTGGACGGGCTTCATGACAAATTCAAAGCAGTCAGCAAGTTATTCATCTTTCCTGATATCTAGTATTTGTTATATGTCTCATATATAAAAACATGTCACATATACACTGTATGAGAGCCATGCATTTTTAGCTTTGGCATAATGAGGTAATGCAGGTGGAACTGATAACTTACCCACTACGTACTTTGAAACTGTAAAGAACGTAGTAGGAATGCCCTTTGCATAACATTTCTAAAATTAAATGTACTTATGTAAAGTAAACCTTTACCACAGTTTGCTCATGTGCACAAACCCTCAGTGAAACCTGTTTAAGGATGATTTTTTTTTTCCTTTAATGGCCACTGACATACATTTTTTATCTTTATTACTCCAGTAAGCATGGTTCAATGTGAATGTCCGTCTTCCAGATCACTTGAGAAACAAAAAACATTATCCCATTAAAACAAAAGATGCAAGCTGACTATAAATAAGGGGGAAAAATGAAATATTTCAAACTATAAGAAAGTCATTTGGCAAACATGATCAAGTGTTTGAAATGCAGGTAGTCTCCTGTGGGACTCTGATTGCTTTTCGCTTCCAAAAACTCAAACATGTTCCATAAATTCACCTTTAAACTGGGAGACAACCGCCACCACCTGGGTGAACTGCTAACATAACTTTTTAAAATAAGGATTAATGATAATACAGAAAAAACAAAGATTCTGAAAAAATAATTTTCAGAGCAACTACTTTCCAAAAATAACAACAATTTCAACTAATTAAAAAAAAATAGTTTCACAAATGATTTTGAGAATATGTTGAACATTTTTAAGATTTTATTTTATTGATTTCATTTTGATCAACATTTAAATAACAAAAATTGAAAAAAAATTATTTGTAAATTCCATGGCTTTTTCTTTAAATTGTCATTCTGTTTTATATTATTACGAAACTTCAGTTCTACCACATAGGAGCAACAAACTAAAACAAACACAAAATACATTTTTAATATTCTTGTAGACTGAAATCCAGTCGCCCCATGAACACATCGTCTAACTGATGCCAGAATTCATAACCAACTAAACACTTTACATCAGTGTATTGTGTTGAACACAGAATACAGATGACTAACAGAAAAATTGAATGTGCTTTAGAGTAATTTTGTGATACCCGAAATCATTCATTTATTCATTTCATGAAGCTAATGAGTACACAGAAAAAATGTATCAAAGTCAAGTGAAGCAGATCCATTAGTTCTGGTGTTATGCAATAATTATGCATATTTACTTAAAGTAAAATTTTGAGCTAAAAAAGTATCAGTTGATGTTTAACAAAAATATGAAGATTAGTAATTGTGACTCAGTTTTGACACAGTTAAACAGTAACTGTCGACTGCTCCTGATGTGGCTGAGACTTTACCCACTGCAATAAGTAAGATCTGTTTAATCCACTTATATTAACAGTAGTCATTGTTTTTAATTGAGACTCAAAAGTAGTTTTGGATTTTTACTCTGACAGAAGCAGGAGCTTCGCTGGTCAGCTTGAAATTATCTTTAGTATACAGTGAAAATATTCTTTAACATAGTAAAAAAAAATAACCATTATTCTATGTAATCTATTATTCATATGGACAGTTTATGTTCCCCGCATGCCTTCTTCTTCTTTATCAAGAAAGCTGAGACGGACAGAGCTGAGAGGTTTTTTTCTCCATCACAAACTGGAACTCTAATCAAAAATTTAGCTTACTAAAAATAAATAGGCCTGTCATCACAGAAGTAAGAACTCATTTGGTGTAGGGTCTATAAGTCTGCTTTCACAAGGAATTTTAACAGGAAAAGCAGTAAAATCACATTGCTGTGACTGATCTATCGCAGAGAATTCATAAAGCTGCTGCTCAAACACAAGGACGAAGATCAGAAATCAAAAAGAGGCAAAGAAGGATCTAAAAAATAAGTAATGACAGGCACGGTTTTTTATTTCTGACATGTTTTACTTTAATTCCTGCCATTAAACTGGAGACAGGAGGTTTTTGTCAAGACTCAACTCTTACATTTACATTTTAAACGTGACATCGGATGAATAATGTTATAGAATAATAATAATAATGATGTTAAAAGTCAAATGTTTACTTTTACCAAATGTTTACTGTTACTGTTTACTGAACCAAAAGCGAAGAGTTGTTTACCATTCCGCTTGACTTCTGTTACAAGGTCTCTTAAAAGCGGATCCATCTCCCCCCCGCTCAGGTGCTATTGTTGCATCAAGTAACAGTTTTGACAACCCAAACCATGTTTTAAAAAAAGACCACAAACAAAGTTTTCTTTTCTGGGGAAACAACAATATGACCATCTTTACGTGTAGAATGGGTGCAACATCAGGAAGCAGCTGTCCAATTGGAGCAGAATATGTTGCTCAACACTGCACACACACAACTGCAGATTTCTGACTTACTTTGTTTTTGTATGTGTGAACACAGCCCGAGTGACCTTGGCTAGCTTAGCTTAGCATAAAAACTGGAAGCAGCGAGAAACTTTGCTAAATTCAAAAACACCCACCAAGACATCCAAGCTCATTAATCAACACCTTACATCTCAATCACTTTTTCTGAAAAGGAACTTGTAAATATTGTGAGCTTTGGAAAAAAATTTGCAAGAAAGCCCCAAAATTACACTTGATGTCTCTTTAGGTGGAAGTCAATGTAGTAAAACTTTGAATGTCACCAAACAGTTTAACCACAACTGTTCAAAGGGATATGCCAGCTTTTTTTCCTCTTTTTGTTATTTGCCACCCTCCTGAGTTCCAGACAAAAAGATAGCTATCATTCTTTCAACTGTACGTGCAGTGACAAGGGAGAGACGGGCAGAGCTCACCCACCGCTAATTAGCTTAGCTCAAATACTGGTAGTCAAAGGGAAGTGCTAGCCTACCTCCGCCTAACGTCATCAAATAAACTTTCTAACAAGTCTCAATGGTCCTGTGTGCTTTTAGATTTAAATACTCACCAGAAGTAAACGGCAGGGCAAATGCCAGTAAACAGTACGCTATAACAATAGCAAGTGTATTTGATTCTAAAATTGCATAAAGTGCTAATTTGAGTCTCAAAACATCTAATGCAGTAAATAAACCAGTCACAACAAGCACACAGGACTGTTTAGAGTTGTCGGAAAGTTATCTGATGACTTTAGGCGGAGGCAAGCTAGCATTTCCCATTGAATACCAGTATTTGAGCTGTGCTAAATAGCCACGGGTGAGCTCTGCCATCTTGGTAACTTGGGAGGGTGGCAAATAAGAAACAGAGGAAAACAAGTTGGCATTTCCCTTTAAAAGGATTTAAAACAAATGAAAACTATTAAAAACCGTCTTAGACTGCTTTGATTTCAAATATTAGTAACAATGCTAAAATTAAAAGCTAAAGATGTTGCTCTTATTTGTTTTTGACTCATACTGAACCCACACAGAAAATATTTATTTTCTTTTACAGGTTATTGTTACACTGTGGAAAATGTTGTCTGCTTTCTTTGAAGTTTTTTTTTTAGCTACAATAAACTGCTGTTTCACTTCACTTCACCAATGACACAAATGAATGACAGATATGGTAATATTTTTAAGAATATTTTAACTTTCTCTTGAATGGCGTATGAAGGTGGTCCTTTTTGTTGAAATTACTGTACTCTTTTACTATGTGGTTGGTTACAGTTACATTGTAAATTTTAAAATACTCTGTTTCTTTACATTTTACAGTGTCAAACAGGAACAGAACCAAAAGCGATTTTTCATAATAAAAATCAGTAGGAAAGATGAAATGTGTTCCAACTAAAAATGGAATTTTGTGCCACTTGAGCACAGCCCAACAACACAGATGTGGCGTGTGCAGGGTACTTTTACTTTCACTGTCTCAAGATGTGAATTTTTTACCAGCACCATAAATGTGTTACTAAAAGGGGATGTAGGTGCACTCCAAAACTCAGAGACAAGATCCTTGAGAGCAATATGTCGTTCTGTGCTGCAACATTTATGAACAGAAGTCCAAACGGTTAAAAAAAAATAATAATAAGGAAAACCCTTAAAAAAAAGAAAAAGGAAAAAAAAAAAAGACAGACCTGTACTAGCAGTCCATTAAATTAACTCTGACATCATTTAAGTCATTGCTTTGGAATGCTACTGAGAAGCATGCAACACTGTGCCTTCATAATATTTCTCTTTTTCAGGTCTGCAGTGAGAAACTCATTGTTAAATCTCCAAATTACTGTCGCTCGTTTGAAATGGTTTGAACACAGAACTATTTTTGTGGTCAGCTCCAGAAAGCTGCCTAATTATACAACCCTACATATACAGTATATAAATATATGCACAAACTATATTGCAATGTTTAGATTCTTACGAAAGAGCAAAGTCTGAATTTGGTGAATAGTTTATGTTATATGCACATGCCTCCTACGTCCACATGTCATGTGATGAGATATGTAACTATTTCAAGCACAATGGGAACTCTTTGTTATGAACTGTGACATACTGTACTATTCATAATAAATATTTTATAGATACTGCACCCTGTCTGTTCTCTGTGGAGCGCTGGAGAGCATCTATTCTAACCTGGCAGTGAGAAATGTCAGTCTTTGTGCTTTAGCTCCTCTGCCGGTGACGAGGGCTCTTCTTTGAGAAAGTGTAGCTCAGCAGGAGCATTCTCCCGCTGATCTTCTTATGTCAGATAAATCTCAAAGTTTTGTGCTCATTTAAGAGGATTCCTCGCTGACCCCTCTGGTCACATTGATCCTACTTAATGCCACTCGGGATATGATAATCCGGAGAACAGAAATCAACTAATGGAAACACTGGACTCACCCGAACAACACAATCAAGACTGTACTGTACTTTTATTATTTACCGTCAAAGTGGCTTTTATTAAGACTGTTAATTTACTAAGGACATGTACAGGTGACACTCGCAAACTTTGGCAAGTGAATTGTTATGGCAAGACTATAAGCAACTGGAGAACCAAAGGCAGACAGAGTTTTTTTTTTAACTGATGAATCTCTGCGATGGCACCTTGACTAAAAAGGGATACGCCGACTCTTTTTTTCTTTATGTCATTTGCCTCCCTCCCTAGTTCCAGACAAGAGGATAGATGCCAACCTTTCAACTGTGAATGCAGTAACAAGTAACAGTAACAAACAGGTACCAGAAGTAAAGCACAGGACGCATGCACGACAGTAAATAGTGTGACAATAGCAAACCTATTTGATTCTAAAATTACGTAAAGTGCTAATCTGAGTCTGAAAATAACATGGAAAAAAAACAATTCACAAAAAGGACACAGGACCGTTAAGAGTTGTTGTAAAGTTTATCTGATGACTTAAGGCAGAGGCAGGCTAGCCCTTCCCACTGCCTACCAGTGTTTGAGTTAAGCTAATTAGCAGTGGGTGAGCTCTGCCCATCTCTTCCTTGTTACTGCACACACAGTCGAAAGAATGTTATCTATCTTCCTGTCTGGAACTCGGGGAAGAGACAAATAATAAAAAAAATATTGCCGTATCCCTTAAGTGTAGCATAGCATTGTTTGCTGACCCCTGCTCAGACACTTGTGTGTGTGCTTGCTCTAAGCAGAATCTAGCAGCCCAGAAGACCTACAACAATCTGGACATGACCATGCAGGAGGCTGTTCAGAGGCGATCGTGTTTTGTCGAGGGAGTGATCAAGTGCTATCCTGATGAAACCTTGGAAACTGTCTTGGACCGTATAGTCAAAGCTGAGGTGGATTGTTTTTTTCTAAGCTTGGTCTCAACATTTTTCTTCATATAGAAACATGAGATAACGTTGTCTTCTTGACACTCTCCTGCTCATCTCAGGTCCATCGGCTGGTCCTGGTGGACAGGGCTGATGTGGTGAAGGGCATCATCTCTCTGTCTGACCTGCTGCAGGCCTTGGTCTTATCCCCTGCAGGTATTGACGCTCTTTTGTCTTAGCACCCGGGGACAGAGGGCCCCCTTCCCTCCTTTACCACCTGTGTAGACTTGAGTCCTGGCCATATACCCAGCCAGGTAGGCCCTGGAGCCTCTTTCTCATCCCAACCACCCCCTATTGTCTGATTACCAGCATCCAGAGGCTTTTAACCCCATGTGCCATCTTATCATGTGTGTGCATAAAAGCATTCAGCTGCTTTCACATTCGCTCCACTGTT
>JAPXVT010000003.1:26557133-26569803 GCA_029823135.1 Acanthurus reversus | reverse complement strand
GCATGTGTTTGTGTTTGTGTGTGCGTGTTTAAATCAATTCCACCCCGTCACTGTATAGTTAAACATATAGTTTTTATTAAAATAAACAGTTCTAGTAGATATTGCACTGCTGAGTTATTAATATTGTCATTTAATGCATGCATGTGTTAAGTAAATTAAAAGAAAGACAGTACATTCAAAGAAAAGTGCAGGATTACACAATCAGCAACAGGGGGCAGTGTAAAATCAGACATGTCCGATAACTGGAGAGCTCTATATCTAATTTTATTTTTTCTAAAGAAGTCTCATCTACTAGTCAGTATTAACTTACACTCAGCATTAATGACAAACATTTTCACACTTTTTAACTACATTTAAAAACATGTATTTGTCATATTTTACACTTCAACAAAACTATATCCACGCTCTAGATTTTTCGTTGCCATATTATTATAACAAAAAAATAAAACTTTAAAAGAAATTAAATTTTAGAAATGGTTAAAAAAAGAAAAAAAAATCTCCGAAAAATACCACAACTGAAAATATCATATTCATTTCTTTTTTTGTTACTCCTTTTTATTAACATGCCTAGTCTCTTGATTTTAATAGCCACTTAAGAGACGTATCCTCACTTTCATTGACCATTGTTATTTAACCATTGTTGATAGAAAAACAACCAACTTCTGTATGTCTTTCTATCAGTTTCTTTAGCTTTACAGAAAAAAAAACTTCAGGTACCAAACTTTCTTGGTCATTCTCCTTTAACTTCGACAAGCTGTGGGATTTCATAACTATGTACAATTCCACTATACTGTAAGACCCAGTTTTCTTCCATTCAGACACATCTGACCATAACCCTCCACATGAAATGCTGGGCTATGATCCCATTCAGTAACCAGCCTTACTTTTATACTGCCTTATTTTCCCCACCACAGCCCCACTCATGTCTTGAACCCTTTTATTGATGGGTTTCACAGCAGACATCTTGAGGAGCAACACAGGTGTAACCAACAATGGCTTCATTCCAGTAAGTGTCACAGCAAGCCAGATCAATGAGTGTGTATGGACAGTACCAGAGCTCTGGAACAAGCACACCTAAACTGAAGCAGCCATCATTAATGTCATTAATTTCACCTGTGCTTTTCCTGCTCTGACAACTCAGAATGTCCATCATGAAACCCGTCAGGTTATTAGGTGAGCTTGTTCTGGAGTTCTGGTACTGTGCATGCTCACTCATTGACCTGGATTTCTGTGACACTTACTGGAACGAAGCCATTGTTAGATACAACTGTGTTGTTCCTCAAGATGTCTGCTGTGAAACCCATCTATAAATGTTGGTGCCTCTCAGTCAGTCAACTTCCCCTTTCGCCACTTCAGATTTAATGACATTTAAACAAAACAAAACGCACATTCCTTCATCTTTGTCATTTGTTTAATAGCAGTTAAGATTTGACATATATCTGAAAATAATCACACTCATACTAAGGTGGCTAGGGTGTTCCTTAGTGGCAACTGGAAACTATGATATCCATTACAAGTGTACATTCAGTGACAGCCTGGGAACTCTTTGAATGTGACCCATGCTAAAAAGATAGCATTTCTCTCAGGCTATAGTGAGCAGAGGTATTTTGGTACCACCTCACTAACTCTTGCAAGAGCAAACCCTGTCGTCACATATAGTTTCACACTGAACTGGTGCATTTAAAAAAAAAATTAATGGGTCATGCTGCATCATTAGAAAGAAAGATTAAGTGCCTGCACACTGCAAAAGCTCCTGTTGGAATTTTTTTTTTAATTGGATATTGGTGGTGACTATCCAATAAAAGATTTTTGCAACGGGAGCATTTGCAGTGTGTGGACACTTAATCTTTCTTTCTTATGTTACTTTGTCTGATCCGGCACCTGTCTTCGATTTTGGATGTGCGCAACTACTCTTCTGCCCTATAATGCTGCATCATTAAAACCCTGAACGTCCCCTAGTCATCACAGGCTTCTTCTTAACTGGTAATGTTTGGTAGACGGTTAAAGATTTTGTGGACATCAGTTAGTGGGACAACAGTATTTCATATGAAAGATCAAAGACTGCCTTTTTTGTTTTTGATCCACCATCTATCAGCATACTGCAACAAACATCTTTAGGAATTTAATCCTTAAGTCAGAACTGCAGCTACTAATTTTCAACAAATTTCAGAAATTTCAAGTTTTAAATATCAGTACAGGCTCTGTTTAGTGGTTTTTCTCCTAGAATGATAGAAAGATATCTCTAAGAGCCTCACAAAAACCACGCAAAGGACAAGCAGAGGGTGACTATACAGCATACAGAATGTGCCAGTATGTGCTAATATTTGTTGCTCAGATACATGTGTGAGTAAATATGTTAGCAGCAAAATAATTGTGATAAGCAGCATTTTGAACAAGTAAAAGTTTGTGATCTATAACTAGTATTAGTTCTACATAATTCAGAAACTTGACCGGTTTCTGGATTTCAACTTTACACTGAATCATTTCATCAGCTTATTTTTCTATGTTGTTTGTGATGCAAAATTTGACACTTAAATTAATAGATAAAGAGGTGCTTATTTTTCATTAATTTGCCACTTTTTTGATAATTAAGGAATTAATCATACAGTTGCCCATTCTAATTTCCCAAAGCCAAAGAGGATATGTTCAAAATGCTTATTTTGTTCAACCAACCACTTAAATATATTAATAGTGTTCAGTTCAAATTATGCAGGAGGATAAAAGGACTTCCATGTTTGAGAGGCAGAAACCAATAAATGTTTTGCATTTTTTTCTTGACTTAAACAATAAACCAATTAACAAAATTTTTGGTAATAAATATCAATAGTTGATTGGTCAGTTCAGCACTAAATGAATAGTTCATATCCAAATGTGGTAGTGACTTATTTGCTGGTGGTTCACATGGCCCCAGGTCTCCAGACACGGGGCTGGACGCCCCCCTTAGTGGCAACAAAACGGGGTTTGGGTGCCTGAACTGTATTGGACTTCAATGGAGGCAAAGTGGAAAGGATACTGAGCTCAGGAGCGCTCTGGAACTGCTTTGCTGTCAGGAGCCCAGATGTGTATGATGCTGGAGTGTAAGGTGTAGGGACTGCATGGGGCACAGGGTTTGAAATAGGTGTAGTAGAGAATGTGGGGAGGCTGGGCAGTCCAGACGGTTTGGAAGGCGGCGAAGTTGGGGCACTGACTGGTGCAGGTGCAAAGAAAGGTGCTGGAGTTGGAGTGAGAGGAGAAAGAGGAGGGGAGGTCAGGCCAGAATGAGTCAAGGGTTCTGCAAGGGTAGTGGCTGAGCGGGGTGCAATGACTTTGGGAACCAGAGTTGGAGCTGACATGGGTGTAGGTGTAGAGAATCGCTTGACCTCAAAGACACGGGCTGTTTTGATGGGGATTTGCTTAGGTGAGGTTAGTGAGCTGCCCACCATTGTTGTTGTGTAGTCACCTCGCTGCCTCTGGGCCTGGTAAGAAGGCATGGCTGATAAATTGGAAGCACTGCCCCCATAGCTGAACATGGCAGGGTTGAGCTGGTAGGGCTGCCTTCTCATGGAATCCAGAGCCTTAATGCCCTCTCTTTTTGAGCCTCCTCTACCCTTGCTGTCCGGCTTGTTTACATCCTTCTGAGGCCCCGTAGGGATAGAGGGGGCCAGGAGTGGGTTATACCCAATCGGTGGAGGGGCACGGACATTTGGTGAGTATTTCCACTGAGAAGGAAAGGAGGGATTGATGGAGGAGTCAAAGGGATGGGCTGCACTGTGTAAGGTCACTTCCTTTTGGTAAGGGGTCTCAGTAGGGGTGTCCACTACGTACATACCCATGCGGCTCTGCCTGCGAGCAAAAAGCTGGGCCCCCTTACCCCCTGCTTGTAGAAACTGTGGGGCAGGGGTCTCGTGGATGACCCTAGGCTTGGGTGCCACTGGAGGAGGCCCCCTCCCCATGCCCACCTCACCACTCTCCTCCTCCTCTTCACCATCATAGAAAGTATCAGATTGGCCATATTTTTGTCGGACTGACCTGTCATCCAGGCTTTGCACCATCGACAGTAGTTCAGGATTGGGGGATTTCTTTGTGACATCTGGAACATTAAACATAGGTTTGGGTTTGCCACCACGCCGACGAGCCTCAAGTAAGATTCCTGTGCGACCTGTTGGACCAGGAACAGGGGTTGGAGCTACAGCTTCTGGCTGGGAGACAACTGACACTGCGGCTACAGGGGCCATAGAAATTTGAGGTGGAGGTGGCTGAGCAACTGGCACTTGGTGTGACAGCACTGTAGCAACTGGGTCAGCTGGACCAGGAATTTGAGATACAAGTGGAACTGTGGCTGGAGCCATTGGTGTTTGAGGAGCCAGAGGAGCCATTGGTGTTTGAGGAGCCAGAGGCACTGAAGGCATACATAATGGGGCCACAGTAGATAATGGAGCATGATGAACAGTAGTTATTGATGGTGATAATTGCATTTTCTCTACAGAGGTAGAGATGGCATGTGGGTGAAAGGTAACCGGAGCTTCTGGCGTCTTGGCCAAGGGACCTTGAGGTACAAAGGATGATGCCGAGACTGATGAAGGACCAGGGTGTAGTGGTGATGTTACAGATGCAGCATTAGTGTTTAGTTCAGAGGCATTGGAGAATGGTGGTTGCACAACAGCTGCTGAAGCAGGACGCTGGGACGTCTTTGTGACAGGTGGTCGGAACGTTACTGGAGCAGTTGCAGCTCGAATGCTGATGAAGCCAGGAGTAAAAGGACGTGCTGTTCTGTTGTGAACATTACTAGCAGATAATTCTGGTAATGGTGTTTCAGCTGGTGGTGCAGGTCTGGTCAGAATAGTCACTGAGGCAGTGGCTGGTTTAGGTGCCACAAGTGGAGGTGACATTTCCATGCAAGCTGTACTAACAGCAGAGTGGGACAGGTCTCCAATAGACATTTCATGGGCTGTAGTTTTAGCCTGAGAGACCTCTTGCTGTGTGGCTGTAGTCCCATGTGGTATCATCTTTTGAGGTTGAAGGTTTGGTTGCGTCTGTGGTTGTACATCTGGATGCAAGTGATACATCTGAGCCTGCTCCTGGACTTGAGACTGTGGTAGAGCCTGTGGTTTTGCTGCCTCTGCCTTTTTGGCATGCTCAGCAGCCCTCTTTCTTTGTTGCTCAAACAACTGGGCACCCTTACCTGCAGTTTCACTCAACCCTGGACTTGGAGCATCCTCTGCTCCATCCCCACGACCCTCAGTGCCTGCAGTTGCCCTTTTTTCTAGCATATCCAAGTAGTCACTATCCCAAGTTGGGTCAGGAACTGACGAGAAGCCATCCTCATCAAACTCTGATTCGCTGCCAGGCAATACCCCATCTTCCTCTTGTGAGTCTTGACACCTGTCCTCTTCTACACTACCAAAGCTGGTGAGTGTGTACTTCTTGGAGCGTTGCCGTCTCTTTTTAAACATGAGCACCCCTTTAGAGTGAGGGTTGGGAGCATCTGTCAACAGGGACGCAATTGTTCGACACTTGCTTTTGGCTTCCTTTACATTCTTATCCTGCTGTGTATCCCCTCGATTCAGTTCTGCAGAGTATAAAAGCCATAGCTATTAAGAACAGTTTCACAATAGCATACAGTGAGTATTGCAGTAAGGTCAGAGAATTTTTATTTGACATATTTGACCTCTTAACCAAGACGTGACTTTGACATGAGCAACAAAACCTGTCCTGACCATGATGCCTTCAACAGGCACTCATCTCTTTACTTGCTACACGTGCCCCTCCAGGAAAATTCCAGGCAAGCCTTCAGCTTCTCACATTAGCTGGGGTGAAGGATAAATTTGCACATTATTAGTCTTATGTACTCTGACATATAACTTAACTAAAAATATTTGCAGGCTAGTGGAAAATTACATGTTGAAGATGACTGGAAGGAGAACTTCAAAGGGTAACTGCAACGTATCCTATAACTTGTTATGGTATTAAGCAGATTATCATGAGCAGCCTAATTCTGTTACCCAAATATGAGCTGCCATGTGAAGGAAGTTCTTAATTTGTCAAGAACAGAGTTCCTAAGCAGGATGTTTGTAGTATTAAATCTGTACTTCATGATGGCAAGGGCATTTACTAGAATAAATTTATTTAAGTTCTTACAAGAGCTATTTGACTTCAAACAGCCAACCTCTGCCCTTTTCCTGGGCTTATTATGGATGATGGACAAGGTGACAAGTTGTAGGAAAGAATGCTTGGTCAGTGTCAGTGCTTATATCTGATGTTGCACTTGTGTAATGTTGCAGTCACTGACCTGTCTTCAAAGTTTATGAATACCAAATATATCAGATCTTCTCAGGGTTCTGTAACTACAATATATTATTGTAATATATGGTTGACATTGAAGAGACCCAAACAAAAATTAAATAACTGCAAGGTGACTGTTCCATGCTCAGTTTTAAGTCTATGATATATAATAATAACATCCGGCTTAAAGGAAAAACATCTCTCGTTATTTGTGCAATTTAGGCAGGCATAAAAAGAATTTGTCATTGTGGTCATAAAGTCAGTACAACACTAATATGTGAGGATTGCAAGAGAAACAACAAGAAAAGAGGGAGAATAGAGCAGGGAAAATGAGAGTATCCCTGCTTTGCTGCTTGATATGTGAAAGCATCTGTAGTTGTTTTTTAACGCTCTCAAACCAATCACTGAGGTTTTTTACACACATAACTGGAACTAAATATACAGGCAGTATAACAGGCAGTCCTCTGTTTGCCAGGCTTAGCCAATGTTGACATCCACTCACACTGGACTACTGACCTTAAGGAAAGCTGATGGCTGTTTGGGTAGTTATGGTAATTGCCTGTCAGATTAAAATAGTGGTACACTGTTTCTTTTTGATAATTAAAAAAGGGGGTTCTTAAAAAATAAAGTTAACTGTATTTCAGTTGAATTTTTTCATATGTAATGACTAAAGGTGTGTATTTAATCCCCAGTTAAGTTTTACAGAGCTCAGTTTAGAGATGAAATGTGAAAAAAAAATAGCAGTGGTGGACATATTGTCAGTTAAGTATTGAAGATGTGAATACTTGAACTTACTACAGCACTAAATTCTCCAAACAACAAACAACAAACATCAGTGTTTTTCTCTGCAAGGTTAGGCAAATGTTTTTATGTTGGTCATTTGACAAAGACAAAAACATTACATATAATCTCTGCTCAAGTAAAGTATATTTTTACAGCAACAACTTTTCTCTAGCTGATCTTCACTTCAGGTGATGTTTTTTGTGCTGAGAAGCAGATGGAAATTAGTCAAAATACATGCAAATGTAAATAATAACAATAAAAAGAAGCAAGCATAAGACAAAGAACAGAAGTCCCTGTTACTGGTCTTCCTCAGCTGTACTTACTAGCTTGCTTGGCCTTTTCCATGTAGGTTGTTGTAAGCTCCTCGTCTATGGGTTTATTCACAGGACCCACCATGGGCACAAGCTGGCTGCGAGAGCTCAGCATCAGGGCCTCCTTTGCCCTCTCAGGGGATACTAGTGGCACGTTGGCTGGCTCTAGAAAGCCACTGTCCTCTTCTTGCCCTCCGTCCCGTGGCCCCTGGTCATCTGCCGAGGAGATAATGGAGGAGGTCTCAGTGGATGTCTGGGAGGACCACATTCCTGGACCAGGAGGTTGGTAAATTACCTCCCTCCGTGCCACCCCCGGTAGCTCCCCTCCTCCATCTCCATTTCCCTTACATCCATCCAACAAACTGGGGAAGACTTGTGCATCTGGGGCACTGTCATAGCCACTCATTTCTGACGTTTCCCCACCCTCAGGGGAAGTTCGACCGGTCGGTTTTCCTGGGTTTGAGTTGCTGGGACTGCGACGTTTCTGCCTGCGCTGCCTCTCATAGCCTGCCACGTCTGCATCACTGTCAGTCTCACCATAGTACGCCTCACTGCCAGGTGGAGATGTCAAACCACTGGTGAGGGAGGAGCGGCTACGGTGGACCTCACGGACGGTTGCGTGGTGCAGATGGGTGGGTGACATGGCACGTAGAGCAGCGCGGTACTCTTTGTCTATACGTGGAGATGGGGCACGGGTCACAAGCACCACAGACTGGAAACCAGCAGGCACCCTGCAAACAAGTGGAGGGTTTAAAAATATCAATGGGCTAAGTAAGAACCAAATTGAATGGGGTAAGAAAGATCTTAGCATAGGCAACAGAAACATTTTTTAGTCGTAATGATTTTGGTTACACTACCTGGCTAGTCCACCTACAGATAGCTAATAGTATTATAGGGGAGTATTTGTAGCATTTCAACAACATATCAACTGGTTAAGTAATTGTCAAATGTTTGCATATACATTGTTGAATATTAATTAAACATTTTCACAATGTTCAACAAAGATCAATGAAATGGTTAACCAAGTAGGGTTAGGGTTAGGTGAAATAGTCACATTGCTGAATGTCAGCTGATAAGTTACTGAAATGTTACAAATACTCAAATACTAAACTATCTGTAGGCAGACTATCCAAATAAAGTATTACCTGTTATTTCTATTTATTTTGGGGATATAGAATAGTAGCAGTATCAAACACATTAATGGTTTGATGACTTATCCCTCATAAGATTAATTTTTTTTGGTTCTTCTGACCTTTTGACTCGGATGTGTAATGCCCCAGGGGAGCTGTCAATGAGGTCCATGGCCTGGGCATGGGATAGCGTTCCACATGGCTGATCGTTGATTGACACTAGTTCGTCAGCCTCCCGCAGACCAGCCCTGCATGCTTTGCTGCGTTTACGCACCTGCACAAACAAAGGGAGACTAAATTTTTAACATTCACATAAATGACAAAAAATCAGTGAGATGTTGAATTTTGATTATTTGAGTTTTGAGCTTGCTCTCAGCCAAAACCAAGACCAAGAGGTCCAAGTTTTTCGACATTTGAATGCTGGCAATTAAATGCAATGTTGTTTTCTCTGTACAGAATTTCTCTGTTCTGTGTTAATAGTTTTGCGTCCTTCAAAAAACCAAATGTCTTCAATTAACAAACCTTACAATTAAATGTTCATACCTGCAGGATTTTGCTAATTGATATTCTATTGTTCCAGCATTTCTTTTTTTTATCAGATATGACCTTTAATTTATGACTAAGTCCCAAGTCTCAGGTCTTTGGCTTTGGTTTGAGGAGTGGATGTACAGTAGATACTTAGAAAAGGTTTTTAAGATACTATAACTGGTGCAACCATTAAAACTCTATCTCTTTCTTTTCTCCACTGCCATTCTGTTTTCCTCAGACTGAAGATACAGGTATGCTGGGGTCTTGTCTTGGTTTTGTGATAGTGATTGACAGAGAGCAGATTTTCTTCTGACAGCTTGATCTTGCTATGGACATATGCCACAAATTGCAGCTCGAGTGGGACAATCACACACACTTAAACAGGGAAATGCCAGCCAGCAGCCATCTTCATTTGGTGCTCTGCTATTTGTGACTGAGGTCTCTCAGGAGCGTGGCATTACGCCCAACTCAAATTGCCTCAGGTCTATCCAAGTGACCATGTCCCATAAATTCAAAGCAGACTTTTTTAAAGACAATGGCTGTGGTGTCATTGCACTAAATGAGGGCGCTGCCATGAGCATTGAGCTCAATGAGTATTGAGTTAATGTTGTGTGTTGGGTCTTAGAGATGAAGAAGTTTGTTTTGGTTGACCTAATTACTGTAGTTTTCTTTACAGCTATTCTTGTTTGCCCGTATTTAAACCCCACATCTTTATTTAGCTAAGCCTTTTAAAGTGGCCTGTGCCTGCTTGTGGTGGTCTAAAGGATGTCTGTTATTTATTCAGTCAGTCACCTTGTGGTAGCAAGTTATAACAGTTATAATACCTTTACATTCTGTCACAGACACACCATGTGGACTGATGCAAAAATACACATTAATTCATATAAATACACACACAAACATTTGCATGCAGGCCTATAGGCGCAAACCCTTCACTGACACACCAGCTCTTTTACTGAAGCCTCTAACTGTTCCACCTGTTATGATCACTACAGCAGGAGACCTGACAAGACTGAACCTTTCTGCTCTTAGGGGTGAAGGAGCATGCTGTTTTGGATAGTCGGACAGAAACAGCTGTCGTCCAGCTCCATAAATTTGATTTGGTGTCCTATGGCTAACTACCACATTCTGCACAAGTAAACTACATGTAGGATTAACATTTTAAAGAGCAAAACCTACAGTAGCAATACTCAGATAAGTATCGATACTAAAACGCTGTATTTGGATAAAGGTTGGTAAAAGCAAGCTAGTTTCTCTCCCCTGGAGCAATATGTAGTGCAAAAGAATTTTAACAACCGTGATGTCCTTAGCAAGTAAAACCAGAAAGAGAAGCTACAAGTTATCCTGTAAGCAGCAGGATACTGAGTAGTGCAAGTGCAAAAATAGCATATGAGGTTAATATTTAAGAACTGAGCTGAAACACACACCTTGGCTGACCTTGTGACCTGCTACTTCTCAACCAAAAATAGCTACCTAGAAAACAACTTTTGCTCAGTCAACGATAATTATTAAAATATCTGAGGATGTGTGAGATTGTGTGATACATGAATAAATGCATGAATTGTGTGTGCAGGTGGATTACATACTGATCCATCATATTCAGACATAAGATCTCTTTGTATAAGTTTTCATAGAAGACGAGACAATTTTGGTAAACTAAAGAGCAGCAAATGTAGATCACGTCACTAGTTATGTCACACAAACGTGAGGACACGGTTACTGAGTGAGTGATTGAGTGAGTGAGGGAGTGAGTAAGTGTTTTTTAAGTATTCTCAACTTTTTCAGCTTTATATTTGGTCTACATCCTAACCTCTTCTTCTCAAACAGAGATTAGATTCAAGTCTGGGCTGCCTCAGTGGAACCGAATGTTGACACAAAATTCTTGTGAAGAATTTGCTCTGTTGAAGTAAATTGAGCTCAGCAGCTTCACATGAGAGTTTAAAGGTTAAATATTTCTTTCTCAGAGTGAATTCTTTCTTTCTTTCAGATATGGTGTTCACACTAAACAATATATTTTATTATTTTCTACCATAAATACTGATGGCCCAGAACAATAGTGATTGTAAGAGCTGAACTAAATACTATAAACACATTTGTTGCTCGCTTGTTGGTCCAAATAGATCTCAGGTAACCTACCATCCTAAACATGACCAAGCATGGCTAGAGTGATTTAAGTTTGTCACTGAAACAATGACGTTGCGGAAACATGCTTGTTCAATGAGATAGATCATGTCATGGTCACAGGTATAAAGTCTGTAGCGTCCATAAGCTGCTCATAAAAAATAAATAAATTTAAAAAACACTGACAGCCAATAAAGCAATGACCTAAACATACCAAAAGTCATTAGCACATTTCTCCTCTTACAGCACCACTGAAGACCAGTGTCAGTCAGTAGTTAGGATTAAGGTTACTGTATTTTTCAAAAACAAATTCAGAAATCAATTTTTTTTTAAAAATCATATTTTCAAGTCAACACCGTTCTTATTATTTAAACTTTGAGCTTTGCACAATTTAAAAAGGGAAGCAGCAGGCAGTAGTAGATATACAACAGAGCTGCCCTACATTCCCAGCTGAACTTGAAGTTTAAAGTTCACACTGTCAATCATGGCCTTGCCTGTGCATGAAAAACCTTCTCAAACAAGATGATGACTCATATTCCGACCCCAAACTAACATGCATGAAAGCCAATATTCCATTTGAACTACATTCATAGAGCCTTAGATCTCTACCTAATATATCTCAGCTGATGATTCACTTCTTTTTGGAGAGGCTGATGAATCAAGAGTTTTCTTCTTTTTACTCAGCAAACCACTGAAGAGTTGGTTGTCCCATCTGCTAAGTGACACGCCTTACCTTGGCCACCTGAAGTGGTTTCTGATGCTCGACGCCTCCCTGGAGACGAAAACCCCATGGCGCTCCACCGGACAATGTAATTATCACTTCCTCTGCCACCATTGTTTCACTCTCTCTATCTTTTTTAGCTTTTCTTCTTTTTCTTGGTTATATTCAGCTCCTCTTTGGTTTATTTATTTCATCTCTGGGGGCCCTCAGTGCATTGGCCCCATGCTCAGCGATCAGGGCCCCCCTCAGAGAGCTTTGACGTGCTCTTTGCCTGCCACACTGTCCGGGCACTGACTTCTCTCTGACTCAAGCTCCACGGCCGACACTCACACCTGAACACACACACATGCATGCACACAGTTCTGAGCCCCCACCCGCACCCAGAGTGGGTCAGCCACCATAGGGAGGCCAAAGTAGAGAGAGAGAGGGAGAAGGAGAGAGAAATATGAGGGGACGTGGTTCTGTGTCTGCTTACACTGAGGAATGCCGGCCCAAATGAGTGAGGGGAGGGTCCAACGCAACACTTGTCCTGTCACTCAGACCTATGTCACTGGGTTGCTGATAGCCCCTCCAAAAATAGGACCCTGCCACCACCTCCGCTGCCTTGCGTGCTCCTCTGCAGACCAAGGGAAAGTTAACATTTAGAATGTCCAAATGGCAGTGTTTCATATCGGCCTTTGCAGCATTGAGTTCATTAGTAACCTTTACAGCAAGATTCTCAAATCTCTGGACTGAGACTTGTTTTGAGAGGACATTCCTCTCTTGATGAGTTACATTCAGATCCCCTTCCTCATGAATGATGCGGACAATGAATG
>JAPXVT010000003.1:26504478-26514525 GCA_029823135.1 Acanthurus reversus | reverse complement strand
GTGTGTGTGTGTGTGTGTGTGTGTGTGTGTGTGTGTGTGTGTGTGTGTGTGTGTGTGTGTGAGTCATACAGGAGGTCTTAAATGTCCCTCTTCTGTCAGTGACAGCAGATATGTTCATGTGGAGCTTAAAAAACGTCTTTGACTGAAAGCTTAACTTAAATGACAGACTGGATCTTGCAGATACTGATATTATTACTTTGATTGCTCTGGCTCCAGCACCTCTGATAAACCTTTATTTGTCTTGTGCATGAAACTTCCTCTATTGTGAGCTCTCTGTCACCATTTATTTTTTTTCTCTGACATTTCGCCTCTCTCAGTCCCTCTCCTGTCTCTGTGAGTCAGTGGCCATAAAAGAGATATCACACTCACTCATCACTCTCATATTTAGTGAGATGGGTGCAGTAATTAAACTTTACAGGTAAGTAAGTTGCTGTTTTCTGAATAGAGAGGTTTTTTTATTGAGATTATTTATTGTGACATATTAAAAAGGTAATAAAACAGGATACACACGTGGGAGAGGCATCCAGCAATAATATGTTTGCCTCATCATTTTTTTACCTTATCACATGTAGCATGTGCACAAACTCACTGCATCTCACTTATTTCTTTTCATTTATTTATTTATATTTGGTGTGATGTAAATTTAAAGCAAATCTTTTTTCCCCCTTTTTTATGATTTGAAAAAAAAAAGAAATGAAAATATGAAAAGCCAGTAATGGGTGTAGAATGGTTAAGGAAGGAAAAAAGAAGATGTTAGGAAGTCGGGTTTAGTGTGTTTTAAGGAAAGTAGGATTTAAAGAAATAAGGAAAGAATGTGGTAAGGAAGTAAAAACTACAACTATGTCCGGCTGTGTGTGTGTGTTTGTGCATAAGTGTCTACACGTGTGCGTGTGTTTAGCTTTTCAGATTAACCGGACATGCCAGCAGAAATAAACATGCTGCTGTCCATCAAACAGCTTGTTTACTTTCAACTTTTCTTCACACCTGACAGCCAAAATTTCACGAAGTCGCTCACCATATTTAATGGATGTCGTGTACAGCGAATAATATTAATAAAGTACAGTCACAGTCACCATTTAAGCTCAAGTCCTTCAGTCTGAGGAAATTCATTCATAAAGCCTGACTGTCAATCAGACAAATTGATGTTTTCCAAGAAACGTTTCTGAAAATGTAACTTTTTGTTTACTTTGATTTTTAGGGCTTTAATCTGACAGCAGCCATTTAAGTAAAAGCTTTCCACATCAGGGATTCAATTGACAGAATAATCAGCAGAGTAAAATACGTGGGGTTTGGGATTTCACAGTTGGTGGTGAGAGAAGAGGCGAGGGAAATGAAAAAGTATCACTCAGGCTTTTTCCAGTCTCAAGTGTTAGATGTCTCGGTGTTCTGTGAGCTGCAGTATATTAGTGTTTTTTGTGTTCATGTTTAGTGTTTATTCTCTGCTGGCAGTCTGTTCACAGGTTTCGTAGCGCAGAGCTTTTCAACCTTTTTGGGATACTGCCCCCCCCCCTGCATATTTTTTGAAATCATTTGGACCCCTGACCTGTTTCTCTTCTCCTGTGAGTCTGTTTGACCGGTGTCGGAAACAAACGGTCATTTGAGCCATCTCTGCAGGTTGCTGATTCCACGTTTCAGAGTAGTTCTCCTTCGTCCTCTTTTTCTTCTTCTTTGAATAATGAAAGTTGTCATCTTCTTCTCAGTGCCGTAGCGATAGAAAGAAGTAATACTGCAGGTGATATAATGATGAGTCCTCAGGTTCGTTGTTGTACTTGCAGCTGCTTCCTACCAAGTCGGCAACGGCCTCATATTTGTTGGCAATTTCTGCTTCTCAGATGCTTTAGTGCATAGTGCTTTTAGTGCTTTTCTCACTTGTGTCTTTTTCAAATTTCATTCATTACTTTGGCTTATTGACAGCTTAGGTGAGCATGCAGTGGGTCAAGTCGATAGTGACTTTAAAAAAAAAACTGCGTTTTGCAACAAAGCAAGTTACCTTAAAATGTGTTGCACCTTCCTGCGCAGGTGAAGATAAATATGTGACGTCTGTGTGGTGAAAATTAAGAACAACAAAGAGATTCATTAATTAGTAAAATAAACTTTTATTTTTGTTCTTGCACAGAGTGTAGATTTGAATGCTTCTGCCAGTTTTTGTTGCCCTAATATTTAACTTATTTTGATCCTGCCAAAGCAGTCTTTTTAGTTATGAACTACATATTTCTAAACACCACTCTTTCTGCCTCATTTAACTGCTTTCACCACATTACTCTACGGTCTTCTTTCTCTCACTAATCTCCTTTTAAAGGTGGTTATTATTTAACCAGGCCGCAGATGGTTCTCTCTACAACATGTCACTTTGCATGTCAGATCATTTTATTGGTAGGTGCTCGTGACCATTTGTTTTACAAGATGCAAACCATATGTAATAGCCAAAACCGGGAAGCCACATTAACAACCCAATTTGGCCTTTAAATACAAAGAAACACAAACACACAAGATAGCGATGTGTGTAAATGTTTGTTCACCTTTTGTCGTCATTATCTCCATTTATACCAAAGTTTCTTTGCACAAGGCCGCTGTATTCCCAAGAGAAGGATGTTTGACCAGCCACACACACACACACACACACACACACACACACACAAACACACACTTTATTGTTCTCATTTCTGTACGTTGCTTTCTCATATGTGTCTGTTAAATCATGGTTGCACCGTAACAAAAGCCACCTGCCTGCAGTATCTGAGCAAATTTGTTCAATGGAGTCGAGTGCACGCCGACATCATTGGACTGAAGTGTGTACTGGCACACCATCAACATAGTTAATGCGTTTGTGTCTTCTGCTTCCAGGGTTACTATCAAAACAGCCTCTCATAATAAAAGTCTTCTCACTATAATGCTATTCAGAGCCCTGCTGCCTTGACACATTTTTGCGCCGCTGTGGGCGATGCAGGTTTTGTGAAGGTTTTAGTGGAATGAAACACAATCTCCATTTGATGGCCAGTGAATAATAATTTCCCAAAATGAGATGCAACAAAAGCAGAGGAGTGTGATTCCATTACTCTTTTTAATTATCCAGAACTAGGATGATTTCATTTTTTTTTTTTCTCCTTGATTTGCCCAAATTAGAAAAAAATTACATTCATGTATATATTAAAATAATCCTGTACTCGCCAAAGACCAAACGCACGAGGTTTTTAATTATGGCCAGAGCGCCAACAGCTGAGCAATAATTCTTAAATGATAACATAAGTTGACAATAATTATTTCAATTATTCTGCGCGTGTAATCAGAATGAGCCATTCCAACCTGTCCTGCTATAAAAAACAAACTCCTCTGAGGAAAGTGTGATAGCGGCACACACAGCTCATTGCTTACACAAAGCGTTGTCAGCCTGTGGTGTGTCAAGTAAAGCCCACAGGCTGCAACATCTTTGCACATACAACAAATGGGACTTGTTCCATGAGCTCCAAAATAAATATTGAACGTCATGGTTTTTTCGCTTGATAGGAATTGAAGAGCAATCCTGGCAAATGTGAAATAATGCCATTATTTGCAAGCGATCACTGCTCAGCTGCCAGACAGAATCTCCATCAGCTGTCACTCTGTACTCGGCTTTACTGGTCGCCTTAAATTTTTGTTGTACTGTGGATGTGTCCTTGTGTGTGTGTGTGTGTGTGTGTCACTTCATGTCCGTGGGAGAGATTTATGGATTTGAGGGAATGTTTAATTTGTGCATCGCCTTGGTTCATCAAAATAAAGATTGACCACACGTTTCCTTCACATCAGTGTGTTACCAGGAGCGGCAGTTTCAACACACAGTAGAGGTCATTGTCCCTTCTCTCAGGGAATAACCGAGAGATAAAAGAGTGTGTGTGCTCGTGTGTGTGCTTGTGTGTGTGTTTGATCAACGCTCAGAGCTGGTCATTGTCAGGTTTGAAGCATGTCTCCCTGGAACAGCCGCTCATCAGTGATTAGTCATCACCGAGCGAGGATCAAGGCTGCACTCTGACACATCAAGGCTGGGAACCCGGGCAGTGTTATTTATGTGCTGCAATAAAGGTGCCAGTATTTGCCTCCAGATCTTTTCTTAGGAATAATTTAGGTGTCATCATCAAGCATATTTAAAACTTTCCTCAAGCAAGTAGCTTGTCTCCAGTGCAAAATCAACATGGGTTATTGGAGACTCTGTTGCCATTCCTGAAATTCTCCTGTGAAAGTTGATATGCAAATATTATATACAAATATACATTACATAATAATGTTTGGTTGTTAAAAAAAACAAAACAGCATTTCACTGTTGTTGGATTTGCGATGGATAGTTTAAAAAAGAATCCAAAAATTGATATCTATCTGTCTGGCTGTCTGTCTAGCTGTCTAGCTGTCTGCCTATATATAATATCTCTGTCTGTCAGTCATATTCTTATTTTTCTTCCTTGTTAAAATCTGCCTTATGTT
The DNA here is from genome assembly GCA_029823135.1 of Acanthurus reversus. NCBI lineage: Eukaryota > Metazoa > Chordata > Actinopteri > Acanthuriformes > Acanthuridae > Acanthurus > Acanthurus reversus. The sequence continues at coordinate 26,510,073 of JAPXVT010000003.1, read as the reverse complement.
ACCCACAATGCAACTTGAAAGCAGAAAAAAAACCAAAACATTTGGCCTCATTATGAGCTATAATTTAAGCGTCAGAAAAAAACAGAACTTAAGGTCTGAAACTTTGCTCACATTTTTGTTCCCTGTTACACGCTGTTTACATATTCATTTAAATTAGCAACAAGTTCATGCTCGCAGCTTAAACAGCTCTCATGCTGATAAGCTTTCAAATGTACTTAATGACATGTGGCATGGTGAGCCGGCACAGTGGTGGTGATAAATCTAATTTACCTTTAATCTTATAATGTATTTGCTTAGCCAAAGTGCAGTGTAATTGAGATAATAGGAGGACCAAAAAAAAACATGACTTCGCAGCAATGTAAGAAACCACAGGTGGCTGCTGTTTATATTTAGATGTGTTATTACCAGTGAAAGCGCCGTCAAACTTTTACACTCACTGGACAGCTTTCTGCTCTGATCCATTACTTAAAAACTAAGAACATTAGTTCGGGGTCACTGGACAAAAATGATGAGATGATGATGCAGCCCTAATGCTCAGGATTTTCTCAGTCCAAATTTAATGAAAATTGGTGGTTAAAAAGAGAATCTGCACAGTACCAGAAGCCTTTATTGTAAAATATTTTCCTTATTTGTTGGTGGTAGGTGGGTGTCACCAAAGTTGAACTGGAAGGGAAAGATTTGCTCGGAAGCACGTCGTTTACCGGCAAACTCACTTTCTATATGCATGGATTTATTGCAACAACAAATTAATTTTATTATTGATTAATCTTCTAAATGTAGTTCCTTGTTTAGTTGGTTGTCCTTTAAAATGTGTGAAATGCTCATCACAAGTTCCCAGATGCAAGGTGATGCTCTTCGATGTCTTGGAGATATTTTTAAAGTGAGAAAAGCAGCGAATTCTCACTTTTCAGAGGCCAAAATATTTTAGGTTTTTTGCTCAAAAAGGACCTGATTGACGATTGATTACTCGTTAATTTCACCTTAATGACACTATTAAGCCCCCACTTATTATTGTGTTGTGATTCTGTCCAACAACAGGCTCAAATCTTGCAAGAAATTTGCAAGTCTGTGATTACCAGCTAGCACTGACTCTTGTAGATGTTACAGTTAACCGGATAAGCTGGTTGGCTGTTTGTATTTCTTTAAATGTTAGTGGATTTCTTTCATGGATGTTGTGTAAAAGAGCTGCAAGCAGCCTTTCAGGCAAAGGTCAGAACCCCGAAAATAACCTCATTCCACCTCAATGACTTCATCCTGCTGGAGTGTTTAAGTGTTCTGCAGCTTTCTTCCCACAGTGTTGAACTCCTCCAGCTTTTGGGATCATAATGAAGAGTTCAAACCCCCTTCTGCTTTTCTCCCCACAGGAGAAGGTTTGAAGGAGGCGAAGCTGCAGCCGTTTTTATTATCCTGTTTGTCAGAGTGAACTTTTCTAACTGAACTCTGTGAGGGGTCCTGGCAGCGACACACTAACTGTTTTCATAATAGTGCACAGCAACCTGATGGTAATGGTCTCCTTCAGCAGGTCAGTGAAGGACTGTTTAAACTTTATTTTATGGCTCAACTTAAAACACCCTGTAAGCCACACCTACTGACTGAAGACAGTTCCCGTGGATGCAGAGCAGAGAAAATCTGCATGTTTTGTTTGAGCTACTTTGACATCTGAGTCACACACACACACACATACACACACACACACACACACACACACACTCACTCTGCTGCGCTGTTGTTGTTCATCCTTAATTTGAGAACAAATAAGTATGTAAGAACTTTGATCAGTCTTGTTCTCACAATCATAATTTTAATTTGAGATGCAGCGTATTTCAAAACATCAACTCGTGACTTCTGTGCAGAGTTAAATTTGAAGTGACTGGGAGCAGCCGCAGGGTCAGAACAATGTCAACTTCCACATGACAGTATTTTGTAGATGACGCATGGTGAGATGATGAACAGTAGCGAATTACCTCAGCTTTGCGAAGCTATACACTGTTTACAAACCATCCGGACAACTTCACTACAGCAATAAAAGTGTTTTGATTTTCCTATTTATTTTTGAAGCAGGTTCATCCAAACATATCCTGTATAGACAGTTGGGAAATGCTGCAGCTCCTGTTGAAGCTTAATAGCCATCTTGTTGACTACAGTGCTGAACATGTGACTTTTGCACAAAATATCAAACAAGGAACATTAAAAAGTGATGTGTCAGAGAACATCACGTTGACTAATTTGAAGGTACTTGCTTAATGTCAGTAGGAATGCAGATAACTGCGTGTTAGAAAATGTTGTGGCAAGTTCTGTGAGAAACCTGTAGTCATGGCTGCTGACTTATTCATCAGCAGATGGTTGTTTAAAGGTAGAGCAGCTTTATTGTCAATTTACAGTAAATCGTACAATTGTAGTAGTTTTTCGTTAAGGTGTTGTAATGTAGGTTAATGTTCAAGAACTACGATTTTGTTTATATATAGATGTGCTATCCTTAAAATTGTGGTTTCACGGTTGTAATTTTCTTGGAGCAGCAGTGTGTGGTGTCCTGTTTTTGTGCACAGGTATCAGAAAATCACAGAAGTATATATATTTATTGAAGTATTTTATAGAAAATTTGTAAATTTAGGGTTAGGATTTAAAATCCGATTGTGAAAGTGGCCTCTAAGTTGTATTATACCAAAGTATTGCATTCACAACTGCTGTATTTTAGTAGTCATCAGCTACTCTCCAAAATAAAGCTGACGCAGGAGATGTATCATAATTTTTCACCCAATAACGATCAATTTTCTGAGAGACTGTTTACAAATGAGCCCAGATCGGACTGGACTAAACTCCCAGCGAGCTTGTCTGAGCTGAAGACTGCTGACTGCTTTCTTCAAGAAATGATGGGATTCTTCTCTTCCTTTGACCAAATTCTTTTAAAACTAAAGACGTTCCCTTCGGTGTCATCTGCCTTCTTTTGTACATTTTTTAATTAGTAACAGTATTTTTATATTATCATTTCTCCGTCATGTTAGCATGCTAATATCAGATTTTATCTCCAGTATAACCTCATGGAGCTGCTAGCTTGGCATCAGACTGTTTTAGTCTTTGTCTTCCTGTTGGCTGAGTTGTGGCAGAGCACCAGGTCTCTGTCTCTGGGGTCCAGCAGAGCAGAACCAGTGTCTGTCTCTCTCTCATTAGCATACTGCAGAGGACGGATGCAGAAGTGGCTGGTTTTGATGTGTAAGTTGACGGGTTTTGACGACCGGGACTGGCCATTAACTAGTTAAAAAAATAGCTTTTGTTGTGTCACGCTCTGGGTTTCAGCACAATCATGACATATCTCTCTTCTTATCATCTTTATTTTGTTCAGCGTCCTTGTTGTACTGACATCATTATGCTCTTCTTGGCTTCGAGTAGGCGACATGAGCATTAGCATTGCCCCACTGACACCAGACTGACCTCTCACTGAGATGACACGTCTAACTGGAGTCACTTGTTGATGAGGACGCTGTGACAGGAAGGGAAAAATCGCAGTCAAGAATCTTTCCTCCGCCTTTCTAATTTCTCTGTACGCCTCCATCTGTCAGTCCTCGTCTGTGTCTCCTTCTTTATCTCTCACTTTCTGTCTCATTGTTTTTCTGTCTCTCTGCAGGGTGATGCAGGACGGGCCAGGTCAGTGTGATTCAGGGCTGTAAGCTGGAGGAGGATTGGATCTATTTATAGTCTTGTCTGCTCTGGGCCACAGTGACCCGAAGTCACTGTCTGTTATTCTTTTCTCTTTTTTTTTTAATGTCAGTCTGTCATTCATTTATCTCATATCAGTTGGTCTTCTTTTTAGCCTGCCTTACCCTCAGATAAGAAGACATTTACCCTGCAGTGCTTAACAAGCTTTACCTGACTGTAATTCTGTCTTCGAGATGCTGGCAGACATACTCAGGCCTGTTTCAGTACTATGTTCAACCATAAATTAGATTCATACATTTCCCTGTTGTACCGAGCACTGATCCTGAGAAAAACTCCAGTTGATAACAGGTATATTTTTGTCATTGTGAATTAATCTAGCGCTTATTTAAAAAAAAAAAAAAAATCATATTGTAAATTTTGACTTTAAAGTGTGAAAAATGATGACAAATGCTAATCTCAAGATACTGGAGTTCAGGGTCATGAGAGTCATTAATTTGTCTGGCCAGAAGGAAAAAAAAAAAAAAAGAAAATTAAATCACATCAATAAAAATTGAGATGCAAGCGAATTAAGAGCATCTAACCAGGAAAGTTACAAGAGCTATGAGAGAATGAAGAAAAAATGAAACTGCAACTATTTTTCCTGAAATCAACTGACTGTTTGACCCATTTCTCTTATGATCTTCAGTTGAGAGATGTTTCCTTTGTCACAAGTAAGTTGTGGTCGGCACTTTGCTCATAGCAGCTCTGCGTTCAGTCTCGGTTTCAATGCATCCTCATCTAATCTGTGTTAATTTTTGACTTTTCTGGCTTAGACGCTGTTGTAGCTTTGGGCAGGGACACGCCCAGTTTAATCCAGTGTTTTTGTTTCTGAGAAACACTCATGGAATTAGAGCATGCGAAAGTGGTCTGTGCGTGCGTGACTGAGGGTTGTGTTGTTTTGCGTGTGTGTGTCTGTGTGTGTAGTGAGGAAATAAAGCTGAGAGCCCGGCTTTTAGTTGTGCTTACAGCTCTGTTTTCTGACTTGACTAAAACGTCACTAAAGGCTTAAAGTGGATTCAGTGTTATCTAATTGATTTGCTCAAATGAGAAAGATGTGTAAAAACAACCAACTACACAAGCACACAAACACTGAAATGCATTTACAATCCATTCAAGGTGAAAGCACTTGGAAGTAGTTGGTGACCATATGCCCATTTATGACAATGTGTGAAATACATATTTTCTGTCTGTGTTTCGAGTATCGCTGGCTTATGGATCAATTCAACTAATCCTCTTTACCGCCTCCTAGTTTAATCATACTGGCATGTCGGCTTTGTGCTACTACTGTCATCTAAATGTAGTCACAGCCCATAATAATTTGTTTAGTGGCAGTAGTAATAGTATTTGTTTGAACCAGTAGGTTTTTTCATCATGGAACGAGTCAAATCAGCAGACTGCGAAGTTTGCTGTGTTTCCTGAGTACAGCATGCTTGTGTTTTGTCTTTTGACCAGTCTTTTCTTCAAAATTCGAAATATTTTCATACTGCTGATTTATTTCCCAGGAGGGGTGTGAATATCCTTGTTGTCTTTTTCTTTCCTGCTCGCCATAATCTGCCCGGCTGTGGCACAGTCACATCAACCTGCCTTGGGAATTTCAAAATAAAAGCGTTTCAAGAATAATGATTGACGCTTTAATTTCGGCATTGACGATTTGATCGATGATCCAAATCACAAACTAATGGGATGACCTTTCAATTCCAGGTCGAATTTTGCTCTTTAATCCTGCTCTCACTGATCTGTGAGCTCTCAAATGTTCGCTTGCAGTATGAAAAGTGATTGAATTTGTTTTGTGGTCTCTCTCACATTTCTTTTTGCCAGTTCACTTTCATACCAGCACACACACACACACACACACACACACACACACACACGAGTACCTGACTGCTTTCTGCTGTATTTCAG
>JAPXVT010000003.1:25873590-25886961 GCA_029823135.1 Acanthurus reversus | reverse complement strand
AAATCAAATAACTCGTTACGTTACTTACGTGATGCGTTGGCTTCATTCCTTCAAAATAGACAATGTGCAGCAATCAATTTTTCCTCCAAAGGAGCTGAACAAATTCATTGATCTTTATGTGCAGTTAGCCGTCAAGTGTGTGTGCAGGGACCGTCTACAAAGTGCAACACAAAACAGCATAAATATTAAATGACCTATGTAGTGTAGTTTCATTAAAATCACTTCCCACATCCACAAGATGAGTAGTTTCTTGAATTTTCCACTTAGAGTGAATTTGGTGACACCACACTGCATAAGGGTGAAGTTGTTGAAGTTTTTCCGCTGTTGCACTTTATAAATGATCCCTTCGCACTTGCCTCACAACTAACTGAACCTGGAAAATTATTCATTACCTTCTCTCTTATCTATAAATGTCAATATAGCCAATCTGACAGTTCAGCTGTTGGCTGCTGTTCAACATGTTATGAGCCACAACCAGTTTAGGGGTTAGGGTTAGGGTCATTGTTCAGTCGTCTGGTGACAGAAACAGAAGTTTAAAAGAAATGCAATAATAAATCACAGACATGTCAGTTCAAATGGGACCAGTATTATCACAGGACCTCTGAGTTTGGTGTAATATGGTTGATATAGCCAAATAACGACAAATACAACACACAAGTAACGGGTATGGCAGATTTGCATGGAATTATAATTGCAAACATCCTCTGTAATTATCATAAATTACCTGCGGTTCACTTGTAATACGTCTGTGCAAATATGTGCATTCACAGGCACACAAGCAAGTCTGAATTTTGAGGAGAAAAGATGCAATTACCAGTTTTGTGGAATGTAATGGAAAGTAATATAATGAGTAATGTAACAAATCATTTTTGGCACAGAGTAAAAAGTCGAGTCATTATATTACTTTTGAAAAGAGTAACAGGTAATGAGTAATTACACGAGCCCGACACTGGTGACCAACAAACAAACCAATATGGCTGTAACTGGAACCCACCGCCAGTGAAGCTACAAATAAATACAAGTAAAATCAATCATGACTGTTATTCTGTGCTTCCAGGCTGTCAAAGCTGAGATACAGACTGACATGTGATGATACATGGTGATAACAAGCCTGTGCCTACTCAAAGTACAACTTAAATTGGGTAAACTGCTCCTAAATTTAAGAGTCATTCAGATCCATTTGAAAAAGCGTAAAAATTAACGGCACCCTGTGAGTTACACTTGACTTTGCACTATAAATATAAAGTTTTTGAACAATGGTAAAAGCCTCGTGTGAAAAAAAGTGACAATTACATTCCTTTTCAGCGGCACCCATATGAAATACTAATTGATGAGATTCAGATATAACCATTCTCTCTCTCAAAATGAATTTTATAATGTGACTGCTCATATAATATTGTTTTGACTTGCGACGCTCGGCGTCTGCATCTCAGAGTCGGAGACAGTGACAGGTAAAAACACACGCTATATATGATAACAGACATTTCAATGAATAGCTGAACAGTGCCATTAGAGAGGTGAGGGGTGTGGAGCTATGCAGATCACAGAGCAATAGAAAGATGATATTGCTATTACCAGGTGTTGACACATGAGATTGCATTTACATTTTCATCCAATGGAAACCTAAACGCAGACTCTTGTTTGTGAGAGTTAGCCACAAGTCGTGAATACCAAAACAGTAATCAACATGTAGAGCAACTTTTGGAAATTGCATTGTAAAAGATGGAAAAAGTCAAACATGTAACCCTGTCCTTATTCCCCATTTCATCTCTCCTCTCTCTCCTCCCAAGGCCTTTGGCTGCTGACTCTTATCCTTCACTTCTTTCTGCTTTTCATGCAACCCACTCTCACTCTCTGGCGCTTGAATAGGTTGACAGACTTCTCTGTGTTTGTGTTTCGTGTAGTCAATGGCAATGGCGTTATCAATTAGTGCAGCAGTGGGAGCCCAATTAACAGCATCAAACAGCTAATTAATAGAGCTGTGTGAGTTAGTAGCGCACAACAGCACGCTGCATGACTCTAAGCTAGCGCAGCCACGTTGTAGCTCTAGTATGCTGCAGGGGAGAAAGGGATGTACAGTAGCATAAATATGCCAGTTTACCTACCAACATACTAAAAATCTACAATGGAGCACAAGAATGCACACAAATACTCAAAGAGAAACCCAGTGACATAGTAATAGACTCCAGACATTGACTAGTTACAAAATAACACTTTCCCTCATCCTGTTATTACTACCAGCAGCAGGAAGTGCCATGGCGCAGCTACAGACAGTGAGGGTTTACAACAAACACATAGCTCAGTCACCACCTGAAAACAGTTTTTTAGTACTGCACCATCAACTTGTTCTACATTATGCTGTTGCATCTAGTTTGGTGAAAAGTTGCTGTTGAAGAAGGAGCTTGTTCTTGAGTTAATTGTCTTGTGATTGCAGTAAAACTGCACATAAGTGCAATGAAATCTTATGGTTTGGACTGTTATTCGGACAAGAGAATTTAAGTGAAAACGTCACTTTGGGCATTAGCAAATTGCGACGGGCAATTTTCAAATTTTTTTTGACATTTTGTAGATCAAGCCATTTATTATTCACTAAAACTCCAGCTGGAAATTGTGTATTTTTGTCTGATGACGTAGGTGAGCAAGAGTCAGCACTCTTATCCTATCAAAGCTTGTTGGCACAGCAAAGCTGCAGGGGAATCAGGCCAACGACTGCAACAAGTAAAGTGCTCAGCTTTTGTCTCTACAGCTGGACACTTGTTTGAATCAGCTGGCACTGAAGGACGCAACCTGCACTACAGATAAATGGCTCACTACTCCTGCATGGCTGAGATCCAGCTGCAACTGTGTTACCACTGACTGAGGAGGTGCACAGGTAACCATGTTACAATGCACACGAGAAAATAGAGCAAAGACAATTAGAAACCTACACATGCAGGGCAACAATAAGCTGGCTCTTCTGAATCATGCCAATATTTTGGGGGCTTCCAATATTTTCAGCACATACTTAGCTCAATCCATTGGAGCCAATAACGAAAAGAGAACTCAAGGCTAGTAGACTCTCGACAGATGACAGAGTGCCAGGGCCAGAGGCTTGACTCAAGCTGGAGCAGGGGATTCTCCTTCTGCAGGATAAACGCAGGCCATAACATTGAAGCTCAGAGTCTAAACTCATTGGCTGGAGAAGTGGCTGCACTTATGGCGAGTCAGGGACAAACACACAAACACACACACTCTCTCTCTTTCTCACTCACACACATACCGATTTACAAGCATAGACATAAGGCAATTTATTAGAAAAATATGAAGTAGAACACCTCCTCAACTCACAATACTTAAAGGTCAACATTTAGGAATTTAAGAAACACACACACATACGCCCTTCCTCTCTCCCTTTCTCTCTCTTCTACACACACACACACACACACACACACACAGACACACATTTTCTCAATCACTCACTCACTCACATGAGGTTGTGATTATGGCTTAGGGAACACTCCAGCTCTATTCAATCAAACAGAGTACCCGGACTGAATCAGCTAAAGGTTAATTGCGCTGACGTCCTTGTGCACATATGGACGGGAAATGTGTGTGTGCGTGTGTGTGTTTGCGTGCAAGTGTGTGTTTGCAAGGATGAGTGTATCTGCTGAAACCCTTACCCAGTCGCCGTATTGAAGCAAAATGCCTTTTTGTCACAGAAGGATTAGTGTGGACATAATCTATGTACATTTCTCCCTAAGGAGGCAGACAAGTGGCTACTGGAGTATTTACCTCCCCCAAACAGAATAGCTGGAAAATTGTTTGGAACAGGTGCATGCCACCCTGTAAGCTGACACAGAGGAAGACTGTGAGAAAAAATAATTTAATTTCGGGTTTGAATGTATTCTTTCAAACTCCTCTTACACACATGGAACATCAAACTCAACAAAAAATTACAATATGGCAAATAAAAGAAACTATATGCTAAAAAGGCATTAGATCAACAGTCTGTTTCATGGGTTCCTGACCCTAAAAATGGGTTGCAAGATCAATCTGAGGGATCACAATAGGATTGCTGGAACAGAACTGAATTTTTATTCTAAACAACATTATCTTTTATTCTTATCTTTATTTTTAATCTCTAATAATCCTTTTTGGCACCTCCAGTATCTAAATATTTTCATAAATAGAGCACCACCGGGATAACATGTTTTTTATAGACCAACCAGGAAGTCAGCATTGATCTTTGAAACATACTCTGTGTGCAAACAAATTTTAAGGCATTTGTTCAGTAAGATAATCTTCACGAATAAACACCACCATTGTGATTTTTGTAGTTTAAATTCTGAACTGAAAGGGTAACACTAGGCTAAAAATAAGCTACACTAAGGTCACATGACTTTATACTCACCAGACATATGCTCTCAACTACACTATGCACACATAATTGCTAAAAGAGTCGACGAGTTGAAAAAGCTTGAGTTACAATAGTGTGAAAGAACTTTAAAATGAACATGACGTGGCTGTAAAGGCAGACTAGTCAGTAGATTAGTTCCCGTGTTCTGCATGATGTTTTAAGCTCACAACAACCTCTGTAGTCTCATTAGATTTGTCAGCAACTGCCTTTTTTAAGACATGTAAAATCTTCAAAAATCTCATTTACTGACATTGAAAGTTGGAGAACAAAACAAAAAATGGAAGTCTCTTCCCTTATGTCAGATATCTAACCACAAATTAATTTTTTTTTAAAAAACAACAACTTGAAGACGAGGGAGCAAACAGTTCTATGCTGCCTACTTATTTCAGGACTCATTCCTGTGCAACTTTGTCAAACAATCTGAAGAGAAGAGAGAGGGGGAAAGTCACTTTTTCCGTACAGATCATACCTCACAGACACATTAAACTGGAGACAACAGGTCACAAGTGGACAACACTCGGTGTTGCGGGGACACAAACCAAACAGCTTGGACACTGCCGGTCTTCGAGGTTACAGTGATGCTTTTAGATACTGCCAGAGTCCCTTTTTTTTACCACCAGTAAAGTAAGTGATCAAACCTTAGCCTTTCAAAAATATGTTTGTCAGACTTCACTTTGTGATAGAAAAAAAATGGGACACTTTGAAATACCAAACTGATTTCATCACTGGATGGGGTAAAAGTGTAGCAGTAATTCACTGTTACATCCAGGGTACGCACTCAAACGCGGGACTTGTAACAATGGTTATTTCTGTGTGTGGTTGAATTGGACCTTCGTTCCCAAGCTGTGTTAGCTGTGCTGGTGTGGGGGGCCCAAGAGTCACTGGCAGAGTGCCGGGCTGCGGCCTCGTTGACCTTCAAAGCAGAGACGAGGGCCCTCTCCATCCCGCCAGCACCACTTGTGGCAGGAAGAGAGGCTTGTTGACTGGCCCCTAATGGCCCCCCTGGCCCACGGGAACATGGGTCGGTAGGTTAGAGCTGTTGCCCTGGCGACCATGGGCACATAGGTCAAAAAGAAGAGGGAGCACAAGGGAGGAGGAGAAAAGTAGATGGAAAGATGGAAAGAGTACGAGGTGAGGAGGCAGACAGACAGACAGATGGGTACGTAAGGTACCAAATCATAAGTGAAGCTTTGATAATTTTTGTATTGTGACTCAGGCTGGTGCCATTAATACTGAAATGTGGACAAAGAAAGTGGCACCTTCTAAATTTTCACAGCAGAATTACTTAACTAAGATTGATATGATTAAGAACTTTAGTTTGAAATTAATTAAAATTATCTACAGATTGAAAGTGATTATTTGGCTGTTCGAGCCGCTGGTTGTCGTGGGTTAGCATGCTGCTAGCTGGTGATATTGTGGACAAAAGTGAATGTATCCTGCTACAGAGGGTTGTGCTGACTTTTTGAAGACAGGTATAGAGTTAAAGAGTTGTTCTGGGTCCCTGAAATAAACTGTTGAGCATTCTCGCTGTCCATCTCAACAAAACCGAGAGAGTCCCCAACTAACGACCCCATATACTAACCTGCACGCAAAGTTGTCTTTTATTTGGTGAAACAGGTCAATACCAGAGCGATTTCTAGTTAGAGGCTGGTAAGACTAGTGCGTAACATTTTTTTCTCCATGTGAGGAAATAGAATATTTGCCGTTCGTGTAATGCGGTTAAAGTTATACACTTTTTAAGCACTTGAAGATCCATGTCACCAAATCATTTGTCATGCAAGAGAGCCACTAACAAGAAATGGAATAGTCAAAGTTGTCACTGATATTCAAGTTGTGTTCATTTATTCACAAAGTCAACTTGGTGGTCATATAACCTCTAAAACGAGCCACAACACAATGCGTGCAGTGTGCACATATGCCTGCATTACAGCTTTCTGTACATGCACTAGTACATTTCTAGTGCACTAAGTCAGAAATGAGTGTGGACAGTTTCTGGTATAACTTTTGACTATCTGATAGACTAGTGGAGCTAAACAACATTATGAACAATAGAGTGGGAACCGACAATTAGATGAAACTGTCAAGCCAGTGTGGCCAGCCAAAGCAGTTTAGCCTGAGCAGATACAGTGTAGATCTGAGGCCTGTCAGGCTGCAGGGAATCTGCTCTTTGCTTGGGGGACGGTGGGAATTAAAGGCAGCTTAAAGGTAAGTTAGGTCAGGGACGGGAAATGGTGTCACCTGTCATGGGACCAAAGGGCTGATAATGCACTGAGGTTTTTTGGATATTGTTTGTCATTGAAAATCTGAGTTGAATATCAAGTAATGAACAAAGATACATAATCAAGAAAACAACTGGCTACTTGTTTGTTGAGTGTACTAATTACTCGTCTTACTCATTAAATGTAGAGATTTGGTGGCTTGCTGACAAATAGCTGTCCCACAGGCTGATGGATGGCCTCGCTGATTAACTGACAATTGCACAGAAAGGAGCTGCTCGTACGCGAAGAGGCAGGTGTTGATGTATTTTTGTTGACTCCCACAGTGGCTGATGTCGGCCCTCTGGCATTAAAAAGCACGGTAAACACTGCCACGAGAGACTGTCAACATTTATAGGAAGGACTCTCCACCAACACAAGCCACTTGTGTCCTTCTGTACGTTTCGCAGTCTGTCTCCTTCCTCCTCGCTCTGTGTCTCACATCCACCCAGCCTGACCTAATCAGCGTTAAGTTGAGTGCTTTCGTCAACAGCACAGCCCCCTTAATTAACAGCCCGTTGCTATAAGCTCATGTGTAAGTATCACTGTACTGTGTGAACGTGCATGTGTATGCGTGTGTGCGTACAAACCGCCAGCCTCCAGATTGACCTCGCTCGCTCCACTCAGTCAGCAAATAAGTCAGTCAGTGAACTTAGCCTCCTGCATATCCAGATGGAGAGGTTTAATGGGTATTAGAGATGGAGGGGCTGAACAGGTAAATGGGGATAAGTACAAACAGCCTATAGAGCCTCCGGAGGAACAGATGGGAGTCAACACACAATTGATTTTACGTGTTTACGTCTGTTAAACGTGTCTACACGGCGACAAAAGCATTTTTTTTTTAGAGAAGATACACAGTAATAAAGACACATTTCCCACTCTGTATAGCCAGTATCCCATTCAACCCTGCTCCAGGTGACTACACCTCCACATATTTCCCAATTCCATCTCCAGTAATGGAAAACATTATTGTCGTCAAGGCCAGCATTAGGTGCGTGTAGAGGGAGGATTGTGAATGTGGTGTGTATTTGTGTGTGCATGTGGGAGGTGGGAGGTGGGGGTAGCTCCCACTCTGCCACGTCAACTCATACTCGATGGCTTTCTAAATTTATAAAAAAAAAAAAAAAAAAAAAGGAAAAATGCTCTCAGGGACTTTGCTGCATTCCACTTCATGAGCACAAACAAACGGACCAAAAAGCCATTCTGGAGGGAGGAGTGGGAGAGGAGGGGGGGCAAGCAGAAAAAGCCCCTTAAAAAACAGGGAGATATAAAGAGGAGAAGGGGGAAAAGGAAGCAGGAAGGCAAGCAGACGGAGCTGAAAAACCAGAGTGACTCCACTACCGATAATGAGCGGATCATTTAAAAAGCCCTCCTCAAATTGCCTTGAGGAGGAGAAGAGAGAGGAAAAGGCTTGAAAGGTTTTGAGAGATTTTGGACGATGGACGAAATGGTGTGTGTGTGTGGTGGGGGAGGTTCAAAATAGAGCAGAGGATTTGTAAACATGTTGTGCTGTCAGATGCACACACTGTACGCTGACGCATTCAGCATATACACTAAAACATTTTAGCTCATTTCAGTCCATGTTCGTGGTTTAAGTGTGCATGTCAAACTATTAGGATGAGCTGACCACCTGATCCACCTGGCACTCACTCTTTGTGTCTCGTTGAGTGTGAGAAAAAGTGTATGTGCACGCCTGAATATGTACCTGCACCTTTTAAGGCAAATGTCATAAATATTAAGGACCCTTTTAATCCATCAAAAACAGAGAAAAGTGGGAAAAAAGGGGCTAAAATCAAAAACATAAACATGTTCATTATGTCTAAAGTGTAGGCTGAACTACTTAACAACTGAAAATGTAAAACAATGGCTTGACATTGTCAGCGTTGCAAAATGAAAGTAAATAAAATAAAAGTCTGAACCAAAGAAAAACAATCCATTTGGCCTTGATAACATTAAATTCCTCCTTATTTGACCTTGTAACTTTAAAAGGAAAATTAAGATGCGTTAAGATTTTGTGGAGAGCTGCGGGAGCTGTGGCACCAAAAACAAGCCAATCAAAGTAAAAGCAAAAATTCTGTGTGGATATTTAGTTTATATGTATATTTGCATGCGTGTGTGTTTGCTGTCAGTGGTCGTGCTCCACGCTGCAGTGGCAACCAGCCCATGGCCCCGGGGATGCCAGCTAGCTGGCAGCAGAATATCAACAAAGCACAACACAACACAACATGACTGGACTGCAGCTGAGGCCATGGTGAGTGTGGTGAGAAAAGGATGTGTATTTGACCGTGTGTGTGTTTGTAGCAAGTCTGGGCTGTTTGCATGCTGCTGTATCGGCCTACGTGTGTATACTGCATAGTGCGTGGGGGTAAGAGCTCTGTATCATAAGTTTGTTTGTGTGGAATGTGAAAAGAGGGTGCATTGAGGGCTGTGTGTGTGTGTGTGTGTGTGTGCCTGTTTTTTATTAGGAAGGGGTCACCATGTTGGTCGCCAAGAGACAAAAAAATACCAAAACAATAAATAAAAAAATCCTCATTTTTATACATGCACTTGTAATTTGTAGTGGCTATGAGAGCTTGTCAACTTAAAACTGCTGGATCTAATGTACAGAATGTGTAATATGTGGTTGAGTGATTGTCTGACTCCGCAATCCTCATCAGCTCTTTTAGGATTTAAGTGTTTTTCTGCTTACTGTTTTAGTTTAACAGCACAAGCAGCTGTTTTTACAACAAAGCTTTGTTACACCCACTAAGTGCTACCTACCTTTGCAGCACCAACAGCAGACAAAATTAACAACTAAGTGTCACAGTTGTTTGCTAAAAGTCCATGTATTTCTCTCGGGAGCTGGCAAAGACCAGAGAGAGCTCAAATGAGAGTAAATACTGGACTTAAACTGGTCACAAGGCCAAGAAACAGGACCTCAGATAAATGCTAACATGGATCTGTGTCTACTGGATGTAAATGCAGCTGTTTTCTTTAACATTTAACATATCAATCTTTGTCATCGTTGTGTTTATAGCTTCTTTAAATGCCCAAATGTTAGTAAAAAATAACTGAGTTTAAAACAAATGCATACAAATGGCTAAAGCATAAGCAGCTGAAGAAAACATCTTTACCCCTTTGATAACACATACATTTAATTTAGAAGCAAATCTGCAAGTAAATCAAATAAAAGCAAATTTGGACACCAATTTAAAAAAAAAAAAAAACAATATGCAAATACAGATTAGTTGCAAGTCTTGGTAGCAGAAGTTTTGGGGACACCGGACTCATTCTGCTGCTGTTGTAGCTCAGAACACTCAACAATAATTTGCATAAAGGGTCCTAATAAATGTTCGAATCCCTTTCATGTTAACAACAATTTTGTCATCCTTCTTCATCCACCTCTTTCTGTCTCCTTCTTCCTCCTCCCTGTGCTCGCCTCTCTCCCCCTCTTTTCCTTCCCTCTCCATCTTGACACAGTGCACTGAGCCTAATCGTGGATAATTGGGTGGGAGGGGCAGTGGGCCGGCCCTGCCTTTGTGTGCAAAGGGCAAGTGGTCAAGTTAATGGGGCCCTTGTGTCGAGCCGGGAGCACTCTGTCTCTCTCTTTTTCTCTGTTCGATCACTCACTTGGCCAGTCAATCTCAGTCTCTCAGTCAGCTTCTCTCTTCTTTCACTTCTGAGGCTTTTCCCCGCTGTTTCGATCTACTTTCACCTCATTTCCAGCTGTCTCACTTCCCCTTTCCTTCCTGCCATTCACCATGTTCTGTCTCATTTCTTTTCTCTCCTCCTCTCTTCTGCCTCCTCGTCCATATCAGCCTTCCTCCCCTCTCTTTGCCTCTGTCTGCAGCTTTTTCTATCTCTTCTCTCTGTTTCTCCAGCAGAGTGTTGGGGAGGAGAGAACAGACCTCTTTAAAATATCAAAAGACAGATCAGGAGGCCTCGCTGGTCCCTCCCTTTCTGCTAACTCTCCCTCCCTCCTTCTGACTGATAAACAGAAGAGTGAGCCTGCAGGATTAGCTGCTGTATTCTGCCTTCCCTCCCTCCTTTATCCCTCTCTCTTTTCTTCCTGTGGAGGGGTAGACTGTTGACTGGGCTTGATATGTGTGTGTGTGCGCGCATACGAGTGCGTATGTGTGTGTATCTGTGTGTGTTACCTTGTCTGGCACCAGCTTAGCCTGCAGGAGACCATTGTGTTTGAAACACAGGCCACAGCGATCTGGGCCTGGAGGAAACTTTATTACATCTGTAGACATTTAACACTAGATTTTTAGTAATGGAACACGCACATTTTTTATGGTTTGTTAACCGGCTTCCCTTGATGAGCATTTACAAAGGAATAGTGTATTAATTATGGCAGAAAATCCATATACATCTGCATGATAAATGAACATAAATTATATCTTTGTTTTTGGTTTTATGATACTGAAAATATTTTTAATATATTTTTGAACGAGGTTTTATAAATGAAACAATACAATTACAATAGCTAATGTGTGTATGTACAATTTGAATGGGGCGATGCAAAAGAAAAAAAGTCCCAAAGTCTTAAAATTTCTTCAAGGAAATGTATTTAATTTTATTCATTCACAAAAAATCATCCAACCTTAGACTGCAAAGTCAAACATTTAACCCAATGATTCCAGTGAAGCAGAGGGACTTTAATACACCAAACAGACCACTGCACACTATGAGGCCATGTCCACACAAAACTGGAGGAACTGAAATATTTCTTAAAAGTTTAGAGAGTTTTGTATTTCTTGCATTGAGTGTTTGAACAATTTTTAAAAAAAAAATTTTTTAAAAGCTGGAGGTTTTTTTAGTACATCATGCAGAGAACACTTGAGCCAGAGACTCACAAGATCATTGCCGAAAAAAAACTTTTGAAAATGTCCTCTGTCCATACACGGTGAAGTGCTGCAGAAGCAGCTTCAAAATTACATTTTTTGGTTGAGAAAAAAAAAAAATAAAGGATAAGTGTGAAAGGAAGGTCAAAACTGAAAAAACAATCATTTAAAAAAAAAAAAAAAAAACAGATCTGTATGAGGGTTGACACAGTCTGAAAAAAATTCTATAAATTCTATAAACTCTGTAATATCAGAGCTGAGACGTCCAGCAACACAGTGACGTAAATCTGTTGGAATACAGAAATCCGCCTCTGTGTTCTTCTCTATAAAAACATAAATCTCACTATTAAGGTTATTAGTCAAATCCAAATAAAGACCACATGACCATCCTGAATAATACGCACTATAAGCATTTCCTTGTCTATCTGTTGATGTCACAGTGAGAAGTGGTAAGTGTTCAAGCATACAGCGCTAATATCACAAGAAGAAGTCAACATCACTTGTAAAAACATCACAGCAGAACATGAACGCACCGGGTTAAAATATGTTATATTCTTTTATTGCCACAGATAGCGCCATTGATGTTAGAAGAAGCAGCAACAGTAAACGATGTGCTTTCAAAATGACATCACTGGTGTTGGTGATGGAGTCACTGTACGCAGTCACAGTTGGTTTTTCTGTGTTAGCCCGCAGATATCAAAGGTATACAGAAAACTGCACGGCAGATAAAAATGTAATTAAATATACTTCTAAACCTTTGCAAAGCGAATGTTTTTGCAATGCAATTTAAGTCCTCAAAGCATTGAGACCACTGATAAAACTGGCTTAAATTACTTTTCTGAGTAGTTACACACAGGGAATACCTCTTCTTTCTGAAGGTGGATTATTTTTTTTTTAACATGAGGAATGTAAACAGCAGCCACAGAGAGATACTGCATAGCGTCTAGGCTGTTTTAGACAGAAATGGATCACAGTGAAATATGGAAATACTTTACTAGTGATTGGTACAACTGTAGGCTTGAGTGACCCGCTGACACTTGGCATTTCTTTGATACCAGGAAAAGGAAACAGTGGAAAACATGCAAAAAGACCTGAGTGAAACAGTTAATAGTTCTGACAGAAAGCAAAGAGTGCATGGTCTGAATGTGTGAGGGTTTTTGCTCTTAAAGCTTTTAGGAAAATTGTGTAAACTTAAATTTCAAAATAAGTTTTGAATTCATATTGTAACTCTGGACGTCCACTGGATATGACAGCATCGATTCCTGTTCAAGCAGCCAGATTTCAAATAGCAAATGCATTAAACTTGTCCATTAGAATCCTAGTTTTGAGCCTTATTATATTGCTGTTTACACAGAACTTGAAAACCTGGTTATTCATATGACATAGAACAAAATCAGAAGAGCATCCAGGTGTCTGATTGTTGTTCTGAGGAAGTGTGTGGTTTCTCACCGTCACAGAAAGATGGTTCCGAAACCTGGATCAGTGTGAAATGCCTCAGTATCCTGGTTTCTGGCAGAATACTCCAGATAGTAAATCCCGGTTTTTCTAAACTAGGAAACAGTCTCGTTCAGGATTCTGAAACTCTTTTATCTAATTCACAGTGTTGGGTCACTTGGCAACAAAAACCAGTAGCAGGAGTCATTTTGTATGTTCCCTAACCACTGGGAATTCACAAGCCAGCGCATTTCTTACTGTTCCAGGCCTGGCTGAATAAGGAGGGCTGCGTCAGTCCATGTCTGCAAGTGAGCACGTGCATGTAGTCTTTCTCTGTGTCTCTCTTTAGACTCACACATTTAATGAAAGTGACTTCATACTACAAGCTTTTAGTGGCATTTATTAGCTGCTACAGGATCTGATCGGAGCCAATCAGATAACTCTTTTTAAGTTGCTTTGA
>JAPXVT010000003.1:25501338-25512945 GCA_029823135.1 Acanthurus reversus | reverse complement strand
TTCGTCTGCTCATGCGGACAGGGAAAGCGGTTTCATTTATGCTAAAAAAAAAAAAGGGATCGAATCTGAAACACCCTGATAGCTATCGCAACAATGCATTTTAGGAGAACTTTAATGAGTTGTTGTAGTCTTTGTCCTGAGCTTAGAGAACCTTCTTGTTCAATCCATCTGTTATTTTGGTGGTATGCACAATAAATGAAACCTGAGAAAATCTGTGAATACTCCTTTTTAATTGGAACACAATAAAACATTTATTCCAGTAGCAGCAAAGTCACATCTTCCCATAATCTACTGAAAAGCCAGAAAACATTAACACATTTCAGTTAAATTTGAGAAAATATTAAACATGGAATAGCGGCATTCAGCTTACAGCACAGATTTTTTTAAAGCAAAGCAAAACAGCTGATATCTTCAAAGAATCACAAACAGCCATTTCTCCATGCAGTGATGATCTTTAAATCCGTCGTCGTTGAAGAGATCCAGAACAACTTGAAATGTGGCTTTAGTTGATCACTTTAAAACACATATGGAAGGCAGAGTCTATTTTTTTTAACAAGATGTAATCAGAGGGTCTGTCATGACTTTTTCCTTGGCTGGTCACAGTAGGGAACATTTTCTAGCAGAAGGTCTTCTCTGGGTCGAAGCACTGTGTGTGTGTATGAGAGAGAACGAGACGTAGTAAGTACATATTATTATGAAATATAACTAAAATGTGAGAAGTCTGAGAGAAGTTTGTATTCTTTGCATATAAATGTTCCCTTTTTTGTATGGAGGACAAAAATAATAACATACAGAGTGTACTGTCTCCTACATGTTCCATTTGTACCACAGTCTCTCGCAGAACGACTTCCACATCTGAGCCCATTTTAATCATCTGTAGAAGCAGAAAAATAATGAGTGTAGACAGATACAGAGACAATGAGAAGCTGGGCACAAACAAGTAAAATGTCCCTAATCATACAAAGCAACACTGTTTTTGTTTTGCATTGTGTGCAAATTAAACACGAATCTTAAGTGCTGCTGTGCTCAAAAACTGCCCTGAACTTCAGTATTGATAAAGCTGTAGATTCCTTCTTAATCATTTGCAATGCCGCCACAGCAGATCCTAGCACTTTATGTTTCCCTTCGTCTTCTTCTGTTGTTTCCTGGTGTGCATACACCCTCCGATTTAGGTCTGATATGTATTTGATTCTGACATTACATAAAGTGCCAATCTGAGCCTAAAAGTAACATAATGTGGTAAATAACCAAGTCACAACAAACACACAGGACCATTTAGAGTTGCTGGAAAGTTTTAACTGATGACTTTACGGGGAGGCAGGCTAGCACTTCCCATTGAATACCAGTATTTGAGCTAAGCTAATTAGCAGTGGGCAAGCTCTGCCCATCTCTTCCTTGTTACTGCACGCGCTGTTGAAAAAATGGTATCTATCTTCCTGTCTGGAAGTCAGGAGGGAGGCAAATAACAAAAGGAGAATCATAAATGGTGTATTCCCTTACGCACCATCTTGTGAGACATTAAGCTTTTTGAGGAGACCATCAAAGGAAACCTGTAATGCAGAATAACTCTGCTATGACTAGCTTTAAATCTCCTTGCTACTTTTACTGCATGCTTTCTGTAGTCCTCACTGTATTTAGTGAGGCATCAGCTTTATCACTGCACGGATGAATTATGCAAGGAAAAAAACAATATAAGAAGGACTTTTTTAATCAGGATAAGAGCTGAATGTGATCAATTTTGCCACTTTTCGGCAAAGAAATATCACTTCATTCTGGCTGTAGTGAATGGGGGCTCCTGACACATCAGGCCCTGAGTAATGATGACAGAACACAATTTAATATACCACATACATCCATTTTTTTTAATGTATAACTGGTTAAAGAAAGGGGAACAAACTTTTGTTGCACTTTTGCTTTACCTTCAGAATGTTTTCTTCAGATGTTTCATTTTTGTTTTTCCGGAACTCCTCGTTGATCTTTAACCTTGCAGCTTTGAGGGGAAAAAATAGTTGATGCACTCAGTAATCTACTGTTTGCTCAGAGTTGACGACATAGCCACAGTCACTTTAATGGGAATCAAACCAACAAGCTCCATAACTCACCCAGCAGTCCTCTGTCATCGTCTTTAAACACAGCCATCCTCGTTCTGTGCAGCGATTTAAACACGCGTAGGACCTGCATTAACGTAAACACTTGGCTTTAAACAGAACGTGAGCAGCTGTGGATACAAACATATTTCTGCTGTTTTAAGATCTCTGCTCCTCACAGATAGAAAACACGTATTTTTAAGATAACATCAACTACAAGAATAAAAATGAGACATCGTTTTAAAGATTATATTCTGCAAACATTGCCATTTTTTCTCCTCCTCACCTTCAAACGGGTTCCCATCTTGACTTCTTTAGCTCACTTCCGGCAGGATGTTCCGAAGACCAATCAGTGCAGACTTATGATGACGCGTTTTTGTAGCCAATGAGCGTTCGCTGTAGTTTCACAGAGCCAAAAGCGGCGCAGACAGGCGGTTCCTCTGCGCTAACATGGCTGATGAAACAGCGAAAGCGCAGGTTGCCCAGCCGGGCGGGGACACGATATTTGGAAAAATCATACGTAAAGAGGTGCCTGCCAACTTAGTCTATGAAGATGACAAGGTATGCATTAAATCTGTCCGCTCGTTTACACGTGTGTGCAATAAGTCGCGCTGCTCTTTGGCGGCTGAAAGTGACGTTTAACGTTAGCTGGTGTTAGCTCCGCGCTAGCTTTGCGGAAAGTACCGCTACACTGTAAGTGTGAGTATTTAGGCGTGTGTCACGTCTAGGTTGTCAGTTACAGAACCAAAAACCAAATTATTACCGTGTGTGATACAACACAGCGTGCTTTAATGTGCTTTAAAACAGAACAATCAGAAAAAATCCCGTGTTTGTCAGGTGCCTTTGCAGGGTTTGGTTGTGGTTTTGCATGATGTAAATCATTACTCGTTGTATATTTGCTGCCACTTGGCATCTGCACACGCTTGGCTTCAAATCATACTACGACAGGGTCCACTAGTTCAAGTCTGTCTGCTGCATTTGCAATCACAGACTGTGTGTATTCACTTCTTTCGTTTGTTAATGCTGTGGGTTGGATAATAGAAATCAGCATTTGTTCATCTTAGTGTTTAAGACACAGAAGCCCTTAAAATGTGAAGACCCCTGTGTTTGAAGACTGTCGTGTCCTGACAGAAGGCATCCCAAACCACTGCCTGTCAAACAGGCTCCACTGCACTGACAGTTCTACATATTTACACACAGATAATCATCACAGCAGGAGTTTTACATAAGAGGGGCTGTTGATGATAATACACTACACCAGTCGTGCAAGAGGGAAAAGAAAAATGCCAGCAGTGTATGTTGTCAAGTCATTTGGGGGGTGATGAGTCACTCACCCTCATCATAGATGAACTGTCTTACTGCAGAGTTGCTCCATATACGTACAATAACTGAGGTGAACGACATATTGACCGTAACACTATATTCACACTGCTACTGCCAAACAGTGAGCAAATACATAAACAACAAAGAAGAAGTTACAATGCAAATTAAAGAAGCATTTTATTATTATAGCATTGAGGCTAACCCTACACCACAGCTCTGCATGGGCTAAATTCTCTTCTTCATTTGTTCTTTATATTTCAGTGCATAGCCTTCCCTGACATTGCTCCTCAAGCACCCACTCACATCCTCATCGTCCCAAAAAAGCCAATTGTTCGAATGTCAGTCGCAGAGGATGATGATGCTGCAGTAAGTATGATTTTTTTTTGTTGTTGTTGTTAACCTTTGTAATCTTCTTTATAGTCTTTAAAATCCCAACTTTCTGATTTGACTGATAACTCTCAGTGGCCACTAGATGGAACCCTTTACAGGCAACTTAATGCTTGTGTGGACAGCTACTGAGTGTAATCTAGGGTTTGTTTGCTTATGCGTATGCGTATGCATGTGTGTATTTTCACCTCAGTGCAGTCATTCATTCTCTCTGTGTTCTAGTTGTTGGGCCACTTGATGTTAGTTGCAAGGAAGTGTGCACAAGATGCAGGGTTGGATAAAGGCTACAGGATCATTGTCAACGATGGACCAGACGGAGGCCAGTCTGTCTACCACCTCCACCTCCACGTCCTGGGTGGACGCATCATGAAGTGGCCCCCTGGCTAACCTTCATCTTCATGCACAGACCGTCCTGCCATATTTTTCCACGTCTGTACGTCTGTTGTCTGACAACCACTAATGCCATTGGTTGCAACTGGTTTGTTTTGTGATGTAACAGTCAAACAAAACCTTGAAATTCATCGATGATAATAAAATGCACTTCAGAGTGTTTTGTCTCTGTCTGAAATTCCTCAAACCAGGCTCGTAATGGATGTTTTTTTTAGAATACAGAAACAACTTGAAAGCAGAATGTGCCGGATTTGTCAGGTGGGGTTTGTAAATTCAGCATTCAAAGTTCTCTCTCAGTGACTCAGCGGCGCCTCTTGGATGCTTGTCTACAATCTGGCACATGGTCCCAATGTTTATAGAGTCCTGCCCACACACCCTGCACAGTTTGGCTTGAGTCTTCACACCAACTGCCCACACTGATGCCCAGAAACTTCCTGAACACGGCAAAATAAGAAAACACCAACAGAGGGCATGTTTTCTGTGGATACATGCCGCCACACAGTTTTCAGGTCATAAGTGATGGTTATTTTTAGTACTGTTTGGATTTCAAGCAATGCTGCTCTCTTCATTGGTACACAAGTACATAAGTAAATGAGTCAGTCTGCTGTTACTGTTACTGAAATCTAATCACTGCAGTTAAAAATGGGAATTCATGAGTCTGTATCCAGCACGTCTGCAGAGACTTGCAAGAACAGCTGCTTTTGGTCTCACAAAATCCATTTGGTATCCATGTGCTAGCCAAGGCAACATGCATGAAGCTGACCATAATATGAGTATGCTCGTGGTTGTTACTGTATTATGCTTGTATGCAGTTTATGGTTTGCTTTACTCAGAGTAAAAGATTCAAACATTCATGCAAATCTTCCACTGTCCATATTAATGGTTTACAGAACTTAGTTTTAGCCATAATTCTGGAATTTTCAGTCTGAATATAAAAACAGTTTGTCCTCTTTAATTTTGTAATAAACACATTAATTTCCTTACCTGTCAGTAGCAGAGGTGGCAAAAACACATTTTTTACTTAGTAGAAGCACAGATACATGAGTAAAAAAAAAAGTGGTAAAAATAGAAGTACTGACTCAACTTCTTTACTCAAGTAAACATAAAGTACAAGTTCTGAAATATACTTAAAGTATCAAAGTAAAAAGTTTCCTTCTGGAGGATACTTCTGTGCAAAGCTAACTGAACCTCATGCCACATTAATATAATGCAAGGACTTTTAAACTTAAAGGTAGAATCAGAAGGATTTGTCCGAGACGTTCCTTAATGCACCAGAAACTGAGTTGAGTGTTGAGTCTTACTCCCTGATTGTCAAATAGCGACATTTTGGGTTTGTAAAGCGTCCTGAGCACCGACAAAAAGACAGATGCTTTCCAGACTGAGGTAACAAGCCTGTTTGGAGAATCTAACAAGGCCAAAGTTCAGATATTTGTGTTCAAATATAGGGAGGAAAAGTAGATATTCAAGTCGAGTACAGATACCTGAAAAATCTACTTAAGTACAGTGACGAAGTATTTGTACTTTGTTACTTCCCACCTCTGGTCAGACAATGTTTAATCTGAAAGGCAAAATCACTGAACTTTTAATCTGAAGTTAGCCCAGTTTATCAAGTAGATTCATCGGACATAAGAAGGCTGAATGATTTCTCCTTAATGAATTGGAGCTTCTTGTGTGCGATGAATCTACTTAATGTTTCCTGCCATCATCTGCACCAAGACTCGAAGGCTGACAGTGTTGTGCACGGGGCATCTACTGGCTGAATAAATTGACTTCAGCCAGTTTATGTTCATGCCCAGTCAAATAAAAACAGAAACAAATGAATGGCTCTCTTTTATTAACAGTAAGAAACAATGCAGGTAGTTGAACAAATATAAAATGCATGAAACATCCACAGAATATTAAACAAAAAATAAATAATATGGTGTTTTTTTTTCTTTACAAAAACAACAAAGAACACTGATCAGATGACACATGTAGAATTTCAAAAAAATAAACATGTACCGAGCATTCACAGTCCCCTAATTTCATGGTTTTGATAAAGCGGGGGGAGAAAAAAAAAAAGAAAAGAAAACACGATTGGAGGCTTCGTTTGTACAGACAGAAAAGCTCCAGAGAGGCAAGGCAGCCACTGCTAATATCATTCTTTGTCAAACCACTTGACATTTGATGCAGCCTTTCCCTGCGTCGTCACTACTTCTATATGAAAAACCACAATCTGATGTGCAAAATGAGAGAATTTTTTTTTTCTCTTCTTTAATCAATGCCCTCCTAGAGTCAAAATGGGCACTTTGAGGCATTGAAAACATTGTACAGTACAGTATACTGAAAATGAATGAACATGTATTCTAGTACCTAAATTCACTATCTCAAGAGTTTCTAAGTACTAACATACTGCCTTAAAGTCATCTTACTTTAGAACAAAGGCTAAAAGCTGAAGAGAGATTCAGAAAACGGTCAGTCGCCATAAAGTAAACTAAAAAAGCAGCAAAGTCATTGAGAAAGAGCCTAATTATACTTTCTCTGGAACTTCCTCTCTTGGTAGACATAGAACTTACACCAACTGTATGTACACTGATATGAAACCGAATTACAAGCAAAACTCAGAGGAGAGATGGGCTTCTATTCAAAGACGTGTTCGTTTCTTCTTACTGACGTTCCTAAAAGAAACGACTTCAACATTTTAAAAAAAAGTCTCCTTGTAAGTTTCCCATGATAAAAATGATTTCAGCAGCTTTACTGTGTGCTCAAACTGGTTAACGTCAGAGATCATGAACTGTATGGTGAGGTGACGCAAAGTAAAGTAAAAGTACTTCATCCACAATAACAGTATCTAAATATTATAAAATATTTACTTTGAACAGTTATTATCTTTGCTTTTAATTGCTAGCTTAAAAATTATCATATTATCCATGACTGGAAAAAGTAGAAAAAGCCAATTGGAAATCATAGGACACTTCAGTGGATGTTACTGCTAAAAGCTAAGGGCACTAATTCTCACATGGGCTGATATAAAAAAGATTCGGCAGCAATGATTAAACTAGTGTTTCATTATAATAAATAGGCCTCTTCAATCTTTGATTTGGAGACAGAAGAAAGGTTTCGACATTCAGAGAACAGATTAACTGCAGAGGAAGATGAGACTGCCATATTTAAAATACAGATTCTCAGGCTTTTGCACAACAGAGGAATTTCAAGATGGCTCGACCGTTTGAAAATGACACGATCAATAAACTTGTTAACTTTGGTGATAATTTTGAGTTAAAGTGATCATCTGTTCCCCAATGGCTGATAAAACTGCTTTGCAGTATTAGTACGATCAACACAGACACCAACTCGGAGGAGAAAATCTCTCAGCTCTGTCCTGTACATGCTACTGGAGGGACGAACTTTGTACACAAAGTTTTATAACTACTGGGAGAGAAAGGAGGGAAAGGCAGGAGTAAAACATGATGAGTAGAGGGATGAGATGAGGAAGGAGATGGGGAGGCACTACAAATTATTTTTCAACAAAGTCAGTTGGAGAAATGAATCAATGGACGGTTAGTTATGAAATACAGAAAAACATCTGCGCTCCTGCTTGGTTTGTGAACTGTTTCAGGCATATAGCTCGTCTGTATGAGTTTGTGGTGTGTCAGCGTGGTTACTTAAGGCTGCTGAAATATTAAAAAGAGATAATCACTGCAGTGCTGTATTTCATCATAGTGTAAATAGAACATACAGTATTTTGCAAGTGTAATTTTACAATGCATTCTGTTGGTCTGAAAGTACTGTATTTAAGTCTTAAAGGTTTTATGTTATTGAGGGGAGAGGGAGTGCTACTGTCAGGGATGTGGTTTAAGGCATGTCCTTAGTGAAGGTAGGGTCCAGACACATGGAGAAGGCAAGAGAAGACCGGAGGAGAGTGGAGACTGTACAACCAGAGATCTGTCCACTGAGAGAGCAGCCAGGCAGCCTTCGGTCCATCAGGAGCTCAGGCTGACCAGTAAGCACAAACAGTTTAAAGTTGAAAAGCTATCCACGTCATTCATGAGTGAATTTCCATTCGGAGGTTATATCTGTGATGCGTCAGTTGGCGTTTAGCTTGTAGCGTCTAAAGGTCAGTTGAAGCACTTCATTTCCGGCCAGGACTGGTAACAATTTAGCTAAATTATGTTTATATTACACCCATAATCCTCCACTGGGACAGTATAGTAAGCAGATTGGCAACTAAAAATGTTTCTACACCTGCTTCATTGTTGTGAACATCCGCACTCAAGTCTATTCACATAACATTAATTTTAGGGAAACTTTCTGTTTACTTCTGAGCGATGGCCTCCTCTCCGCTTGGCCGCATGCGGTTGAAGGGAAGTCCCCCGACTACTGGTAACCCCTGACCCATGCTGGGGTCTCGTGCAGTCTCCTCTGTGCTGACAGAGGGAGCGTGAACCCTGGCTGCTGATCCTCCAGGCCCAGGAAGGATCTCCGGCAGTGATTCTTTGGCTGGGGGTGCAGACCCGGGGCTGGTGGCACAGGGCGAAGTGGTTTTGGCGGTTTGGGGCTTGGTGGGAGTGGTGGGGCTGGTTAGGCCGAGGCTGGCCAGGGCGTCCAGGGTCCCATCAGGGTCCACCATCACATTGATCACTAGGAGGGAAACAAAGAGAGAATCAATGTGTGGAAAGCTACTTGTAAAATAAACTTAACAATGTTATAGAGAAATAATAAATACAGCTTCAGAGCTTTAAACAAATTATATCTTTACACATTGCAGTCTACTTTCACTACAGTGGAGGGAGTCAAAACTCACTAGCTTGAGTAAACTCAGCCCTAATTTGAGGTTTTTGCCCCTACTTCTGCTGCTTTCCATCTTTAATATTTATGCTCTCCACTATCATGGACTGCAACTTAACAGATAAAGTGATGGTGCATTGAAAACACCCATGATGGTATCCGGTAGCTTGTTGTGTTTCTAGTTTGGATATATTTACTTTTAGCACAAGTGTGATTATATGAGGTGTATGTGTTTACCTTGCAGCTGCTTCTCAACTCTCTTCAGTTCGAGCAGAATCGAGGAGATTTCCTGAAAAAAGGAGGCAAAAAAGCCAATAAGGTTAGCTAATAATTCTGCACTTTACTTGTCATTGCATGTGTTGACATTACATGTTGAGGCAGATCTGTTTGCAAACCTTATTGGAGGTTTTTAGTATGGGTATGTCACTCTCTGAACGCAGTTTATTCTCAATTTCATCCCAGTTCCTGTCCTTATCCTTAAACAATATCCTGTAAAAAGGTAACAAACAACAGGACACATGTTCATTCACCATGGTTTTGGCTGCACAAAGTAATACAATGGTACGCTGGACTTACACTGTAAATACAATGCTGCAAACTCATGGAGGGTTTAAATATCATGACGTATAATAACCTGATTTTTCCTGCTGTTTTGTCGACAGAGTTTCTGATCTTGGTGGACAGCTGAGAAACTGAGTTGAGCAGCAGGCTGTCCAACACGGCCTGAACACACATGAAGGAAAAAATTAAGTTTAACACATGATAATCTGAAGATGGCTGACTCCTTTTTTTGATTAAATGTTTCTCTCTGTGTTGCTTTTCACCTCCTCTCGGTTCCAGGTGCGTCTCCTCAGAGCTCGGGGCTCCAGGCTGTCAGGAGCGCGGGGGCGGAGCTCCACCGGCTTCCCGTTGATCTCTGGTGCCTTATTGGTTGAAATGACAGGTGGGATCTTCCTGAAGTTGAGGCTCTCATCGAACACTCGATCCACCAACTTGGCAAAGACAAAGAGATAAGAAGGAAAAGTTCTCAAAAACTTGAGGAAATTTCTCTCCAGCATTTTTTCAAATTTAATAAGGTTGAGTAAAGACTTTGCGAGAAATGACGGGATTAAGAACTCTGTCAGAGAGAGCTAAGCAGCTCCAACTTTCATTGTCCAGCCAACAAAAGTTAGAATTTAATGCTATAATGTTAAAATGAGTAAATCCTCTCATGGCTTAAATGAGAAAAGATAAAGAAGTGAAAGTAAAGCAGATGGGAGTGCAGTAAATGAAAACCTCTCACAGCAGATGAAAGCTACAGAGCAACAGAGAGGCAGTCATTTTTATCCAAGCAACACAGGAGGGATGGGAGAGGCGCAATAGAAGCAAACGCAGTTATGCAATGATAGAAGAAGAAAAACGGGCACCTTTCTCATGCTCTCCTGTATATCCGGCTGCGTGGCACGTGCAGGGCCTACCTCTTCCCGGGTGTCGATGGCTGATCCCGGGGTGGTGGCGGCAGTGCTGACGGTGGTGCTGGGTGCCGTGCCAGATGAGCTGACCGAGTCGATCTCACCGGCCACATCGTGGATCTCGCGAGCCAAGATGGCCAAGTCCTTAGCCAGGTCCTGGCTGATCCTGCGCACACATGGGAATAACCTGTTAACCATCAGACAGATGGAGGAGTTCTTTAGGATGGACATGAACACATGCAACCTGCATCCACATACATAAAATACTTATTATACTTAGACTTATAAAATACTGCATCATAGCTTTATGAAAGATTTAAATCTTTTATCAAATTATAGATGAGAGCAGACCAGTACCTGGCTATCTCCTCGCTGTGTGCTGTCCAGTCCCTGATGTACTCCTCCTGCTCTTTCATGCGGTGTTTGACACCGACTCCACCCGGACCTGTCACCAAGCCGGAGCCTGGGCTCGCCGTGGTGCTGAGTCTCGAGCTGCGGTGTGGGACGAGGTGATGAGGCCGCACGTGGGAGCGTCCTCCGTGCTTCGGAGAATTCCTGGTGGAGCCGAACTCTTCCTCTGAGGTGGAGCCGTACTCTGGCGGCAGACGTCTCCACCTGCTGCTACTGGACACTGTGAATGTAACAGAAGAGCAGCACGATGTTTTATCAACATTACTCAACGTTTTGACATCGTAACATTTGTTATTAATCAAGTTAATAATGAGCTTGTGGATATGAGGCTTTATTACTGAGGCAGCCCCCCACCAATCTTAACTTGATCTGACAGAATACAAATACTCTGCAGGTAAAGGTAGTAAATCTGTAATCTTTGGCATTTTTAAAATTTTTACTGAATCAGTGCACTTAATATCCTTCTTGAGCGAAAATAAAAGATGGGGGGCTTTAGTTTAGTAATGGTTATTGGACAGTTACAGGAATGATTCGGCGATATTAAAACCACGATGAAAACAACAGCAGCAGAGTTACATTCTACATGAGTTATCTTAAAGCACGCCACCCCATGCAGCCAACAAAGCATCCAACACGGAACATAAAACCTTTACAGAGCCAGGGATCTGTTAAGCTGCTTCAAAACGCTCACACAATGCAGCTGCACCATGATGAGACGACATCATGCTCTATCAGTCACCCAAGGGTAAAATGTGACAAAGTGGAGGCGTCATGAATAAAAATCTCCACAA
>JAPXVT010000003.1:25267086-25282844 GCA_029823135.1 Acanthurus reversus | reverse complement strand
ACCGCTGATTGGACATGACTATTTTTATTTTACACAGAATGCAAATATCACACTGGGGGAAAGCAAACCTTTCATTTTGTCAAATCGTGATCGATTTTTTTCAAGCTTTCCGACTGCGGTCAAAGGCATCAACCAATCGTGACGGTTGTACGGAATGAATGTCATGTCCGTCTTCCACTGTAGAGAAGAAGTTTACATGGCCAGCGCTTTGTTTTGAGAGGAGTTTCAGGTGCTAGCAGACCAAAAACCCCTCGTTATTGAAAACTACGCTATATTAAATAAAAAGAATGTTCCGACAAAATGGACAACAACCTTGGCTACCTGGCAAGTACTGTTCTTTTTTTTTTTTATTGCCACACACAGGGAAGAATAGCAGCCTAGGAGGTCTAGGAGTCTTTCTACACGAGGATTTGACAGTATTACCTACTAATTTACATGTTTCGTTGTTTGACTGCAGCTTGGGCTCAGGCAGTCGCCGCTCTGATGATCATCGGCCTTATCATACTCATCATCGCCTTCATCATCTCCTGTGCGGCTCTGTGCTGCTCGCTCAACTTCACACTTCTGCCCGTCATCGGAGTTCTGTTGATCATTGTTGGTAAGATACACACACACTCACACACCCTTCAGCACACACCGAATTCCATCAAGTATGATGACTGACAGGGAATAAATTAGAAATCTCCGAGGCAGAGTCAGATGGAGCTGGGAATGACGGAGACTAAAGCAGAGTTTAGAATCTGCACTTTGTGCTTTTGAGAAGAATTAAAAACTGGGAGCAGAGCAGGGAGATTAACTGAAACTGAGACGCCACAATTTACGGGTCTAGTTGCTTTCATGTGTTGCAGGGTTTAGCAATTACACTGCAGTTTTAGGGCGCGGAGTCGGGACAGTGCCTGACTGGATTAAAGGGTAAATCCCAAAACAAACTTATTTTCCCCCCAAAAAGTACGGAATTCGATTTTTGCCTAAAGTCTGATCAGAACTGCCAACAATAGAGGATAGGCTATTTTAAAAAGGCAGAAGACCAGTAGTTTGCACTTATACTTAAATCTTTTTTTTCAAGTTATAATTTTCACTTTTGAGTTGACATTTGTTGAAATGTATGTATTGTACGGTATGCACCGTATTCTGTGTCAGCATGCTCAGGGACTGCACATGGACATGTGCAAAGTGCTATAATCTGGAACAAAGCATCTTCTCTCTATGAGATCAGTGTTTTCTTTAGTACATGGTCCCTGACAAATGAACTCAATAAACTGAACTAAACTCATATTTATGAGATTTTGTTTGATGCTTTTGGCACAAATCGAATTCCGCAGAGGAGGAGCACTTGGTGGAATCAAGTTGTTTGTTTGTGACACTCTCTGGATCAGGATACATGTATTAACAGAGGAAAACTAGATATTGTGAAAGTCCAGCTTTCTGTAGAACAGATGAAACTAGTGGGAGTGATAAAGAGAGAGAAACCTATTTAAAAAAAAAAAGATAAAAGATTGTGATGATGTGATCAAGTCTGACGTAAAAAAGCAAAAGTTAGAGAGAAAGTGGGAGTGGAGGGATTACAAAGTAAGAGGGAATGGGGGAAGGGTGATGTTTTGGAGCGACATTGCCATGGAAACAGCCGGTTTAGTTTGTTCATTCGACTGACTCACCACACAGAGAGTCTGAGAACGCGAGACAAACACAAACACACAGAGTCACTGACAGAGCGACAGGTGAGGCTGCTAGTCACATTCACAGGAACTGTGATGCCTTAAAGTGCCCGAGGGAGTTTAATGGTGTTTGCACTGGCGTCGTCACAACAGTGCGGCTACAGAAAAAAAATTGGCACTTGGTTCCCACAGGAGTACAAAGTTACTCTTGTATCATAAAGAGGCTGGGAAGAAAGAGAAAGACAAAGATAAGAAACAAGATATTATATAAGAACCACATTTACTGAAGCCTTCATTGAGCTTTCAGCCCACGCTCAGCTCTTATTAAAAATAATACACGTGACTTTGATGTGTGGATTGAAAGAATCGTCTGAAATCACTGTAACACACTTATAGTGTTATTTGATGGTCACTTTGGGCTTGTTAATTTCATGAAAGTGCAGTGCTGTCCTTGTACCAAAAAGGGCCATAACGCACACCATAATCCAACATCTTGTTTTTCCCATTTTTAGTGTTAAATAATTGCAATACTCAAGGTCCTAAGGGACAAAAACTGAATAAAATGAATCCTTTAAAATGTTCTATATCAGTGTTATTTTCTACTTCCATGGACTGAATTCTTTTTAACAACATTAGCCTTGATCAGAACTATCAGATATTAATATTTTATTAGGATTTTTAACCCTTTATATGCCTGTGTTTTTAAATAATTTCACAGTTTTTAAATAGAAAAAAAAAACTGAAATAATTTCTATTTACTGCAATTCTAGGAGTATTAGTTCACTGCTATTATCAGAGTCTGGGATAGGTCAATAATTAGCAACAACACTGATTTTGATGCATTATCATTTGTGCTGTGTCAGATTAAAAAACAACACTTAAGGTCCTAAGGGACAAAAACTGTGCGCATAAAATATATGCTATAAAAACATTATGTCTTAAGGGAAACTTATCACCTCACTATCTGACTCTGTCACATACAGTTTATTCCACATAAGCTTCTTTATTGCTTATTTATTGATAATGAGGCTTTGTTAAGGCTCTGTGATGTTGACATTGAGGTAAATATGGAAAAACAAAGACTCAGTGTTGTTCTGCCTGCACCATTCTATCAAATGTAAATAATCTAGATATACTGCACATCTATTTATACAAATTTCCAAGCATCACAAGGATATAATACCGTAGATATCTATGAATGTATAGATATCTTCCAAGATAATTTGAAAGTAAAGTGAAGGGGGGGGGTTTAGACAAACTATGGCTGCACAGCAAACTTTGTAACACTTCTAACAGAGAAATGTAAGATTTTCCACAAGAAATATTCTGCTATTCTTATTCTTTTCCCTTATCTAAACAGACCGATAATGATTAATGAAATGAAGGTGATTGATATGAAACTAAAAACCATCCCTCAAAGTTTGGGCATCAAAGCTGCTCATGAATGCTGAAGAATACTTGCATGATTGATGCCTCTCATGTGCGTCTTTTTAAGTTCTTTTAAGATGCTATTCATACCAAACTGACATCACCCAAGAGCAAAGGCTGCCTGGAAGACAAAATGCTTTCTAAATCCCTTTGTTAGGCACTTAAGTAGTGTGAGGTACTGTGTGAAGTATTTTTAACAAAGTCAATATGGTCGTTTACCACCCGTTGAGCCACTTGTGACACTCATGACCTCACGGGGGAGAAAAAGCTGCTTATGTTCTTTTAATTAAAATTCAGTCGTCATCAGGGTGTTTCTGATGAAATCGAACCGTCCCTCTGTGATCAGCAGGAGAGTTTCACTTGTCTCACTGCCTGCCCTGCCTTTGCCTGAGGACATGAAGGGCTGCACTGAAATGAGTGTCACAACAAGTGCATTAGAGGCCAAGTCAGCGTCACACCTTTCTATAGAAAATCAGTCTTCTTTCCAACAGCTTTCAGTGCCAGCACCAGTCCAACGCTGACTCACCTTCACGTCACTGATGATTCGTTGATGGAAGTGTTAAACACTTGTGAAAGTATTTTCCACACTTGGCTGTTATTGTCAGTGTTGTGCAGTGTTATTCTCCAACTGAATGCGTAACTGATGGTACATGTTCTCTTTAGGGCCCGACTGATATATTGGTTTGCCAGTATTATTGGCCGATATTGGCCTATCGCAGATATATCAGTGTTGGCATTTATGTTCTCAGATATGCGCTATATTAAAACCGTTGTAAAAGGCTGGAGAAAATGCTTGGAGGAGTGCTTTAAATGGTATAATTAAGTAAATAAGTCCCTTTTACACAGCCTGTTCGGCATGGGTTTAATGCGCCTCTAATGCACCTTGCTGGTCTGTTTAAACAGCGTGGACGTGGGATGGGAGGTATGAGTTGCACCGCCAATATCCTGCATTGGAGGTCGTATCAGAGGCTAGTCAGCCAATATAACTCAAGTTACATCATCCTTTAAATCAAAAAATAAAAACAACAACAACCATATTTGACATAATTAAACCATTGGAACCATAAGAAGATACACAGGGCTAAAAGCAAAAAGTCCTCAACAAGTATCAACATGTGGTCACATTCAACTCTGCTTAAATGCTAGTTGCCTTAAAACAGCAGTTTCTCTATGCCAGTTCTGCATTGCAGTCTACAGTAGGCTACGGAAGCTAACGCTAACAGCATGCTTACTGTTGCTAGCGGGAGGTACTTCAGAACTAATGTAACCCGGTAAACGCGGAAATTTCTAATAAATTCAACTTATGATGTTGTGAATATGACAGGAGGGGGGCATTCGTATGGTCTTAACTCTTTAACACGATAAACACGACCCTATTTGAAGGCACCACTAATTTTCTGTGTCCTAGTTTAATCCAGTGGTATTTGTTTGGTCCCTGAGTGAGTTTCACCTCTGTCTCTCTCTGCAGTGATCCTCCAGATCATCGCTCTGATCATCTATCCCGTCAAATTCAACGAGCTGATCTTCGAGGGCCACTATTACTACACCTGGGCCTACGGCTTCGGCTGGGGCGCCACCATTCTCTGCATCGGCTGCGCCATCCTCTTCTGCTGCCTGCCAAACTACGAGGATGAGCTGTCTGGCCTGGCCAAGACCAAATACATCTACTCCTCTGCTTAGAGACTAAAACCTGCACATGCAACCAGTTACAGCCGTTTCCACGTTTCACTCTGAGCCAGATCTGCGCTGAACATTGAACGTTTTTCACTGTACCATTTCACCAAAGATCCACGGTTGCTCAGCTCACATTAATTTTACTCCGCAGTGGAAATGTCCTCCAACATCCATGAGTGAAGAAGCTCGGGGTGATTTTTGCTGGAAGTGGGCTGTGACTGGATGTCACATCTGTTAATGTACAAACGTCTAGTTTAGATAAAGTCACCGTCATCTTTTTTTTTTTTTTTTCACGTTCTGCATTTGAGTGTAACATATTCCTTTTTTTTATCTGTACGTTTTACCTGTAATTCTCAATGCAAAGTCACCCAAGTGCACGTAACCAAAGGGATGTAATTATATGTAAAGCACAGCTTTAGCGTGATCATCTAAGATCTCCTAAAAACTTGATAGAAGAGCTTTTCAGACAGAAAAAGTTTTCCACAAGATGCAAAAAAAAGAATATTTCATCATCATTTGGTTTGCCCCATGTGTTAGAATTAGTTTTTTGTAGTTCTTCGGTGTGTGTGTCGTCTACACGTGTTGCTGCGCATAAGATGAGAAGGAAGCAAAGGCTCGGACTCAGAAGCTGAATGTAATCTGTGGAAATGTTGTTTAACAATCGTGTTTGCACCTTTTTTAAGCTTTTTTTTAAAAATAATTCTTACCTGCTGTTTGCCTCTAGATTTTATTTTATTCTTATTTACTTTTTACCGAAGGGATTTGACTGTGGGGGTTTGCTGTGCTGTCCTTGTATTTGTGCTGAACACTACTAATAATACACTACATAAGTCATCACAGTAGTGAGATGGTTGATTTTGCTGCAGTTGTTGCTTCTCTGTCAGTCTAAACTTTAATCAGACTGAATGAATTTCCATTGAACTTCGGGCATAATCTGTCTCGTGCAACTTAAGCAACACATTCTCACTCTTGACTACATTTTTCCTTTTTTACCCAGAGTTTTTATAAGAGTCTTTGGCTGGAACTCAAAATCAAGTGAGCTGCCTTGTTTAGTAATTTTTGGTTTTAAAGGAACAATTTCAACTCAGATGCTCATCTGTGTTTTTGTGTCTTTCTTGCCTCAAAGAAGTTTGTTGAGAGAAAAGACTTAACTGTTTTTCACTGAGCTTCCTTCAAAGTTTTTAAAGTTTTCCTTTAGTCACAGACAGATAGCCAAACTTGTATTCAAAAGCCTTCATAAGTTTTGAACACTTGTGCCTTAGCTTCCTAACTGTTGTGTGGTCCAATCCTTGAATGTCCTCTAAAACTGGTCAGTCTGGTTTCACTGACACTCCCTCAGTCCCAGTCATGCCAAGACCAGATTCATGCTTCAACAAGACCAACTGATTTTGCTTTTATTACTTGTACATATTATAGAAGTCTGAGGAAAGATCGTATCATTTGTGACGGTGGAGTGAAACGAGATGTGACGATTGATCTTAGATTAGTCGGCAAGTTTTTTAAGTTGTTCATGAAGCGAACTGCTGCATATGTATAACTGGATTTATTGAATAATTTGGAGTTTAAGTAAGAATGAGTACAAAGTCAGGCAGGTTTACACATGAAGAAATTCTGCCTGCATGTCTCGAAGGCGGGGTGATAAACTGCTTTTACTTGCGGGCATGAATCAGCTTAGCTGCTGTATTGGCATATACTGTACTATAGAGAGTGTCTCATTATCATTCATCAACCTCTGGAAAACACCCAGCTGTTCGTCTGCTGTAGTATGAGCTGATTATATTTGGTAGACTGTGTATTTTTATGCAATAAAGATTTTCTTTTTTTGAAAGCGGTTTTGTTTTCTGACTGATTCTTTTACTACAGTCTCCATGTTTATGTTTGAAAGGAACAAAAGAGTGATAGAAGTAGAGAAAAACTATAGAATTAGGCAGAAAGGAAAACAGATAAACAAAATTTTCATAGTTTGTGTGCAAATGTTTCATAATCAGGTTTCCACTTTTCGGAGTGCAAGAATGATCATCAAATTTCTCAAGGCCCACTGCAGACAAACATCACACTGATCCAAATTTACGTGCAAGTTTGGGTTTTTTATTCACAAGTTTAGTGAGCGTGATCAGAAAATCCTGACGCAGCTGCATGTTAATTATGTTCCCGTCTCAGTGTTTGTGCTCAAACTCACATGGGTTTGTCACCACATGCACAAGCGCACAATCACAGGTTCATCGAGGAACATTGCTGATAAACAACGCAAAAATCCACAGGTGTGAGTCATGAATTATGACACGCACACACACCCAGAGAGCCCCACCCTGAGACGGGCCTCAGTGAGAAAAAGGCTTTGCTCAGCATGTCTTGACAGTTCCGAGTTGGGTGGAGAGGAGAGAGAGTGGAGGGGACGGAGACGAGAGGGAAAATGACATGAGGGTGAAGAGTACAGTTTAGAGGGGGAGGGAGACAGACAGTAAGGGAGGGTGAAAAAAGGAGAGAGAGTGTCATAAAGATAGAAGAGGGGAATAAAGCAATAACAAGATAAACAGTGAAGCAGATATCGTAGTTTCCTCTCATTGCACATGTGTTTGTTGTGTCTCATTTTACTTTACAGCGAATCACAGGGCAGCATTCACAAGGACTGAGATGGTCAGGAATGAAGCACTTCTAAAAAAAAACTACAGGTTTACTGTTCATGTCTCTCTCCACTCGAGACTTGAAATGTAGGAAATTCCCACAAAAAGTGCTACTACTACTACTAATGCTAATAATACTATTACAAATCAACAACCTTTGGGCAAATATTTTATAAAATCAGTCCAGCTCAGATCAGATTACTCATAATCCTCAAATATTTAGTATTAACGTAATGTTTCTTTGAACTATACAATCATTTACAAGACTACAAAACTGGAACTTTACATTTTATTTACAGAACACTGAATCAAGTTGTGGTTTAGGAAGGAGCCACATCATTTACTTAAACCTCATTTTGACACATCATTATCTTCTGGATTAACGCCAGTAAGAACGAGAGTCAACAAAGGTATCATGAATAAAACCTAAATACATAAACTTTTCTGTCTGAGTCAGTCACACAGCTCTTCATGAGCAATTGTGGCTATAATGAAATAAACAAATCCTGTCTTTTTGTTTTCATTGTTGTGATAGAGAGACCTCTAGTGGCAGAAAATACATCTATCTAGAAGTACTCATCCCTCCACAAAAGGAGAGAAAAAGCTCACTCCTGCTAAATAAATGTGTATTTTTTCTTTAATCTTTTTCAAGGTTTGCTTTTTTTTTTTTAGAGAGATGGAGTCAGCAGCATTGCAGCTTGTGAACACAACCTTCAAACTATGCCCCTCCTCCCAAGCTCAATGTCCTCAAAACAGTTGTAGCATGTATTTCCTGTTCAACAGAAAGCAGGTCCGCGTCTCTCATTTTCATTTTCTGCGGTCTGAATGGCATCCAGTCACTATGTTTGATCCACTCCAAACCTCACCTGCATGCTGTCACTGGCTGGGGGAAACACACCCGCTCCCCACCCAGACTTGTCCCATTTAAACCAAAACATCAAAATACAGGCAGAGGGCCAGGCTCTGCAGACACAGTCACCACCTCACATTTATTGAGGCCCAAAGGTGATGACTGAGCAGCATTACT
Organism: Acanthurus reversus; assembly: GCA_029823135.1. Lineage (NCBI taxonomy): Eukaryota > Metazoa > Chordata > Actinopteri > Acanthuriformes > Acanthuridae > Acanthurus > Acanthurus reversus. The sequence goes on along the minus strand of JAPXVT010000003.1, from coordinate 25,274,436 downwards.
TTTCTTTTACTTTTATGGGGAGGGGGCTACTGATTCCACCATTAAATATTGATAATTTAACATATTTTTCCCCTCAAACACTTTTTATAAAAAACTAGAGGAGTTTAGAAGGGAAGTGTCAGTTCAGTGCAACCTAAACAACTCACAGACATCTGAAACTTGACTAAATTGACTTAATGCATTCTTAAAACACTTATTAACAACCGGTCAGAGTAGCATATCAATACTGTAGATCTATAAACAGTTCAAATGAGCCTTTCAGTTAAAGGTTAGCTAATTGACAATGAAAGCATTCAGCCATTTTTCTTTTATGCCCTCTTATTACAGTGTGCTCGTTTCAGTTCCGTGTGTTTCCACATGATTGCCACTAGAGGTCAGCCTTGATCAGTAAATCAGCATCTTGCACCTGTCCAACCCACACTACCTCTCTCTCCAGGTTAACTGCACTATTGGAGGTGTCTGTTGAGTTTCAGTACAAAAAAACACATGAAAGACATTCAAACTGTGTTTTCAATGTGAGCCCTCACCCCCATACAAAGCTCTGTCAAGAGATTGTCGGCGGGGGAGGTTTCGATCTGCCTCCAAGGTGCTTTCCGCTGAGAAGAAATGCCAGAAGAACATTGAGATGTTCCCCTCCACAGTTCTCCCCAGGGTTCTCCCCACTGTTCTGCCACCTAATACCAGGACGGGGCCCAGAGACTTTTGGGGCTCTGATGGAACTATCTGGGTTCTGAAGTCACTGTGAGGGACTCGCCACACTGTCAGAACACAAGAGACGTATGACTGGAGGACGCCTATAGGTATGTATTTTTCGAGGCCTATAGATCGGTGTTAAGAACTTTAATCAGCAGGAGACGACTGCAAATGTCCAATATGTTTGTGATCATCGTAAACCTACAGATTTGGTTGTACTGTGCCTTTTTGAAATAGAGGAGGAGGATGTGTTGTGCTTAAACAGAACTTTGGTTATTTTGCCTTTACTTAACAAAACAAAGTTAAGACCAGGAACAGACTGGGGGAAAGTTGGAGGACGACATGTGACAAATGTCCCAAACTGAATTCAACCGCAGACGCATAAGTTGCATTTGCACTCACCGAGTTACAACATCAAAGCTGCTTTTTCTTAAATACAGCACAAAGAAGTGTGACGGCATGACCACTCAGGAACAAAAGGTCATGTCAGCTTTTTTTTGCATTGTGAAAGTTATTATCAGAAAAGTCTCAGTGACTCAGACGCCTCTTTAAGCTTCTTTCTCAACATCTTGCTGCAAACATTCCGTCACTAAAGAATGAATCGAGTCAATAACTTCAACATAAATTGGGAAAAACGTCTTAAGGCAGCTAAAGGCAGACGATGGATGCTGAGAAGAGTTTATTTTATTTTATTGTCAATGTTTTTAATTTTTAAGTTTTAATCGTGGGGATCTGAGGATACATTCAGTAAACATTTATATTTTAAAAAGTTGTTGAACTGTCGTTGTGAATGCTGTAATACATATGCAGCACATTAATTCTAACCCTTCTATTATTTTCAGTCAAATCTGAACAATTTACAAGTTTTTTCTCTGAGAAAATGGAGTTAATTTCATCTGTTTGTCGTAAGGCTCCAAGACTTTGTTCACACCCGGCATCTGCACACACAAAATAAATCCTGAGAATTTTTATTAGATTTTGTGTTTGATCGAACTTGTATACACCTGTGGTGTTCTCGTTAAAAAATTACATTGCTATTAGAAATGAATGCGTAAGACTACAATTAGTGTATAAATAGACTTCAAGCACATTCCCACACTTCTTTCCCACACCCCAACACACACAAACATGCATGCACACACCTCATGCACCCCTTTTGGCTTCCATGGTAACCCCCACAGGAACCTATCTCCAGCAGAATTTTTACCCTCCTGGGAAACACACCTGTTTGGAGTCCACGCAAAACAAACGCAACACTGTTTCAATGATACGTACAACTTTCTCTCAGCTCTGGTACGTAAAGCTTTTTTGAGACGTAAATTGTACAATATGTTTCATCTGAGTATTTGTTATAGTCAAAATAATAACTATATAAAGTTTTTTTTCTTAAAAAAAAGAAAGAAAGTAAGAAAGAAAGAAAAGAATTGTATGACCTGAGGGCAGTGAGGCCTACAGGCCAGAAATACCAAACTCAAGTGCAAAACTTGTAATGTTCACAAAACTTTGAGTTGATAAAAAGATGTAACACAACATTCGGTCATAATATACATATATTTTTAGGGATTTATAATCATCTAAAATGGATCAGTCATTTTTGATCGGGAACATCAGGATAATTAAGCTGAAATGAACAGAACAGGAGGCTTGAAATGGCAGTGATGGAGGAAGTGTTCAGAAATACGCGGTAAAAATACAATATAGTTACAGTTTAAAGCAGGAAATGCAGAAAAAATGGTCTCTCTGAGTACGGATATCTATTTTATGCATGGGCTACATTAATACCGCTGATGTATTGATGTGTTTCCTGTTGTTGTTGGTCAAAGGGGTGCTTACGTTAACTGAGTAATTTAATCTCTCTCCTTTTTTTCTTTTTACAAAGCATCATATTTTTACCTATTTTATAAACTTACCGTATGTTTTCTGAATTAAATCTTATTTGTATAACATCTATAGCCACCAAATAAATTTTAAATGGAGGAAAAGCTACAATATGTCGCTTTCATTTGTTGTGAAGCAAAAATGCAAAGCGGTACTACTGCTAAACAGTCGCGTTGATTAAAAAGTAAGAATCTGTAGCTGTGAGTCTGTGATTTAAGGTAACATGACTGCTTGTGGGGGTGTTTTAATGTGTTAAAGCAAAAATGTTTTCCAGTTTAAGAAGAAAGTTTCCAAGGAAGTACTTTACTGAAATCTTTCTGAGCTAAATATTTCCTGCATTTATAAGGAAACTCCCAGCAAAGCCGCAGTAATGTAATTTTAAACAGAGCATAAATGAGGATAATTTTAACTTCATTTATACTTGAGGGGAAAATCTGAGTAAATAAGAGATTAAGAAGGTTTATTTCCATGTTGAACTCTTCTCAGCATGTCTGACCACCAAATCCAGAGTCATATAAAGAGATTTGGACTGTGAGGAACTTAAAGATTGCTCATATGGAACCACCTGGTGATTTGGAACAATGGAGCAAACCAATTGTCTCTTCTGGGATTTTCCATGTGCTGATGACTGTGATGTTTGGCTTTCATCACTTCCACAACCAGCTGCTATTGATCATCCCGACCTGTGACTAAGCCGACATGTGAGAAAAAAGTGTGGGGAATCAAATCATCAGCAAAATTTACATAAGGAGTCAGATGATTTCTTAAGTGTCCAAACACAATGAAGTGAACTGGAAAAAGTGATCTACATGCTACATGTCAAGTTCAGGGCAGGAACATTGTGTCTGTTTTAAACTTTTAAAGGTGAGGCTGCCTCAGTGAGCTTATTCCTCAGGAATCCATGCATCAGGTGATTGTTAGTTTCTGTTCCCTGCTCGAGTAGGTAGGAAAGGAACTGAGCTCCAGAGCTGTGGGTGCAAAAAGAACAAAGAGTCTCCACAGGGTGGAGAAAGGAAAGTAGAAAGTGAGTCAGCAAACGGGTTCGCCTGTTTAAATTGGATAACGACAGGTGAGTGAGACAAACTGCAGCAAATCTGGATGTTTGCCTACACTGAAATGCAGCACAAAATTTTACCTTTGATTTACTTCTGTCCCTCTTATATGTGTCATTTTAAACATCTGGAAAAAGGTCAGATTCAGTGTAAAGTGATTATAGGCTACTGTTCTCTGAATAATGATAATATGAAATGCGATGCAATGGAAGTTGCTGTGGCCTGTCTGATCCTCTTTACACTGAAAAGACAGGTTGATTAATTGAATCTGAGGGAAAACAATTCTTGAAAGAATTTGCAAAGAACTAATGTCATTCTAGGAAGGCAAAGACAACACAATCACAAGGTTTAGACTTGATGGAAAGATTTGCTGCTTTTCTCCATTTGTATCACTGAAAGTTGAGAATCGTCAGACAAATTAAACATTTTGAAGGCATCATTTTGTGCACTGGGAACTTTTTAGAGTGAAATCTTGCAGCTAAACAAACAATGAAGAGAAAATAATAAAAAAGGTTAATGTGCACCTGAAATAATCATTTGTTGCAGCCCTAAATCGATTTTAAAATGCATCACAATGAGCTCAAATGTGAAAGAACCTGCATACACACACACACACACACACACGTATTTACGCAGCCAAGCACATAACTATAATTCATCCATTTAAGTCATCTACGTGTATAATGCTTTTCTGTATCACAAATGCAACACCAGCAAGTTGAATGTGGCGGTTTGAGCAAACGTACAGCGTAGTATCCCTGTGTTGGTGAACCACAGTCAACAGTTTGGTGTATCTACGTACTTTGACACACACGCTGCTGGCACTGATAATATAACTTGTTAACCACCATAACCCACAGGTACACAAAGGTTCAGTCGTGTTTCAGTGCTCCTGCATCTCTGACAGCCACAAACACAATGAGTGTTGATCTGTTGACGTGTGGTACAAACCCAAATTAAGAAAAACAACTTCATTGTAGAACCACATGTGCAGCAGAATTCAAGTCAAAGATTTTGTTGTGCACTGTTACATTTAAAGATGCATTGCACTTAGCCCTGGAAGCATCAATGGTTTATTTAAAAAGAAAAGTTTGTGAAGTTGCAGATAAGCTTTAAATAAAGGGTCTTTCATTTCAAATGAATTCTCCCAGTTGAATTGTGGTTAAACGTTAACTGCTGGTTTTGTGGCAAGTTTTGTAAGAGCTTCTGTTCTTCGTCTGCAATGTTATTTTAATAGTAAGGAGTTAAGTTCTTGCCAGGGCAAGTTTATCACCATTGCAAATGTATTTTTTAGTGTCTCAAAGTTTATGTGGGCTGTGCACTTAAATGTGCATTAAATGACAAATAATATAACTTCCTACCTTGTTATTGACAGAAAAAGTCAGGGAGAAAGAAATTCATCTAAGTGGATCCTGCACCCACGCATCAAGCATGGAGGACAGCACACATCTGTTTCTGTGGTGTCCTTGAGCAGTGAATTAAACCCCCGTTAACACCAGAGAGCATGTGTCACAACGTTTCCTAACAGTCAAAACTGCAACACCTGCACATCCACACAACAAAGCACAAATAAATACGCGCATGCATGCATTCAGTCAAAGTCCATTTGTTATCAAGAGATGAGTTTTCCTTTCGGTTTCCTGACTCATTGCAGGGTAATGATTTATTTCTAAGGCTGTCTCATGAAATAGAGGCTGACACGACCTGTCTGTCTCCCCCCAGTGACGCGCCTTTGTGCAAAGTAGGTGGGATATGCTCTTCATTATTGAGTCAGACAGATAGAGGCCCCCCCTGGCGGCAGCGCGCTGTAACGCAGGTTGTGACTGAGAGAGAGAGAGAGAGAGAGAGAGAGAGAGCGCAAGAGAGAGGGAGGGAGAGAGAGAGAGAGAGAGAGAGGGGAAAATGGATGGACGGAAAGTCCCCGTGTGGAAATCCCCTTGAGTTTTTTCTTTTTTTTTAAACTATCTCTGGCGAACGTGTGTACTCTTTTGAAAGGCTTCGCGAGCTGCGAGGGCTCCAAAATAGATCTGATACTGAAGGAAAGAGAAGGTTGAATGGCGCCGAGGACCGCTGCGGTGAGGCTGAGTGAAGTGGCTGAGAGAGGACTAGCCTGAGCATCCGGGAGGGCTTTGTTATTACCCCGACATATTACACAGGTAAGACAGCCGTCCTCCCTGCCCGTGCCTCCCCATGTGGATATTTCTTACCAAGCGGAGGGTGAGACCTGGCGGCCACATCACGCTCGGGCCTTGAGTAATGTATGGTCGTGTTTCTGGGGACATGGAGGAAGCTTGAAGCCTGCTCACGACAGTGGCTTTGACAGCCATTGTTTACAAAGACGTCACCCTCAAGCGGATAACAGGGCATTTAAACAGCCGAACGTAGCGATCGGCGCCGCTACACTGTGTCGGTACCCGCGGTGCTGGACGCGATTGAAGGCTACATTGTTTCAAAGGTAGTTGTCATTGGAATTACGTAAGCCTTTAACGTCAGCAAAGTCTCCTGTTATTGTGTTTTTTGTGTAGCCAGCCATCCTAAACCGCAGCGTCCACCGCTGTGCCGCTGCCTGTCTGCCCAAAGTCTGCCCGCGGTGCCAACACACCAAACAGCGATTAATGATTCCTGTCAACATGCTCACTGACAGCCAGGTGTCTGATGTCTGGTCCCTCACGTGAGTGACCAGCCCTTTAGCATGGCCTAGTCTTGTTGTTGCACCTGCTGCTGTTTGGGTAGTAAAAGCACTGAGGCCACTACAAGCGAAGTATTCAGCTGCTGGGGCTTCATTGTGTGGACTTGGACAGAAAGCACTTGACTGGCAGCTTCTGAGCGGTTGATATGAGGATGTTGTTAAGTGAAGTTAAAAAAGTGAGCAGAAACTCCGGGCCAACCAGCTGACCATCACTTTTCTACTTCCTGTAAGCAGAGTTTGTGCTGACACACTTCTCATTTTGGGTGAAATCTTCCTTTAGAGTGGCAAGAACTTTACTCCTACGGTTCAGATTTAAGTATCCACCAAAATGCAGAGGAGTCCGTGTCAGAGCTGTCAGGCAGTCAAAGATAGCATCCAGTGTTGGTCCTGATTCACCTTAGTCTTGTTTTTTCATCCAGATTGAAATGTCATGAGGGAAATCAGGAGACTTGGACCACTGCGTGTGTTAAGACACTTAAAATCAAGTGATGTACTGAGAGCAAAGGTTTTGTGAGACACAGTACTTTGGCACAGGTGTTACTGCCCACCTAAATTCATGTTTTAATTTTTTTTTCCGCTGGTGAAAGGTGTTTGCGAGGCCTCAGGGCAGTCAGTCACTGTGACCTTCCCAGCAGCCCGGGAAGCCCTGGGTGGCCTTCAGTTCAAGTCTGGAAAACACCGGTTCATTGTTGGAGGGCTTTGAGCTCAGTGGGACACTGGGACGCCCTGTTTGGGGAAACTCAAAAAGCATCAAGACGAAAAGGAGAATTAAAAGAACAAACAAGAAAACAAAGACTTTCTTTGTGTACTTTATTCCATGTGGCCCACCAGAATCTCCTGCGAAAAAGCACCAAAGAGCTTTGAAAGTGCGTTGATCCTGTGTGATGGGTGGTTTCCCCCACAGACTGTAAATTAAGTTGTGTCTTAAGGTCTCAATTAATAAGGAAGGGGAATCTCCACTGAAAATTTCCCACCAGTCTCTACTGTTATTTTCTACTTTATTCTCCCGTGAAATAACATGTCCACTCCCCTTCTCTC
>JAPXVT010000003.1:25231423-25241590 GCA_029823135.1 Acanthurus reversus | reverse complement strand
CCCAGGTTCGATTCCACCTGTGGCCCTTTGCTGCATGTCACTCCCCCTCTCTCTGCCCTGTTTACTGTCCACTCTTCAGCTGTCCTGTATATAAAAGCACAAAAGCCCAAAAAATATCTTTAAAAAAATAAATAAAGAGTAAACTAACACTGGCATTCTTAATTTCAATGAAATTTCTCTGTGTGTCTAAGGTGTCCATCCTCTCCCAACGTGTAGCTGAGCTGGAAGGGCAGCTGGACAGAGCTCACAGAGACAAGAGTTCACTGAACAGTCAGCTGGAAGAGACTCTTCGTCAGCTTACCAGTCATGAGCAGGACAGCACCAAGGTACGTACTCTGTGTGTTGTGCAAGAAAACCGCAAGTCAGCATGTACATGTTTTTACTCGTCATTGGTGCCCATGTTACATAGTTTGCAGTGCCCAGTTTGAATCAATTGACTCAGGACAAATGTTAAGACTTTTTAGCTTCAGGAGGCTCCAGTGCTGCAACAGGTGATGCAGGTGTACTTTGGCTGTTGACCAACGCCTTCAGTGAGATAAAACAGAGATAAAAAAACAATCCTGACTCTGAGGTGCTGTCTTTACTGTTCACATGCAATGCTTTTGCAAATCCACTGGATGGCAGCAAAGGTTTATACATTTCAGTCAGTATTATTTTCAGTTGTTTGACGGATAAATTAAACATGAGTGCATAAACAAGTTAAGGTAAGAGAAATAACTGAGCTTCATGTGAAGATGTCTTTTGGGTGTAAATATGTTTTTATTTTAAAGTTGTGGACATGCATGCGAGAAAAGGGTTGCAAATCAGCAACAGAAATGCCTTTTGTCGCCGATTTTCCTAAAACTAAAGGACGCAGGTTCCAGTGGTGCATATCAACAAATACTTGCTCTGCTGAGACACCAAATCCACATCAACTCCAGGTTCTGTTCAGTAATTTGACACTAGGTCTGACTGTGCTGGGTGAGAGCAAATCAGAGTCAAAAAAACAAAAAAAACAAAATCAGAACATTTTTGACACATTTTTACTTCGTCAAGTCTTTTACTGGTTATGTAAACAGAATAATTAGCAATGAATGAAAACAAAAATGATAGAAGCTCACAGTGTAGTCATTTTAAATGTGACTAAGATAGTATCAGTAACGCATAAATGGTAAGTTTTTTTTACACATATGGTTGTTCAGATGGAAACTCTTAACCAGATAAATCAGCATCATCACCCACTGTGTTTGAAAGTTGGATTATTGTACGACGAAGTCTGGTGATTTAAATAAAGAAGTTTCCAAGTTAATGAGAGGGTGAGATGATAAAAAGAAAAATTAAAAATGTGCAAAATGAAGGAACAGACAAGAAGTAACATTTATTAATCAAAGGACTGGCTGTTTTCAATCCGTCCTTTTCGTTGCTAGGTGTGTGTGGATCTGCGATATCAGCTCAGCCAGGCCCAACTACAGCGAGAGGAGGCAGAGAGAGAGCTCCGAGAACTCAGCACCAACACCAGCAGACAGATGGAAAAAGCTGCACAGGTACGTCTTCATTCAACCCACTGATTCATTTAGATTTGTTAATTTGATTACTGCTAGATTAGTTCGGTAGCTTGTAAGCCAGCCAATAATCTGTTATCTTAGTCCATAATTTAGTAAGCAGACATTAATGAGGAAGCTATACTGAGGGGTAAGAAGCAAAATCAAAAAACTTTGATGTGTTTTTTTGCAAACTTTCAAATTTATCACACTTCATCTATTAAAGGAGCAATTATCCAGGCTGTCAAGATATTAATTATGTCTAAACATGCAGAGCAAAGAGCGAGAAGTTCCTGTAACATTTTTAAATGACACAGGGCTTGTTAAATAGAATGCCTCGAGTACAATATGACTTGCCCTGATATTTCCAAGTACTGTTTTAACGTTTGAAATCAAATAATTTGAATTTTGGGGAAGTTAATAATTTCCTTATCCCACTCAACCCTTACAGGAGGTCAAAATCATCCTTTATCATTTTGTTTGTCTGAGAGCATAAGGTGGATTGTTGTCAAAGATTTCCTCACCTCCTCTTCCCTCTCTCCTTCCATCTCTGCGGGACAGGAAGTGGAAAGGCTGAATTCAGAGCTGGTTGGCTGTCGGCAGCATCTGGAGGCGGTCCAAAAGGACGGGAGCCAATGGCAGGCCAAAGCCCTGAGCCTAGCAGAACAGCTGGCAAATGCCCAGCGCCAACTGCACCTCACCAGGTAGTACCTAATCCTATTATACATGCCACCACACTCACACACACACCACACACACCACACGCACACAAACGCAGTGCTCCCCTCTGCCCAGCTCCTGCCCAGCTCAGGCCAGTCCAGTCCAGTTCAGACCAGCACACCAACTGTACCGCACCAGGTAACAGCTAATCCTATTATACAAACCACACACACATAAACACACATGCATGCCGCTGTGCCATGGTCCCGGTACCAACTGGACCTCACCAGGTCACCCATAATCCTGTTAAGCATGCCACAACATAATGCAACACACACACACACAAACACACCCAAACACACACACACTGCCCACTCTGTGCCACCAGGCCAGTGCCCAGCCCAGCAACAGCTCCAGCAGAGCCAAAATGGCGCCTGAGCCTTTCTTCTATCCCTGGCGCACACACAAACACACATGTACACACAAACACACACATACAGAAAAGTGCGGCTGATGGTCACTGGACAGCCTGGCCTCGGTGCCACCTGCCAGTGCCCTGCACCCGTTGTCACGACAGGCGCTACCGGCTCCCCTCCCTCTCACCTCCATCTCCTATTTTCTCTCTTTTTATCAGTTTCTGCGTCTTTGTATCTCATCCCTGTATCACCCTATGTTAGTCTTTTTCCGTACAATCATATGTCATTTGATCTTACTTCTTAACTGTGCTTCCTTGCTATCCTCTAAACTTTTAATAGTTAGGGTTTAGGGTTATTTTTCCTGTATCATCTTCTCTTTGTTCATTCTTCCTTTCCCATTCTTTTTTCTCTCCTGTCCTCCTGCATTTCTCCCTTCTCTTTTGCTTCCCTCTGTCCCTCCTGTCATCTGCTGGCTGTTATTCCTTTCCACACCAGCCACTGCCAGAGCCGTGCCAGCCCATGCCAGCCGCCCAGGGCACTCTCTCACCCCCGCTGCCCACAGCAGAGGTGTCTGACATGGGCACAGATGTGGCGGTGGTGCCCTGCGGTGCTGGAGGCTGTGGGATGCAAGTTTGTATAATCTGTGAGTGTGTGTGTATATTTATTAATGTGTCTGTCTGCTTTGTGCTGTGTGTGTGTGTGTACTGCAGCTCTCGGCTTGATCAGTGTTTAAGTGTGTTCTTCTGTCAGATGGCCAGTGCTAACACACTTGCCGCATGGTGGGCTGTCGTGTGTTTAAGGGTTGAGGCAAGGAGCATGCGCGCGCGCGTGTGTGTGTGTGTGCGCGCATTTTGCAGCCAGCTGTGGAGAATGACATGCATATTAATATGGCAACATGATGACTTTGACCTGTACTAGAGGAGCCAATGGACGAAGCCATTTTACTGCCATGTGTGCTGGTGTTTGTGCATGAGAGAGTTTATAGTTTTATCTATCCGCAGATGCAAACTAGATGTTTGACAGCTGTTGACTTGGCTGAGCATGTAGCCATTCAAATTCAATTTTGGTTATTAACAGTGAAAGCCTCTTTTGATACTGATTTAATATGGATCTTTCTTTTTCTTCAGTGCATTAAAAGCATGTTCACATGCATTATGGCAAGATTCTGTTTAAGGCCAATTTTGGGCTAGAGCTTTTGAAAGCGGTGTTTTCTTAAAATAGTTTTTAGAAAACAAAAAACACAACAGTAAGAGTCATAAAAACTAAATTCTTACTTTGTTAAATAAAAAACGAAGGTGTTTAATGAAATTAAATAGCATGTGCAGTGCAGGAACAGTCTCTGAAGACCTGCATGTCTCTGTCTTTGTGAAATATGGTCACAGCTTATTAAAAGAATCTGCAGGCAGTGACGTGAATTTTTCGACCATGTAATGCTGGTCAACCAAACCAGTCTGCCCTGGCTCAGGATTTTTTTTTGGGAGGAGTTAGACTTCTTTGTATAATTGTGGCTTGCTAAAAGATACATAAAAATATCTGAAACTGGAATTGTTGAATTCATTGTACAGTCCACTGATGTCTGTCCATTATTTCAAATCTAATTAAAAGTTAGAACATGTTGAGTGATGGTTTGCATTTAGTACCAGCTTATAAATGAGGCCTAGTTTAGCTGATCACACTACCAGTCTTGAGTGGGGTGAATTTGTTTGTATGACCTGTTGTCTGACTACTTTTAAATGCAAAAGTGTTTTTAGTTGCTTCAAACAGCCAGACATAAAGGCCTGCCGTGTAGAAATGGTTGAATGCAGCTTCTCAATTCAGATGAAAGATGTGGGCGGAGGAGGTTTTAGACTTTGTTCAACCATCTGAAAAGCGCTTCTGTTCAGATACATAAAATACATACAAACACAGGCCATCACTTTGTCACTTATGCTTGTGACATATGTCGCTTAGCGTTGTGAAAACCATCGAAACAGGAACTCCGGAGCAGAGGGTCTATTAAGGACACACTAAGGAGTTTGTTTTCTATTCTCATCACTCACAGTCAAGCTGTTCAGCAGGCGAGTTTGACCAAAACTGTTTTCTTAGAAGCCTGCAAAGTTTTTTCCATTTATTTATTCATAGTTGTTAACATAGCTTTAGATTTATTAAAGATGGTTTTGGGATTCATGCAGATGATGGAGGTCATCTAACAAAACGTGGAAATTGAACAACTGTGTCAAGCACACACTTGCTGAGATTCGGTCACAGCCTTTGTCTGTCCTCAGGCCGTCACTATGTTTCTGTTTCGCTTTTTTTCCTCATATATCATGTTCTCTGTTGCTTTTTTCTCATGTCGTTCCAAACGAAGCATATAAACCTCAAGCGATCAGCTCCCTCTATATGCCTCTGTCCTCTCTTTCTGTCTGTCTGTCTGTCTTTTCTGCCTTCTGGGGTTATGCCGAACTACATGTAATTCATTCGTAGTCCTGCCTCTGTTTGCCCTCCCTTGTTGTTCACTACAGAGCCATCCATGACTCTTTGTAGCATATTGGGCTGGTTTGTGTGTGTTGTTAGAGTGTAAGAGTGTGAGATTCACAGTAGTGAGGCTGGGAGGCATTTGTATGACCAGCCTTGGAAGGCAGCTCTTTGATTGTCTCTCTGAAACTTGCTCGCTCCCCTCTTTCATTCTGTCCTCCTCTCGTGGCCCAAATGATCACAGCCCACTTTTAAACAGGGGACATGAAGCACAGACAGCCTCTGTTTGATTTCCGATAGCCCTACCTTCCTGATAAACACATACTTATGCACACACACTCACACACACATTTGTTTGTACAACTGCATGCCTTCAAATGTGCACACTGATACGCACATCAGTCAAATCCACATGCCTGCACACACAGACACAAACAGACACGCTCACACACAGATGCATGCACGCATCCGGGGGTCCCATGGCGGCTGGTGCGCTGCGCTGCGCTCCAGGATTGGATCATCAGCCAGCTGTGAGTTGGACAGCCCAGGATCTGTCCTAATCCCCGCCACTCTGTTCACATCGCCTCACACACACACACACACTCCAGTTCCGGCCCCAGCCCAGCAGAGGGCTTTACTAAGTTTGTTTTGTTTGTTTGCTCCTGTCTTTCTTCACTTTCTTTCTTTTCTTCTTTCCTTGTTTCCATCCGGCCTTATCTCTCCCTGCGTTGTGATCACAGATCCCAAAGGCCACAGTAAAAACTGCCCAGCATAACCCCTGTCACATGCCAGATAGGCATGCAGGGGTAGATATGTGGGTTTGCATGCATTAGTGAATCCGTGGTTAGTTGAGAATTGTGCGCCTGCTTTGTGATTTTGGAGAAGTGGAATGTCTGCGAGGCCCCAAATCTTCCAATAGAAATCCCCATGAAATCAAGCATCCATGTTTATGAGGAGGCCTCCTTGGAGCTGTAGATGGACGATGAGCTTTAAGAACTTTCATGAAGAAGTTTGCTTGCACTCACTTTCTCTCCTAGAACTTGTGACTGTGGATCACTTGGCCAGCAAATGTCCACACATGACTGTTCATGTAATCTGATGTGTTATTGACATACAGTGAAAGAAAAGAGTAGAAATTTCAGCTAAAATCTTCTTGGCAGTGAATTGTATTAGAAGTGGGGGAGCTGTCGGACAAACCCAGTGCCACAAAACTTGCAGTGAGGGTCAGCTGTGAATGTCTGACAGAGGATCTTTTGAGCAAAGTCACCTTTACTGGTAATGTCTTGAGATCTCTGTTTGGGAAAGTTGAGGTGTCTGAGCTACTTTACTAATCCTACAGCCACTGGAGCCAGATAAGTGTGTTAGGGCAAGGATAACACACATTAGATACTGTTTCATTGTATCAGTGCTGTTCAGGTAGTGCTTAGGTTGTAAAATGTAATATTTTTGATCAGGCTTCACTCTCTTTACCCTTAACATATTGTCTTTTGTGTAAAATAAATACATTCTTTCACTTAGGCTAGTTAAGAGAGTAAAAATCAAGTGTCAGAGGTGCAACTAGTACAGTGCATAAGGGGCTTAGCACTAGCAGATTGACCAGTATTGATATATATTGATACAGATCCATTAGTACTTATAACTGGGTGAAACAGGCAGGAAAGTATGAAGATTGATCTAGAACCGGAGACAGATAGCATCACTGCGTTTTTAGGCCACATTCTCCTTTCTGTGACCCTGAAATCACAAGATGGATGCTGAGAGGCACAGAGATAAAGAGCTCCAGACCAACTGCTGCGACTCTTATACACAAAGTTCCCCAAACTCTATTAAACATGTCACGCTGCTGCTCTCTCTCTCTCTGTATGTCTACCTACAGTAGTTCTCTCTCTTTTTTTTTCTCTCCCCTCAGTTGTAGATCGTGATAGCAAGGTCTGGAAAGGCGGTGAACAGAACTGTGTGTATGTGTGCGAGGGCGGAGAAGTGTAAATGAGGAAGGTGAGGCAGCAGATGCCGCGTCCCGCCAGAGGCTCGCTTTGAGCAGGGAGTGAAATCTGGGCGCGACAAAACTGCTGCAAACCAACTCGGCGGGAGGCCCTTGTCCAATCACGGCCCGGAATAAAAGGGCCGGGGCGCCACGCGGGCTGCAGTCGCTCAGGAGAGGTGGGGGCCATAATGAACCTTCAAGCGCTGCCAGCGAGCGCACACACACTTTAGCACAGCATCTTCTTTCTACCTGGCATTAACAGTGCCACACTGTCACCAACTGTCACCACGCACATACACGCATACAACCTCTACAGCAACTGTGTGTGTGACTTTTGTGTGCGCGCGAACACACGAAGTATCCTTGTTTCTTAATGTGTGTTGACTCGTTTGTGAGCTTGCAATTAGATGTCTGTGTGCCTGCTTTTGTGTGAACGTTAAGTGTTGATACCTTTGGGCTACACCTGTGTCTGTGAAGTTTGATGTGTGTGTCTCTGTGTGACAGCAGCGGGGCAGTGCCAGGTATGAGGCTTGCTGTGTGTTTGTGTGTGTGTGTGTTTGTGTGTGCGTGTGTTTGTCTGGTCGGCAGCCATGTTGTTGGGTAGCAGATGGCACCATGGTTGGCAGGGGAGGGGCTGCTTAGCACAACTAATCAGACAGTTACGGATAGGGCAGCTGGGAGGGCCGTTGGCCAGCCGTGTGTGTGTGTATGTGTGTGTTTGTGCGTGTGTGTGCGTACCACAGAGTGCCATGATGTTGACAGTGGTGGGCCCGTTGGCCCGGTGACGAGACCTTGCCGCGTTCCTCTCTCCTCGCTGTCGGAGTGCCCTCTCTGCCATCCTGCCTTCTCACCTCTCTCTCTTGCACCATCACTGTCTCTCTCGCTCAATCTGTTGAGACCTACTTGGGCTTTTATCTTTTTTTCAGTTTCTTCGACTCTATCTGCTTTTGTCTTTCTGTCACACTGTCTTACTGTCTGACTCTCTGCTGCATCTTTCCGTCTCTGCTCTTTAATTGTGAGTTCGTCTGTGTTAATTAAGTTGACAGTAATTAAAACAGAATGCATATTTTTGTCAAGCTGGGCCCTAATTTAATACGGTTTAGTTCAAGTCAGCACCAAACCCAGGAACATTTCTTCTATCGTGACCTTCAGCCCTCTTTTTCTCACTTCAAATCTTTTACATGTTTTATACATGTCGATATTGATAAAAGTGGGTTTGTTGTGTGTGTGCTTGCCAGAGATTTGAAGGACAACAAAATAAAGGCACAGACCTTTGCTACTGCCAAACTTGTCAAAACAAATGCTCCCTCTGCTTACATTTCTTGTCTTTTAGTATCACTTTCACCCAAACTGTGTCAAGTAAATGCACTAAGCACAAGACATCTGACAGCGAGGTCGTGGTCTAAACTAGTTTCACTGCTGAGTTGTAGGTCACATAACAGCTGAGCTTCTCTAATGGACCTTCAGCACTAAGCATTGCGTAACACATCTGAACTACTTACCAAGAAGCCCATGAAAAAGATTTAATTTAAAATTTGCATGTTTTACTTATTTCAGTGTCAGTGCCAGGATTACTTTTGATATATCTACATTGCTCATTCAGTTAGGATATAGGTCTAAATTTATTTCAAGACTCTTTAGAGGATGGACAGCCTCTTTTTGTTTGTATCGTTTTTTGATGTTTTTTTTTTTTTCCCCACATGCAGATCAGTTTCTATCCATCAATCTGTTCATCAATCCATGCTTTCTTGCGGAGGGTAAATGATGTCACGAGGCCGTCTAAGCGTGCTTTGCAAACTCTGGTGTTTCTTAATCTGCATTTGAACCTTTTTTAATATTTCTGGTGTGAGGTAAATTCAGCAGTGGAAGAATCACACATGATACCAGGATTATAAGGCAGAGCTGTAATCTGTCCATCCTGCGGGGCTGGGAATGGATAGAATAGACAGATCGCTGACTGGGAGACCTCAGGCAAGATGGAGGCAAATCTGTCGGCTACAACTGTTGTCACCCCAGCCAAATGTGCCCTGGGACACTGGCCTACATACACACACTACTGCTGGAGGACAGAGAACGAAAGGGAGAGCACCAGCCCTCTGTCATCCATCCACCATGCACTCTTCACCGCCTCCTATGCTTGTGTTTGCTTGCCTTTCATGCCGTAAAAACATAAAGCCAGAACTTCAAACAGTGCATATAGACTGCCTGATGGTTTTTGGAATAGCTTAAAAAAAAACAGAAAATGTTACAGCGATGTTAATGAAATACCTGGTGTTTGCTGAAAGGGTTTAGTAAGCAGTTTGGCATCGGTTCCATTTCGGAGAACTGCACTGCTTGTTACCGTATTAGGAGTGCAGTGTGTATGGATCTTGTGTATCCTGAATGAACTGGTAATCTGTATGTGTGTGTGTGTCAGTCAGTCATCTGGTCAACTTCGTGGCCTCACATGCCCCTGCTGTGACGGTGGCACCATCAGTGACTCTACACTGTGCCCGCTGCCCAGTAGGCACAGCTTTTATCCAACATGACAGAACCTCCCTCTGCTCTTCCTTTCCCCTCATTTCCCTCTTTTACCTCTGTCACTCTCTTTTACCTGATTGATCTCTCCTTTTATTTTTGCATCCTCTTCATTTTTATCCTGCATATAGCTGCTCTTTGTTCTATTTTTTCCCCTCTTGCCTTCAATCCATCCCTTTCTCTCTGTTGCCCTTTGTGGGTAACAGCCTGACAGGCATCGCCTGGTAGATAGGAGGGCACTGCCCCCATCAGCAGATTGTATCGGCAGATGATCACAAAAAAACAGGAGCAAGAGATAGAGGGGAGGAGGGTAAGATGTGTTCAAGGTGGCAGCTGAGTGGAGATATTCTACAGGAGGAGGAATACTGGACAGGAAGACGTTAAAAATGAGTAAAAGAGGGAGTTGTAACCTGGGAGCAGAAAGGGGGGTAAACTCCTCCGCTGGAACTGGATGTGAGAAATTTTCATCAGTTATTACAATAATACTTTATTTAAAACCAATCAGAGCTGCAACATTGCCCCAAGTTACAGTGCTGTTGCATGGAATCCAAGGTTACAAGAAAATAAATACTTGCAGACAGAGATAGTTTTGTTTTGTTTTTTTTGGCTGGTTCAC
>JAPXVT010000003.1:25123676-25134127 GCA_029823135.1 Acanthurus reversus | reverse complement strand
TGTAAATAATTTGAAAAAAACTGAAATGTCATATTATAACTGTAAAAAAATGTGGCGATAACAATAATAATCTAGTAAAGTGTATATGTGTAAATGTATGTGCATGCATCCCATCAGACTGTGATCAAATGTTTGAGCATTGGTGAGCATTGTGATGATCCTGAGCTACAAACTAATCCCATTACTCAACCTCTCCTCACTTCAACCCTTCTCTCTTCCTCTATCCAAGTTTTCTCTCTACAGTGATCAGCACTTCATTTATTGATCCATTCATTCATTAATCCAAGACTCCCGGACTCTACACAAGTTCAGTCACTCACTCATCTATTAATCATCTTTCTGTTTGTAAGGTCTTTCCGCAAGGATGCTTTTTACCCCTCACCACTCATCTTATTGACTGACTAAGGTTTTAGTTATACAGCTTCAGTCATTTAGTTTAGAAACTGTAAATTTTTATTGTATGATCTGAACAAAACTGTTGTTATGTAGAACTTTAAGGAAAGCTTAAAACCTGAAACATACATACATTTACAGCTCCTTGCATCCCTCTCCAACTGGTTGTCAAAAGTCATCTAAGAAACAGGACAAGATACAGAAACAGACATTGCACGGACCACATTTGTTGCCTGTAACCATACAGAACACCAGAAGGTGACATTGTTCTCTGTTACACTCTACATTAATGATTGGCTCAGATAAGACAGGTGTATTTGTATATAATATTCTTTCATGGTGCAGCTTCAGTTTGAAGTTGAATGCAATTTCAAGGTTTATTCTCCTAATTTTCTACTCAATCACTTTGCAAGAGAAAAATATTATATTCCAATTGAAAATATGGATGACACACTCTCTTCTGCCTGTCTGTGTATGTTACCCATCTGTCTTTCATTTGGTGTCTGTACCCGCTAGTTGCAGGTCTCTTCTGTATTGACAAGTTGTCTGCCTCTGTTCTAGCTGGCTGTATCTGTCACAAACTATATGTCTCTCTGCCTGTCGTTCCTGTGCTGTTTGTCTGTAGGCTCTGCAGACTATTCTGTCTGTTTGCGCTGTGCTGTCGGTCTGTCTGACGGTCTGGCTGGCTGCCATTCTCTGCAGTGTAGAGTGAGTCATTCTGAGGACAATGGAGACAGTTTGTAAAGCCACAGTGAAGCGTACACTTCCTCCGGATGTGCAAGAGGATGCCATTCATAACAAAGCCTGCACTGTCTGCTACTGCCCTGTATGTGTATGTGAGTTTGAGAAACAAGGGGGATAGAAAGAGGAGCACAGGGAGACAGAAGCAGGTATGTGGATGGATAGAAAGAAAAGGTGAGTTGCAAAAAAAGGGACAAGTTGTGTTGACAGCCTCTATGGCAGAGATAGGACAGAGGAGGAGGAGGAGCAGGAGAGGAGAGTAGAAGGGCGACACAGCAGACAGTGGCGGCGGCGGCAGCAGCAGCAGCGGCGGCTGGTGATTGATATCAGAGATCTGGCACTGCCACCTGATCCAGCCAGCCAGCCAGCCCCCAGCAACATTGAACTCACTGAACTCACTGAGCCAAGATGGCTGCCTCACTGCACTGCACCCAGTGAACCCCACAGCAGTGTAACGTATACTGAGGAGCACACGCAGGTTGAAGAGATGGAGAGTACAGAAAAAGAGTGTATATGGGTGCATATGTGTTCCTTCACACTTCAGCATCAGCATGAAGAGCCAATAAGTGAAAGGTCACATATAAAAATGGATTTTAAGAGGGACATTAGATATCTCACGGAGCCACTTCCTGACTGTCCACATAGTGAAAGGGTTCAAACTGTAATCAAAATTCTGCATATTATGTTGTGATCTGCCGACAAACAATGTAAATGTATAAGCTGGAGCAGAGCGGATCTAAAGATAAACAGCCACCGCAAGACATGCAGAGTAAACATTTAAGTCAACGTGTGGGATACAAAGATGTAATTTAATGCTGCATCACATCCGATGCAAAGTCATGTCAGTAAGAAAGTCCCAGTAAACCCTGAACTTTTACCCAAAATGCTACCACAGTAATGAAAAATAATAACTTCAATTGCAGCATTGAAAGGAAAAAAAAAAATCCAATTACTGAGATGCGGATTTTTAATATCATGAGAAGACAAAATGTTTGACAAAATATGGTTAATTATTTGTCTGGAAATTTTTATGATGTGGATGGCATCTGATTATAGTCCAATGCCGAGATGGCTCTCAAGCTCAAACATATTTTAAGCCTGTATTGTGCGATGAAGTATTTTTGTAAACTGCACTCAGTGAAACTGATCTACCCAGTGTTATTCTTAATATCTACAAAGGGCAAAACAGGAAATACAATATGTACAGTGAGATTTTAAGACTGCGGCATTAATTTGAAAATTTTATTAATGTAGCACTTTGTTCTAACTTCTGTGCAGCTCAAGAAGGAAACATTTCCACTTAATATCTCAATAAGTGCAACTGCAGAGTATAAGGACAAATAGTTATCAAAGCCTTGTGACTTCTCCAGAAAGCCTTGGTAAGATTTCGCTTTAATTCTGAGTTGCATGACAAATCAGAATAATTTGAAGCTCAACTGTGAAGGGAGGAGGATGTACAACATCCTCTTGCTTTTGTCTTATTTATCTAATAGTGTGTGTGATTGCTTAAAGCCTCCAGGGAGACAAAGAATCATTGATCTTTATATTTCAAAACCAAGTCTCTAACAAGACTCGCTCCACTTTGACATAGCCGTATCTCATCTGATTAGTAGCTGTGCAGATGAACACTTCGAGGGGACAGAAAATGTCAGAGAAAAGATGATGGTGTTCTCCCTGTCTCTCTCCTTCAGTGTTTCTCCTCCCTCCTGGCCATCTGTTGTGCTGACTGCTGTGTGGGCTGATGCTGGTGGAGGTAACAGTATCCTCGACTACAGTGGCTGACTGTGACCTCTGTGGCCTCACACGGGCTGACAGAAGGTAAACTCCTGGCCAGGGTGGGAATGAAGTGGAGCTCATTTCAGATTCAGATATTTAGGTGCAATAAAACAGTCTTAACTTCTGTCCACTGAAAAACACCTTTCAGCAGCACAACACACTGTAGCTCCAAGGCAACACCTGTAGCTCACATCTATGCACTATGCTTTCCATTCTCTGTCATTCAAAGAGTCTTTTTGATCATTCAGTCCTTATCATAAAGAAAAGAACAGAATGTTCCCAAACGTTGGTTATTTAGGTTTGCTTGCAAGCTTACTTGTTTTTATCCTTTACATCAGATTCTGGTATGTCTCCACTGTTCATGATTTGTAAAGATAAATAAGTGATGCAGCTGAATGCACTCCCCTCTCTGATTTAATAAAAAGGAGGAAGGAAATCATAGCATTGCCAGTGAGCAAGTGAGTACCGAAAGGCTTGGTCATCTGAGGACACGATGTTCTCTATTTTGCAGCAGTGATGTTTCTGTGGTTTGCTTTTACAGCTTTCGTTACATACATGCATTTTATTGCATTATTTTAGTAGCATTTCTGCTTATTTTTATTTGTATCATCTGTTCTGGTTTTTGCATTTTATCTCTTTATCCTTATAACATGTGAAGCACTTTCAAGTTGAATTGATTAATTGACATCAGGAAGGAAGGAAGGAATTCAAAGAAAACACCCCACAGCTTTTATATTGTGCGGAAAGCCTTTATGCCTTCCTTCCTTCCTTCTCTCCATTCTGTGTAAATGTTTGCTATTGACTTGCAAACTGCCACACACCACTGCTAGTGATCAGCGTCCACTGACAAGTGAAAGTCGATCAGTGTGCCTAGAGTGTGTGTTTGTGTGTGGCGCTGTGCTGCATACATCTGTCATGTTTGAGCAATTATTCTAATGGTTAGTGGCAAACAGATACACACAGTGTCTTCATGAAACATGCAAAGAGGCAAGCATCCTCATTAGGCTGCAGGAGCAAGAAGTCATAACCAATACTTTGTGCCATGAATGGGAAATACTTTCCATCAATCAGTCAATCAATCATTTCAACACACTACAAGACCCATTAGTCAGACCACAAAGAGACAGAGTGAAAAAAGTTTTTGTTTTTTGTTTTTAAAGCAAACATTGAGAAACAACCATCCCATGAATGTTTTATCTACTCAACGAATTACTCACTCTGGTCAAATTATGCTAAAACTAACACACGTCGACTTTTAGCTAATCTACAAACACATTTACACACAAGATTCCTGTGCAGCAGAACATATGACAAGCGGTAAAATCTCATTAACCACCAGCATCATCCAAGCATCGTGGTGTGCAAACATAAACACTTAAGCCCTGAACAACAGCCAGACCATCACATTAGTGCATGTGAAATTTATGCACACTCTAAGTGTGTCGCCCTGAGAAAAAACTTTAGCACAATGTGGATATAAATTTCTGTTGTGCATTAAGTTGTCAACACAATGATGACCTTCTTGGGAACTCTAAGAAAAACCTCTGCGTAAGTAGAAGAGAAAAAATACAACGTTCTATTATCATTAAATTATCATTAAATTACCATGTTGGCAGCCTATGCTTAACAGCTATTGTAGACCAGAACTGCATTAAGAGAGCTTAACCATTATGCTGAATATAAAGTGATTAATAATGAGATTACCAAAAATACAGCCTGTTAAAACAAGCATTTTCTGAGCAATAATGGAGATAATATATTACTGGCACAAAAAGGGTCAGATGCTTCACTATTAATCTAACCTGAATTGTTTAATTGGCAAAAAATACACAAGAACTCAGCAATTATCTACTGGGGGCTCCTCTGACGTTCATTTTATGAAATGAACATTTTTAGTCTTACACACATCTATGAAGCACATGAGCATCTCTGTTTCACATGTTCTGTTAAACTTACCATCTATTTCAATAGTCTTTCTTTCTGATCTTCTGCTTTGACCATCTATTTATATCACAAACAATATGCATTATTTGAAAGAAGACAGACAGCAGAGGCCCTTCAGACAGTCAAAACACAACTACATGCAATCTTATTGGTTCCAAAGGTTTCTTTTGTGTATGTTTGCGCATGTGTGTGTGTGTGTTGAAGTTTCACTACCTTTATCGGTCTGTCTCGCTTGTTCATTTCAATAAAAAGCAGTCTAATGACTTAGACTGCAGTCTCTGCTGTATCACGACCTGGGGACCTGGGCAGTGAGTCAGCACCCTGACCCTGTTCCTCTCCACATATCCAGATACAGACAATGATTTAGCATATGATGCAGACAAACATTCATATTCCTGACACAAACAGCCCCCCTTCCTTACAACCTCTCACATACTGACGAACGCCGGTAGCGCTGCGTCGTGACTGGGGGCGATGTGTTCTTCTTAATATGCACAGACGACTGTCTGAAGATCACACTGGTATGCTGGCACACATAGACAAAGATTCTCCCCTCTACCTCAGCAGTCCAGAGTGTGTGCTGTGTTTATGTATATGCGTGTGTGTGACACAGTGAGAGAGCATCGGCTCCATGCAGGGAGCGCTCTGTTGTCTAACATGTTCTTCTGCTGTGCTGTAGTGTTAGCCTACATTACCCAGAAGCCTGCTGTCTGTTATGTGCCCATGTCACTTCCTGTTCAACAGTTTGTGTTACACATTCCTAGACACCATCACATAGTCAGGGGGATGATGCTCATTGGTCTGAACGTCTGGAAATCCCCCTTGTACCATCCCTGAGGCTCTCTCCCTCAAATGTACACACACACTCCCATTCCCATTCATATACTTGTGCTGGAGGAAACAGCATCAGCAGACACGAGACCCCATGAAATCCTGGTTGTCGGGGTAATGTTTAGTATGTCTGGAAGTCCTGAAGTCCCTCACAGGCAGCACTGCAATCATCACAAAGCAACTGTACAGAACTTTTTGACTGTTTTTGGTTTATTTTTGCCCTTTAACAACTAACTTTTCACCTGTTGCAGAAACCACTCACTGAACCGTGAGCTGTGAATGTCCGAGAAAAAGGGAAGTGCTATCTTTGCTACATGCCCTTCAACTGTTTCTTTTTTCCTATTTCCCATTCAGTCGGATGTGTTGTCCGCACCCCCCTTAACTCCACCGCAGCCAACCTCTCAACTCCATGTCATATGACTGAGTGACACCATTCAAGATTTTCTGCGAACTTAAGACATGTAGCCAGGCCAGGTAGATGACACTGACTGCACACACACATCAGGTATGCCTACAAACACATGCACATACCCATGCAGACACTCTTTTCCAAAAAAAAAAAAAAAAAAAAAAAAAACCTGACTGAAGCACACAGAGGCTTAGCAAACAAACAGCCAGCCAAGCTCATAATAAAGAGCATACAGTATCCCTGTGGGGGTAAATGCACACACATATACGCGCGTACGCAAGATAATCAGACATCCATGTGATCACACACACACTCAATCGCAAACACATCCTCCCACCGGCACATGTGGACAGGCACCGCAAGGCCTTCAGTCTAGACAAGAGGCAGAGAAGAAGAGAAGGGAAAATTGAGGTAGAGAGGAAGGGAGTAGAAGAAGAGAGGTACTGGATGTACTTACCCCGTTTCTGGAGCCATCCCTCTCTAACGATGGTGACATCGCTCATGGTTCCTTCACGCCGAGTCTGATGCCGCTACACGCCTGCTCCACAGAGAGAGAGAGGGAGGAGGGGAGGAGAGGAGAGAAAGAGAGGGAGAGGAGGAGAGGAGGGGGGGGGCCGGCTCTCCCAGCCTCCGCGTCACTCTCCCTCCCTTCCTTTCCCGTTCACCCTCTCGTTCGCGCAGTCTCCCTCTCAGACACGCACACACAAACACCCGGTGTGTATGTGTATGCGTGTGTGTCGTTTTGCTTCCTGTTGTGGCTTATCTCCCTGTCTCCCTCCCTTCTTCTTCTTCTTCTCCCCCTCCTCCTCCACCTCCTCCTCCTCCTTTCTCGTTCCCTCTCCAGACCTTCCTCCTCACCAGCAGTGACTCAGCCTGGAAGGAAGTGAAAGGAGAAAAAAAATAAAGAAAAAAGAAGACATGGATTTATTTTTCTCCTCCTCTGCTGCTCCGTCTTTCCCCTCTTCCCCTCCAAAGCCCTATCATACAATCCGACAAGACAAACAACTAGTTACTGTGAGGACAAATGCACTCTCTGCTCTCTCCCCACCCAGTTCCTCTTTCTACCACTAACACTCTCGCTGATAAACAGGATGAATTATTGCAGAGCTTTTGATGAGGTAAAAACTGACCTTGATTACCAAACAAATATCCTTGAGCTCTACCTCTCATTCATTCATAGATCTTTTTGTTCTGCTGAGCAGGATCCAAAAACTAGGTCTACCTTTCTGTGCTCACGCATTTCTGCATGTCAAATTATTTTGTCAGTGTGTATGTATGTATGTGTGTGTGTGGGCTGATATGTCTGTCTAAATGTGGGAGGTGGGAGAGCATCTCAGGACGGTGGAGTAGAGCTTGGCTATAAATAGCAACAACGGCAGTTAGGGATGCTCTCACACTCTCTTTCTCTCTGCCCAAATCTCTGCACCTCTCTCACTTGTCTCACTCCCGCTCTCCCTCCCCTCTCTCTCTCTGCATAGCTGCCGCGTTCACCTCAGATGCACCCTACTACACTGTATTACACAACGCGCAACAACAGTACGCTGCTCAGCCTGAATGGAGATCAGCACTACGGCAAACAGGCTAGCAGTGGTAATCATCTTGCTGGAGATCAGTATTCAGATCAGCTAGTGTCTGCATCGGTGCCGACACTTGAGCAGACTGCAGCGTCATAACGTAGGCTGAACAGACTCGCAGGCACACTCAAGCATAGTCGCACACACTCTGGTAGGTGACACAGAGCTTTTTTTTTTATTTTTTTTTTTTATGATGAGGTAGTAGAATGGACCCATCTGAAAGCAGTCGAGAAAATGCAGTCTGACACATTATAGTTCTTGGTCAAAACAAATCCTGCTAAAATGCTCAACTCAGGCTTTCAGTTATACCGCACAATATCAGCCTTATCAGATTTCAGAGGTTTTTTTTGCCCTTTTCATATTCTCAGTTGCCTTATCAATGAGCTTGATTATTGAGGTTTAATAAAAAAGCTGATGGATAGATTCGTTCCTACCTGAGCCCAGTTAAAATAAGCCAAAATTTAGGAGAATGCTACTGATCAAGTTTCATCTGTCTGACAGGGACTACAGAAGTCTAATCTGCCAAAACTTGTCAATAAAGAAAATGTATTTTAGTTATGTTAAAGACAATAACTATAAGCTATAAAAAACATCTAATGGAACATGGACCTCCATTGCTGTTACTGCATGATTTTGCTGTTGTCATACAAACACCTCAGAATGCAATAACTTGACTGATTAAAATACTCCATCACTTTGATAAGTGACTGATTTTCTTTGTGGGGGGGTCATTGATCAGAAAATACATAGTGAAATGATTTGCTGGTTTTCTGCTTCCTTTTGTACAGCGCTTTGTAACTTTAATTTTAAAAGGCGCTTCATAAATAAAGTTTACTTACTTACTAAATCTTGTATAATTAAAAATTTAATATCTTTGGGCTTTCGACTATTGATTTGACAAAGCTTGTCGTATAAGGACACTTTGGGCTCTGGGAAATATAAAAATGATTATGATTTAGACTGAATATTTACTATAAAAATAAATCACCATAATGAGAATGATTACATTTTCGGGCTCCAAAGCATTAGTTATTAATTACAAATATTAAAAGCTTCCATAGTCTTGGGGTCAGAGCAAGGACTAAACAATACTTTTTAGTAAAGGCATAAATATTTAGGGGTTATGTTTTTTTCACAGTGTTTCTGCTTGTTTTGCTATGTGTTATTGAAAAAGGTACATTTACCAAGGTTTCTGAGCTTTATGCATGTTTGGGGGGTTAAGCTGTACGAAGTCATATCCCTTAGCCTTCTGCAACATAATAATAGGTTTTTGACAATTTTTCTTTTCATGTATATATAAACCTACATGAATGAGAGGAGAGGAGAAGACAGAAGAGGAGAGGAGAGGAGAGGAGAGGAGAGGAGAGGAGAGTGTCCAGACAGTGGCAACCCCTTGTCACCAGGGCAGCTGTTGCCATGGAGATATTCACTGCCATGATGAACCAACCATGCCAGGGGAAGCACCTGCCAGACAACATTTATTTCATGATATTTCATTCCAGAGGCAGATACAGGGACAAAAAAATGAAGAGGAAAGGAAGATAGTAAGAAAAGAAGCACATCAAGACGGAAGAGACAGAGAGACAGAGAGAGTGAGAGAGGGAGAGACACCCCACCATCAATCAGTCCAGATGTGACAAGCAACACTGCAAGGCAATAAAGGATGCCAACTGAAGAATGGATGCAATCAAAACATGCTTTAACTGACATTAAGCATGACTAACACTTTGTTGTTTACATTTATAAGCCATTGTTAGACTGCTCAACTCATCCTTGGTCTCTGCCGATATTACAGTGGTAAAGAGGAGCAAAACACTGAGTAATAATACAGTAGCATTTGCCAACACCTCATCATTCTCTCTAACAGGACAAAAAGATGTTTGGCTGAAAGTATAATGTCTTTTTTGTCTTAAAACAACCACAAGTTGGACATTTTGGACGCAAGAAGTTTCAAGCCCGACCGGGCTCTTCATCAGGTGCTACACAATCAACTAGTTCAGATGTTGGTTATCAGCGAAATCATCTGGAGTCCCACCTGTAAGCGTGGACATCAAAACATGTCAAAGAGAAAATCAATTTTCATGAAGGTATAAAAATGAGAAAAGAAACAAGCAAAAAAATTAAATTAAATTTTTTAAAAAATTTGTGATTAATAATTTGTGATTAAATAGAGCGAAACAATATTTTAATTCTGAATAAATGCTACAAATGAAAGTCTATGAAGTAGATCACTTGATTTTTTGTCTACAGTCTTTATTCTAAATTTGAATTATTCAAGCACTTTTGTCTTCTTTAAGTCATCCATTACATATATTTTTCATATAGTCTTTATTCAGTAATATAATCTGTTTGAGAAAGTTGTTTTCAGTTAGTAACTTTTTATTTCTGTCCATAGTCTTTATTCTTTTGAGTATTTTCATCCCCTTAAAGTAATCCATTCTATGTTTTCATCAGAAGACTTTACTTAATATTACATATTATATTTGAACATTTTTGTCCTTATTCAAGTGATCTAATTTATATACTTTCATTTGTAGCCTTCATTCAGAATTAAAAACATTGCTTCGCTCTCTAGTGGTTTTCTTTTTCTTGTTTTTATACCTTCATGATTTTTTTTTTTTTTGTTGTTGGACATATACTTTGATGTCTGCGCCTGCAGGTGGGACTCAAGTTGATTTGGTTGATAACCAACACTTGATAACCAACACCTGAACGAGCTGATTGTATGGCACCTGATGAAGAACGCTGTCGGGCTTGAAATGTTGTGCGTTCTAAATGCAGTG
>JAPXVT010000003.1:25055931-25067738 GCA_029823135.1 Acanthurus reversus | reverse complement strand
TCAGCCAACAAAGTATCACCTGGGCCCACACACACTCACACACATACACACACACACACACACACACACACACACTCACACACACACACACACAGGGACAGACACATGTGTAGACATAATCCATAAATCTTAATGCTGCCTACATTGCACACCAGTCACCATGATATTTCAACATTCCTGACAGCTTGTCACAACTGCATTCATGACAAGCTCATGCTTCTAAAACTAAGGTGGAGGAGTTTGTTTTTAAACCCTGTGAAGGTAAAAACATTTGATCTGTCACCTTTGGGCGCTGCTCTCACCGTGTGTGTTTGTTGTTAGCCGGTGTCATCTCGTTTATGGCAAAACAGACTTAAACAAAAACAAAAAAGACTTTACACAAAGGAGGGAAAGAGTGAGACAAGTTTAATCTTTTGGCTGCTCAGATACAGATTGCTCAAGTTGCACAACATATTTTATCAACTCAAACCAATTTTAATTCAAATTTTGTGAATACTAACGTACAAAACAGCACATGCATGTTGCAGTTTGACTTCAAAGTGCTGTGCATGTGTGTAAGAGTGCGAAGACTCTCACACCTCAGGTCATGCAGATCTCACTGACCTGCAATTTTACAAACACGATGCCGACTTCAAGCACAACTTTGGGAAATTCTGAAGGAAAAAGGGATGAATTTGACTCATTATTATCTTAGCCGGCCAACGCAGAGATTGACTGCAAGAGCAGAAAATAAATTTATGCAAACAATATGTCGAAACATGTCCGCCGCGCCATCTATTTGTCTATTTATCATATGGTCGACGTTTTCTTGACACAAGGAAAGACATCGAAAACACTCCTGACAGCAAAGAATGTGCATAAGGGGAGTTAACTAGCGCACATGCATGTATGTGTGCAGTTATTGTGTGTGTGTGTGTGTGTGTGTGTGTGTGTGTGTGTGCGTGTTTGTGTGTGTTCTCTCACCCTGTGATGCCAACCTCTCCGCTCCCTCCCAGCTCTGGCCAGGCACGACCCATCTGTCACATTCCTCCTTCCATCCCTTCTTCCATCCCTCCCCCATCCGCCGCATCCATCCCTCCCTCTGCGTACCCATCCTTCTTTTCCATACCTCCTGTTTCCCTTTCTGCCTCCGTCACCCTCCATCCGCCCTCCCTCACACTCACTCTGTTCCTTCTTCTTTTTCCGTTCCTTCCTACGGACGCCAAACTGCTCTCCTCTGCTCTTCGTTTCTTTTGGCTCTTTAGAAGTTACTTTTCGGTCTCCTTTTCACTGTCAGTGCTTCTGTTTTTATTGCCTGTGTCAGCCATTGTGCACCTCTAAACGGGATGAGAATGAAAACATGTGGCCACTCCAGCTTGTGTAATAATAACAATAATCATCATCAAAAGATAACACAATCAAGCCCAAGAGCTTTTTTCCATTGTAGCCGCAGCTACTCGAGGCCAATGTGGGACCCTGCAGGCCCATGTAGAGCCCTGAGGCCCAGTGTTACTGCTCCATGCTGAACCAAACTGATCCAATCTGGGCTAGAGAGACAGGGGTCCTGCCTAGGGAACTGGCACTGTCTCCCTGTAAATGTGTGTGAGTAGTGTAGCATCAGGGGTGTAGCCTGGGGTGTACTGGCATGGCTGTGCATTGGATTATTGAAGGCAGCTTGGGACCATCTGTATGGTGGTGGGGAAGAAGTGGAGAAGGAGGAGAGAGGCTGAAAGACTGAAACAAGGAGTTTCTTTATTTCTTTCTATCATCTAATTTTTTTCTTATTTCTGTCATCTTAATTTTTCTCCTTATTTTGCATCTGTGCAAACAAATTAATGTAACTGAATTAGCCAGCCTCTGTTTCATCACCATGAATACACCGTTTTAGGTCAGCTCTGCTGCTTCCATTTAGCAAAGTGGTCCTATAATAAGGGGCCGGGCCCCTCCAAATGTTATCAGTTGATGGAGGAAAATGTTCAGGATAGAAAAGGAGAAAAACATAGCTCTGTTACAGTAAACCGCACATTTTTTCCAGCTTTTGTTTTGGGTGGCCCTCGGGATGGCTCAGTCAGTCCACGGATTTGATCCAGACTGAAACATCTCAACAACTGCAATCGGTTAAGTCAATATGAGCGCAGATACTGATCCAGCGCATTGAATAGTTGTCATATAGGTTTGTATGTGGGCTTTCCCTCGGAGGGAAAGTCTCTGAGGTCGCCCAAAGAATCATCTTGATGACCCATTTTCTCTCCTCTTCCATCGAAGCTGAATCAGGACACGTCTGGTTACAGAAACCTGCAGCAGAACAGATAAGTGGAACACTTCACTTACAAAACTTATTTGTACAGTGCAAGGCTTGGAGAGTTTCCTAGCATCATGCCAGGTGAGAACCTGGACAGGTTGCCACTCTATCAGAGGAGGAGAAGCACAAAGACAGACAACCAATTAGACTCACACTACGGTTTCCAGTTCACCTAACCTGCATGTTTTGGACTTCAGGAGGAAACCAGAGCAGGACAAGAGCATGCAAACTCAACTAGCTTGGCTATTTCCAGTTGAGGTGCAATGATGAAACTTTTTCTCTCCCATCACCAGATCTAATACTTCAGCTTAGGCTAATACCAATATTAGCACTCCCTTTTTCCCCAAACTAAAAATCTGTACGCCTCCCTGTGTAGAACTTATTTTCATGGAACTAATTTTTATATCATCAACAAATAGGCTGTATTTACTGTGAATTGGTCGCATCATGATCAGCTCAACAAGGTCAAATCACATCAATGCACCAGAATCCGGGACCATCTTGTGAAGATCAGCATGTTGCTCAAAAAGCTTCAAACTGGTAGAGCAGTTGTTTCCCCTTCTCTCTCTCTCTCATTTTCCTGTCCAATCTTAAAGCTGTCATGTCAATTAAGGTACAAGTGCCCAAAAAATATAATTAAAACAAAAAAAAGCTTCAACTGTTGCTGCTCTACATCTTCAAGAGGCTTTAACTTTTATGATTACCTAAAAGTTTGAGCTCTGTCATGCAAAGGAAGAACTTTTAATGGGTAAAATTGCAGACTGACATTAAAAATCAGCTGTTAGCGTGTGTGCATATGCCATGTCTACTGTGCGCGTGTGTGCGTGTGTATGTGTGTGTGCCTGTGTGTGTATTGTTGATCTTCAAGAAGGTTTTCTAGAGCAGGCAGGCAGGCCAACAAGCAGCTGTGGTTGTAACTCTCTTTCTCACGTACACACAACACAAACTAGGAACCCACACATGCACATGCACTCACTCTCTGTCTCTCTCTCTCTCTTACACACACACACACACACACACAAAACACAAGCTGTTGTTGCTTAACGACTGGGCTGCTCCGGAGCACATCTGCACTCTGCATTATCATTAGCTCTCTCCCGCATCCCCAGGATCGCTGACAAAGTGAACAATACCGACAATCACCCCCATCAGCTGCGGCCATATGGGCGCCATCCATAGCCGTAGCCCCCCCACTCCCGGCTGGCTGGCTGGGTGTGTGGAGGATATGAGGGGTAGAGTTGGTGGTGTTGGGGTGGGGGTGGGGGTGTTGGGGGGGGCATAGCAGCAATTGTGCCAGCATCTGTTTGGCACTCACTTGCTCACTCGGCCATTTCTGAAGATGAGATGAGCTGGCGATGAAAGTTTCTTTTTGCTGTTATCACAACAATCCTGATGTGTGTTTTTGTGTGCATGTGTGTGTGCGCTGTCTTTTTTTTCTAATTATCTCCCTTTCCCACCCATCTCATTTGTTACTCCTCCTTTGCTGCCTCCCTCTCGATCTACCTCTCTATCTCCTCCTCCCTTCTTGCCCTCCCGCTTCCCTCCTCTGGACAGTTAAATGTATTGCCAGGTACGCTCCTGTCGGCTGCCTCTTGTAATTGCCACCACCTTAATCCTCCGTCCTAATGGGCTTGGAGGATGAGGAGGAGGATGAGGAGGAGGAGAACGGCAAGGAGAAATGTGTGTGTGTGTGTTTGTGGTGGGGGAGTCGGCCCAGATGGCACAACAAGGTGCGCTCCACCACTCTTCTGCTAGATCTCCAAATCTCTCTCTTCCTGTGGCCCTCTCTCCTCGCCTCTCCGTCTTCTCTCCTCCTTGTCTTCTCTCCCTCCTGGACTTTGAACCCAGCTGGCGGAGGTGTTTTTTCAGGGATCAGCAGCAGAATCCTTCACTGCTGTTCTAATTATCTTTCAACTCCAAACCCCAACTGTATATCATTCTTTTATATCCACATTTCCTCTCTAACTTCTCTCTCTCTCCCTCTCTCTCTCTCTTTGCATTTCTTTCTTTCTCTTTCTGATGGATCACAAGCGCAAGCTTCAGTCGCTCCTTGGAGATTTTTGGGAAAACAGACACTACACAGCGCATGTGTCACCTTGAGATTAGTGTTTGTTGATGCATAGTTTTTAGCCTATTGCTGTTTTCGTTGTTGTTCCTGTGCAAAGTGTGATAATGTTGACAACAGGTGAAGTCAATCATTCCTCTTTTGTTTAGCTATTTGCTGCACACGGCTGTACCTTTGCTTTATACCCAGGAGGAATTATTTGGAAATACTTTCAGCAAATTACTGCGCAGAGTCAAAGGGAATCATAAATCCCCTTTGATTTTAATGTGCACATAAACTCATACTGTGTTCCTGCACCCTTTCTTTTACAGTCTGATTGAAAATCGAGAAGTTTCATACTCACATACATATACAGAAATACACACATATAAATACAGAATCTGAAAACTTCATACATCTGTGGCTTCTGTGATAAAAGACTTTGTGTCGCCAAAGATTATTTCCTCGAACCGGAATCAGACTTTTGTATTCAATTGCTTCTTTTGACAGCTAAAAAAAGACTCTCTACTGTAAATGAAGAGGTGAAAAGTTCAATAAAGCAGCATTAATTTAACTTTTTGACTGCTGGGGAAGTGAAACAAGATGTAAATGTAAGATTGACAGGTTATTGTATAAAGTAAAAATGGCAAACATGTTGCCTAGTAGTTATCAGTTCACTCTTTCAGCAGACTTTGTATTAATCAGGTCTTGTTTCAGGCCAACTAATGATTGTAAGAGCAATTTTAACTGTTTTGTTAGCTCTGTTTTGTTTTCCCACAACACCTGAGAGAAAAAGCTGACTCTTTAGCAGCTAAATGCTTCACTACGATCATCAGCTATCCTCTAAATTTATCTGGCCAGGTAGCCTTTAATT
The DNA here is from genome assembly GCA_029823135.1 of Acanthurus reversus. Lineage (NCBI taxonomy): Eukaryota > Metazoa > Chordata > Actinopteri > Acanthuriformes > Acanthuridae > Acanthurus > Acanthurus reversus. The sequence goes on along the minus strand of JAPXVT010000003.1, from coordinate 25,062,539 downwards.
CGTATATGAGAGCTTTTTTGTTGAGAACAGCTGCTTCTGGAAAAAGGCCATTTGTTCTTTTAGGCTGTGAAACCAAAACAATAAGCTGAAATGTGTTGAAACACTCTGCAAAGCTCAGAGGAAACATGGAGTCAGTCGATGATTCTCTGCCATTTGATCCACAGTTGATGAAAATATTGATTAGAGGAGCTTTAAACTAGTCTGAACTTTTCGATTAATTTCATTAAACTACTCCTGATACTGCAGACAATGACTCAAACAAATTTATCTGCACACACTGAATCTAATGGACTTCACAGCAGCGAGAAAGTGTAGAACAAGTTGAAAAAGAGAATTCAGGTTTCTGCAGTTGATGTTTCTTAGAAGTGCCACAAATAATCTCGAGTCTCTGAAGAAACATTTGGTATCAGCTGTTAACTCCTGGTGTTTTTCCCAGTTGCCAGCTGATCTTCACCGTTAAGGCCACAGATCCTGGTATCCGCGGTCAGTTCCTTCATCCTGGTGAGACAAAAAACAGGACGAACCAGCCCTCGGCCTCTGCTCATACAGCTGTGTGTGCATGCACGAGGCGCTCATAGGTGTGCATATTCATACACAGACCAAATTGTGTGTATGTGTGTCTGTGTGTGTGTCAGATCTTCTTTAACTGCCCCCCCTTCTCCTCGCCAGAACAGAACAAGCGCCTCCTGGGCAAATATTTAGAGTCAAAACAGGCTGAGCCCATAAAAAAGCTGAGAGATGGTGGTGGTGGTGTGGCTACATCTGTCAGGGGGGGGTGGTGGTGGGGTGAACAGGGGAAGAAGAGGGGTGACAGCAGCTGCCGAAACGAGTCTGGACACTGCTGACGGCAACACCTGTCCACACTGGAGACACGCGGCTAGCAAATGTCCAGCCACAGCCCTTCAGAGATCACACACACGCAGCAGACATGCATGTATCTTTCTACTTATCTGCCTGTGGAATAAACTATTTAACAAACACTCATTAAGACACACAGATACAGACCCAGGCGCACACAAACACACACCTAACCCAGCCCTTTGTAGCCCACCACACCCCTTTCCTCTGGCTGACCCCCATCTGTTGCCTCCCTGGGGAGTGTGTGTGTGCATCTGTGTGTGTGTGTATGCGTGCGTGTGTGTATGTGTAATGGTAGGAGGTCAGGGGAGGGGACGGGCAGGCGTTGGCCCCGGCTGCCCATTGATCAACAGCTGCTAGGCTTCTCATGCTGAGCTGGACGGCTGGGAAGGCGACAGCAGCTGGGTCGGGGAGAAGGTAAAAGCTCAGGGCCAGAGGCTGGGAGCTGGAGTCGAGGTCGGAGCCGGGGCTGAAGCTAACAGGCTGGGATCGACAGCAGGGTTGAAGCTGGGGTTAAGGGCCACGAAAAAGGACAGAAATAAGTGAGTTTTCAGCTGAGGGGATAGAGGGAAGGGAAGGCCCAGGCCACGACTGGTGGATTGATGCTTGAAAGAAACAATGTGGTTACACAGAGTTTAGGCTTGAAACAAACTAGCTAGTGCAAGTGCTTATACATGTTCCCAATGACCACATTTAAAGAGGGCTGAAAATGTTGTGATGCCGCTACAAATCCCGTCCTCTTCCTAGCTTCCACACACCTGGACAGTCGCAGCAGGAAGCGGGCACGAATGTTTGAAGCGTAGCCTCCAATCTGAAAACAGGTGTAGTCGGGAGGGACGTTCAGCCACTGTTCAGTTACCGCGAAGAACCATAGATAAAATATTCTGACAATTTAGTGAACATAGAGATTAATATCTAAACAAATGTTCGATTTTTCAGAGAATTAGTCCTCTTGAGGATATTGTATAAAAGAGCTCATTATGCAATCAAATAAAGCACATTTGTGTTTCAAGTAAAAGTTAAATTAAAAAAATATACACAGACATAAAAGTAAACCAAAAGTACAAAAAATGAAAACAAAAATCAAACATATTATGGTATTTAATTATAATTATTGATGCATTAACATTACTTTAATCTCACAGATGGTAAAGTGGAGCTCATCTTTTACAATACATTCTGCTGGATAGCCTATGAATTTTACCAAAAGATCTGCAGTCTGTTCTGTTAAACTATTTTACCATATCATAATTATATTTTGTATTACTTTATTTTCTTCATTAATTACCCATTGCTAAGGTTATAAGGTAAATGAAGCAGATTAAAATAAGAACATGTTTACCTCTGAGTTACAGAAGTGTAAAGTAGCAGAAAGTACATTAAAATCTTACTTATTAAATATTTCAACAAATGTATTTAGTTATGTTCCGCCTCTGCTAAGATCCAAATACAAACAAAAGGAGCCTCGAGAACCAAAACTCTTTAATCACAAAACTGATTATAAATTGATATGGATCAGTGATTATTTAGATGTTTAATTTTTAAGACTCCATTGTCTGTAGATTCGTTCAACCATTACCTTCTCACAGTGACCACATGTAACTAAGTACTCTTTCACAGGCAGTCTTTGACAGAGTTACTCTCTTACTTACGGAGCTTCCAAAACAAACAATCTCACCTTGACTTGACTAATGTTTAAGCTGAACAACAGCACTTGTGCTCTTTTTCTCCCATATTTTTTAGGACCAAAGACCAAAAAAAACTTCAGGTGATCTTGTGTGTGTTCAGGCTTCATCCGCCTTATAAAGAGAGGGCAAAATAAAGAAAGTGTAAGGCTGCGTAGACGCCGATGTTTGAGATATTGATTATTTAGTTATTTATTGCTTAAATTAAACTGAACCTCAGGACGCTGTTGTGTCTAAGAAATGGTGAGTTTCTGGTTTTTCCTTTGCAAAACAAACAAACAAAAACTTTTGCCCTTCTATCCTGACAGGTTGGATTTCACTCTTAAAGTTTGGAGCATATATGTTGTATGAGGCTGAACAGGAGCTGATATAAGAGCTGACAGCTGTTGATGGTGTCGGCCGTCACACATCTGTTGCATTCGGCCTCTTTTACAGAGCGGCCACAGTTCAGGGGGTGAGGAGAGGGGGAGGAGGGGGGAGGGGCTAAAAAGAAGAGGGGAGAAGAACTGAAGCAGGTGAAGGAGGGTCAAGAGAAAACAACTTAACAGGCTTTTTACAGCCAAGCATTCCACGGGGAGGTTAGAGTCTCGGGTCAGCAGCAGAGCAGGTAGAGGTTTTCAAAACACCCTTAAACCACCCTTATCAATACATCGGTTTCGTTATAGCGCTAAATAAGACTTAAAGATGGACAGTGCGCTGAATTTCATAAAGACTAAAAATTTGCTTATTTTAGAAAAAAAAAAGCTTGACACTGACCTGACATTTAATTTGCTGTTTGTTTGAGTTCATTGTGTAAAGACCTTGAGCAAAGTAGCAAGATGTGCTGAATTCCAGCCGAAGATAAAGTCTCAGCTTTATATCTTTAAACTTGCTTTGGGTCAGGATGTCTCGGAATGTGGGAATATAGAAAAATGTGGTCCAACAAAAACACACGTGTGGCCTAAAAGCTAATAGCTAGTTGACCTTTACACTCGAGTCAGACCACCTTAACAGAGAGACAGAGAAAAAATAACAAGAAGTGACAGTAAACTCATCAAATGCATATTACCGTCTTAAAGGGATACGGCAACATTTTTTATTTCTTTTTGTGATTTGCCTCCCTCCTGAGGTCCAAAAAAGAAGATAGATACCATTCTTTTAACTGTGCGTGCAGTAACAAGGAAGAGAAGAGCAGAGCTCACCCACTGCTAATTAGCTTAGCTCAAATGCTGGTAGTCATTGGAAAGTGCTAGCCTGCCTCCGCCTTATATCACCAGATAAACTTCCCAACAACTCTAAATGGTCCTGTGTGCGTGTTGTGACTCATTTATTTACCACATGATGTTATTTTTAAACTCAGATTAGCTCTTTATGTAATTTTAGAATCAAATACGCTCTGAGAGTAAACCACAGGGTGCATGTGCACCAGTAAACAGTAGAAGAAGAAATATATAAAGAACTGCGTAACGTGCTAATCTAAGTCTATAAATAACATAATGTGGTAAATAAACAAATCACAACAAGCACACAGGACCGTTTAACAAGCGGATATGTGTCAGATAGTGTTGAGACTATCTGAGTTTATGGAGACCAAAAAATTCAACAAGGAGAAGAAGTGTTGGACTCAAACTCATCAGGTGGCCTGACACGTGGCTCTGAATGAATACCCATGTTACTCCATGTCTCCCACATTTCTTTATAATATTGTAATATTTCAGCACTGTGTTTACAGCTTATTGTACTGAAAATGAAGATGTTGTTGCAATGTGAAAATACAGCAACGAAAAATATTATATTCTGCAGCAGAGCTCAGAGAGTCATGAAGGACACGAGTGACAGGATGATACGTAAACACTCGGTATGTCCTTTCCCTTTAATATAATGGCCCTTTGTTTCCAGGTCAAAGGTCATGGGCGGCTTGATGAAAGATGTTCAGTTTCAGAAAACGTCTTCCTGAATGGCTGCATGTATCTGTGTGTGTATGTTTGCATAAGCATGTTTCAGTGTGTGTGTGTGTGTGTGTCCTCACCCCACAGTTGAGTGAAGGAGAAAACTCATTTGCTTGTCCATTTACTCTGCGTCCCTTTGCAGCACAATGCAGTGACAGCCATTGGACAAAGAGGCCTCACTGTGGGATTCAAATGAAGGAGGGAGGAGCAGAGCAGTGCACAAAAAGGATGAAAGGCTTGGTGGTGGGTTGCAGAGGTTAAGTTTGAAGGGGCAAGAGGACTGAATGAGTTGTACAAGATGGGGGAAGGAGGTGATAGATGATGAGGGGCAAGGAGGAAAATTAGCGCAGCCCCGACACAAATCGAGGGGCAGCAGTGCCGTTCAGCCTACTGTCAACATATCACACAATACTGAGAAAGGCCAGGCCTCATGCCAGATGCCAGTGTGTGCTTTTTGTGCGTGTGCTTCAAGGTGACACAGTTTAGTCAACAGGATGACTCACGCTGTACAGCTGTGGCGCTTGATACAACAGGCAGGGAATGTTCAGTTTATCGAAAATTCGAATTCAGAAATTTTCTGTAAGCTGAGCACATCTGGTTGAATTCAGCATGTGAAAGAGTTTGTGGGTTTTTTGAGGTTGCTGGTGCATTCAGATGTAGTCAAATGGGGAGAGGAAGCTTGGTGAAGGCAGGGAAATGAGCTGCAGGTGAGGCTGTGGTTAGGGCCAAGCTGCGGTCATATGGAGTATTAATAGTAAACACACATAGAGGAGAGAGACAGAGATGTGTTTGCGTTAGAGGTGGAACTAAAGGACTCATTATTTTCATTCAAGTAAAAGTAGCAATACCACAGTGTAAATGCACAACGTTGCAAGTAAAAGTGCGGCCAAATTCTACTTAAGTAAAAGTGCAAAAATAACACCATAAAAGTACCAAAAATACAAAGAATATAGAGAATTCTGCAGGTCATTATCAGATTATAACCATTTGAAAAACTGTTCACATAAATGTGACATCCAGTAAAGATGAGGCTCATTTTAATTAGTTTATGCTGCTTGGTAGCTTGTGAATTTCCCCCTCAGGGATCAATAAAGTCTAATTTAAAAAATATTATAATTTATGTGTCGATTATATTTTCCATTGTGACTCTAAATCCACAATAACTACATTTAGCAAATGCAGTTTAGTGCAATAGAAGGCACAATATCTGCCAGTGGATTGTAGTGGAGTAGAAATATGAAGTGACAAAAAGGTCAAGTATTTAATTAGAGCACTAGAGTAAATGCAGCCGCCTTTTCAGTAGTATTTCAGTTGTGTCTGGTTTGTTTGGTTTTCTGTGTGTATTTACACTGTAGCTAAAGTCGTTTGTAGCCTGTCTGTATCTGTGATTCTGTCCATAAAAGATTTCTGAGGAGAATAAGTCTCAGTCAGGCGTTAGTTCAAGAGTTTAACCATCACAGTCATTTATAGGCAAATGGTTCCCTCTAGTGGTCATAAAGAACTCTAACCTCTATATTCAGGACTGAGGTGAATGGAAGACATTGAAGTCACAGAATCTCTCTAATAACAAAATACTATGGAAAATTAAAAAAAAAAAATTACTCTTTTACTATTTAATTAACAGATAAATGAAAAAATCAAAAGCTTCACGAATGTCTGCAGAAAATAAATCTTTAGCTAAGACAATAATAAACCTCTCACAGTGCTGAACAATTTCTGACTCTTGCTCACACTTTCTCTGGAGTGCCCACAGTCATGTCGAGGTATAATTCCTCCTTGATTGGTTGAATCATTAGGAGTGAAATCAGTGCTGTATGCTGGATATCAGTGGTGGAAGAAATTAAAAATTAAAATTAAAATTTAAGTAAACCTGACTCAGTTTTTTCTTACAACTTCAACAAAGTACAGCTGACTGAGATAATGCATGTTTATTTTAAACAGATAATCTTTTGATGATTCAGTTCAGTTCAGTTCATTTACAAACGTTTCCCAAGGAAATTGATTTCTTTTTTTCCCCACTAAATTCAACTAGTTTGAATTTACAGTGAAACACAAGATGTAGAAAATGCTCCATTACAAGTAAATTCCTGCAATCAGAAAGTACAGAATAATCACCAGCAAAATATACTTTAAGTTT
>JAPXVT010000003.1:24984786-24996471 GCA_029823135.1 Acanthurus reversus | reverse complement strand
GCTGGCTAATTGGTCTGTAGTCTGAATTTGGACACGCATACACACACACACACACACACACAGAAAGGCACATTCACACCCTTCCTGAGGTTTATGGTTTTGTTGATTTGGACATTACTCAACCAGGCTAGACGGCTGTTTTTCCCTACAGACGACCACAGTTTAACTTCAGCACAGTTTAGTCAACTCTCTTGATCTGCTTTACTCATGCCTGCCATGACAAACTCAAAGACTATCCAACAAAACACTGAAGCTGGAGGCTAATGTGATGAAACAATGAAAGGACAGGCTTTGCTTTGAAAATGTTCTCTATAAATAACATTTTTTCTAAATATTGCTACGAAGTTGAGACACTGATGACAAGTGACTGGACAGAAGATTACTCTGTAAAATCTGTTCATAATTGTCAACAGATTAAATAATGTTCTAAAGTCAAAACACTTGTAGCCACCGCAATTCATTAAAAAAAGGTGTTTGTTTTTATTTGTTTCATGGTAGATTGCATACCTTAACACTTCAGGCTTGAGTCACAATGAAGTTTGATGTCATGGAACATATTAAAAGATTGGCTAATAATTTAGGAAGATGCCCATTTGTTTGCCGAAGCTACAACTTCAAAAATAAATGTGTCATTTTACAGGAAATGTTTGTCACATAAATCTGAAGTACTTCAGCGTGACCTTAAGATTTTGCAAACAAGTTGAATTCATTTCCTCCTTTAGAAACATTTTTTTTAATGTTTTGTACATCCGCTGTTAAATCAGCTCCCTGCTTTGTTGCTTTTTTTTTTTTTAAACTCTCTCTCTTTTGTCTTTTACTGCACATTACCACTGCCAACTGTTGATCTGTGTTAGCACCACATGCAGTCTTTTGTACTGTGACATCACATCCTTTCTTTAGTCCATATGTGTCTTTGTGCTGGTTGAACATGAGATTCACACAATGTGTTTGATCTGCAGAAGCACTGTTGGTAAAAGTCCTCACAGCATAACTTTAATCTAAATTGGTAGACTTCAGTGTGATGTAAACTAAACAGTAATTATCAGCTAAAGAAAATACATTTAAAAGGACATCCTGTTGCCTGGTGTAAGGTTACTTTGCCACTCAGTTTATTGCGATCTGTAAATACCAACTACTGTCGAGTTTCCGTCCACGAACTGAGGTTTCATCTTTTATTGTGTCGTAAACTATGTCTTGACATGAAACCTTTTGACTTTAAAGCTGCTTGTGAACATTTATTCAAATGTATTTCATAGCAATATGTCTTCAGCAGTAACACTGAGGGATCTCTCTCAGTAGAAATGTAGAAGTGAACCTTCTCTGCTCTTTAACACGTGCTATAAGCAGTTGTTGCGACATGCATGTGGCAGATGCATCTCATTTAATCACGAGTGTCACACTGTCATGTCATCTGTATGCAGCTGAGGGATCCTGTAACAGCCTCTGATGTGACTTCATCTCAGCCTGTTAAAAAAAAAGGTCTCTATTCTTGTCATTGGGAGCTTTTCTGAACCAAATTTGTACAAAATAATTAGTTTTAAGGAGCAGCCATTGCACAACTGAATAGAGAAACTTTTATGTGTGTGTGTGCGTAGATCTCCTTCACCCTCTTGTATTATTTATTCACCTGTCCGGACAGCTCAAACTTTTACCATTTATTAGTTAATAGACTTCAGTGTTTCATTTAATTTCTAGCACTACATCTTCAGGTACAGTTCTAATTAGAATAAGTGAAAACACCTGTGTGGCTGCTGAAGCATAGTCCATGTTGTCCATAGTAAAAAGTCCATGTAAAAAGTTCTGACTTCTGTCATTAATTGCTCACTAAGGCCACCTCCAACAGATCCCTTATGGAAGCGTATTGCTGCCATGCCATAAAAATAAAAGTGGATCAGTGTAATGTTTCAGTGTGATAGGTTTATTGTTAAACAATAAACTTATCATGCTATAATGTGAAACTTTCATTATAACAATTTACTATTTACATTGTTAAAATGTGAAACTTATCACATGATAACCTGATAATTTGTTATAACGTGATAAATTGGTTTAACAGTAAACTTATATGTTATGACATGATAATTTATCGTTATAATGTGATAACTTACTGTTACAATGTGATAATTTATTGTTATGACAATAAATGATCACATTATCATGTTAAAACATGATACGTTTCACGCTTTAACAGTATAAATAACATATTGTTATAACAATAAAGATACATGTTATAACATGCTAAACTGATTGTTATAACCGTAAATTATTATGCTATAATGTGATAAATTTATAAAAGTTTCATGGTATTTTGTGATAAGTTTATTAATATAACAATAAATTACCACATTATAACCTATTAAGTTTTATGTTTCAACAATATAAGTAATATATTGTCATAACAATAAAAGTTAGTACATTGAAACGTAAAAATATCATTTTGTAATGTAAAAATATCACATTGTAACGTGTAACTTTTGTTGTAATAGCAAACTTAAATTTGTCACGTTAAAATGTATTACTGATCTCTTTTTATTTTTATTGCGTGGCAGCAATTCGCTTCCATAACCACGAACATCTGGAAGAATTCCAAAAAATATTATTGTAGTAATCACCAAATCAATCTTGAACAATAATGACCTCAAGTATTGTCTTCAAGGAGCTGATAGCTTCCACAGATGGCCTCCAGGATCCAGAGAGTCAAACAAACAAGAGCAGTGGGCTGCAAACAGTCAAGGTTTAACTGTCTGCTATCAATGAGACTCACGCAGCACTAGTTGGAGAACAATTGAGTTATGACTTTCCAATGGGCAAACAGGATGTTAAATGGACTTCTCCACACCACAGAAAAAATGGCAATGGCAGCACTCCAAAATGTAAAAAAGATAAGACCTTGCCCTCAGTTACCTCTGCCTGATTAATTTCCTCATCAGGATAAGCCAACAGGATGGCTGACAGTGTCTGATAAGATAACAGTATGTGCCAGAATGAGGCCTGATGTGGATTATCTCTTTGAAAGAGAAAATCACTGCAGGGAAGAGGAAACTGTCGATGATAGAGCGCTGAGTTTACACAGAAGTTCTTTAACAGCTGAGACTCTCAACAAGGAATTCAGATTCCCTGAATTGATTCAACATATGGTGCTACATATAGAGGAACATATGTGACTGTATGCAAACACATTCATGTGAACGCATGAAAAAACTTGTACTCACACACATGCAAACTTCATATAATGATAAAAAAAGAGCTGATGTGACATTATTGATTAGGCTACACATACTCAGAGCTTCGGCACATATAGACTTAAGCAGTTTTTTGCCCACGTGATTAAGTGTGGATTTAACCTTTAACATCCACGCTGTCATCAGTATCACAGAGACGCTTTGCATGTTAAATTCAAGCATGAGAGCAGAGAAATGCAGAAGTGAAAGGAATGCACCCTCACACAGTCTTCCTTCTCATACACTGAACAGAAGTGAATTTCCAACATTGTATCATTTCTTAACTAATGGGCAGAAGAAGAGTAGAACTTGTTTCTTTATTATGTCATTTGAATGATCACACTTGTTTGTCCTTGCTAATTGATGGGGAAACATAACAGATATCAGTGAGTTTTACAGAGCGTGAACTTAAAAAACACGGAGGAATGCATCCAAAATTCATAGAATGATAAACATGTCAGCCACAAGTTTCTTAGCCATTACTGTAAATCTTAAATGCATTTTGTAAGGTTGCTTCATTTTTAGATAAGTGTAAAGCCTTTGTCAACAAGCACATGTTAAATTGTTGATAAATGACTGAAGGGTAGAACGGAGTGAACTTAACAAATGTAAATGTTTTTGAGGAATTTAAAAATGATTTCCATGATTGCAGAGAAGAATGTGAGCACCCTATGTGCAGAATTTCTGCACTAATGACAGTTTTAAAGTCGTTTGACTTCAGCTGAAGAGGTGAATCCCATAATGGACTGCCTCAAATTTAGCTCTTGTCCCTAAATCTGCCACTCGACGGAGGGGATGGCATTGTCTTTGCAGCAGCAGATTTGCAGATTGACCATCGTGACAGAGATTTCAAACAAGTGTGTGACCCTTGCAGATCAGTCACTCTGATAAGAATTTAAATGGGAGGTGAAGGTAAAGATGAGGAGGAGTTTCGCTCTAGCAGACCCTCCTGAGGAATTTTTTTCTTTGTTTGTCTGTCTTAGTCACGTCAGTCCAAACCATAATCCTCCCAAAACGGAGCCAGGCCTCAAAGTTCTTAATTCCAAATGGGATTTACTTCACTCTTTCCGCGTCTCCTCAGTCATTCAGGGGTTGAGGAGGCCATCCACTGGAATCTCTCTTTATACCTCTGTCCTCTTAAATCTCAGTATGTGGTCAGAAAGCCACTTCCAGCCCATTCATGTCATTCCCTACTCCTCTGCCTCAGCTCGCCTCTTATGCCACAAATTTCACAGGATATTCTTAAATTAGACATGTATGACGTTTATTTGCTCATAAACTCAAGTTCTAAAAATGGAAAAAGAGGGTGTGAGGTCTATTTTGGGTCAGCAGGGAGTGAGGGGTTGATGACGTAACATTTTTTCAGACAATAGAAATGCAAAAATAAACAAAAATGCAGCAGAATCAGCCCATTGAAAAGGTTCTCTTGGTTTTTCTTGATAAAATGTTACAAGCTGTTATGGGGAATTTTTTTTTTTTTTTTTTAAATAAAAAATCAGGTTGATTAGGCCTTCGCCTCATTTCCACATGTGTATGTACATGGAGGTGATTCATCTGGAAGTCCATTCATTCCTGTGGAAATCTTGGTGATATCTGATGTACTTGTGAAACTCCTTCCCTCTGTATTAATGTGATCCGAAATTTGTACCGAGTAAGTTCTAAAAAGTCAAACTTTTGCCGTGAATTTCAGTGAGGCCGTATGACAGTGTGCTAGCTTAGCTAACAAGCTGCTAACTAGCGTACTAACTATTTCCCTCAATTCAGTTGCTTATGTTAATTGTCAAGTGCGTTTGTATTATTAAAAATAAATAGGCTAGTTTTTAGTTATACACATTGTGAATCTGTGTAATGTTGTACAGTCTTAAAGTCGGACATAACACCCTCTCAAAAACACTATATCTGGGTCCAAGCCCTGTCTTTTCAGTATCCTGCATCGCTATGTGCCGTGTTGTTTTAACAGATCCAAGTAAAAGAAAAAACAATCAAACTTTCATTCTGCTACTTTTCTAGCAATTAGAAAGACAAGAAGACGTGGCTGCAGTTGTACATCAAACAAATTAAGAAAAAGTTTTGGCTTTAGCGAGTGGGTGCAAGGTTAGCTAGTGACCCCTAGCACCCATTCACTAGAACCAAAATGACCCTGTGCGAATGTCCCTCATAAAAGTTATGGATTTTATAACGTTATGGTGTCAGGGATAAACCGATTCTAACTGAATTTAGACAGTAGTGTCAGCTGTGCTCTTGCTTAGTTTAAAGAAAAAAACAAAACCAAAAAAAACCCCCTCTAGTGAGAATATCTGCATAGGGTCGCTTTGGTTTTAGCGAATGGATGCTAACCAGGCTAACCTTAGCACCCTCTCATTAAAGCCAAAACCTTTTCTTCATACATTTAATGTACTTTCTAAACTGCAGCCTTGTCCCCTCGTTTTTCTCATTGCCAGAAAGAGGCAGAAAAAAAGTTCCATCTTTTATTTATTTATTTATTTTTTTTAACACAGATCTGTTGAAACAAGACGTGAGACAGCACTGCAGTATACCCAGATGTAGTATTTTGAAAGGGTGTTACATCACAACTTAAAGACTGTATAACCTTACACAGATTTACGATGTGTTGTAACTATAAACTAGTTGTTTTTTTAAACTATACAAACTCACTTGACAATCAACATTAGCAACTGAACTGAAGGAAATAGTCTGTTAGCTAGTTAGCAGCTTGTTAGCTAAACTAGCACACTGCCATAATGTCTCTCTCTCTCTCTGGATTTTACTAAAATATGGTTATACATGCAGATTGTCTTTATCAGTTTTATCTTAAATAAGCTACAGGCTAAACAGGTAGTCTCTATCCATTCGTAAGGAAATGCATGTCCTTGCTTTGAACTCTAGGGGCATTAATTGAATATTTACCAATTTACGGACATCAGTCACATACATGTGGAAATGAGGCGTTATTGTTCAGCTTTTGAAGGCCAAACAGGGCCTGTTTACTGACAGTTTGTCACACAGGTGCCTCATAAAAACCAGTTAGAGGCGAAAACCTCAACCACCTCAGTGCACCTGTTGTGCCACAGTTGAGTCTGTTTTCACTGATGGCAGTTTACTTTTGCTTTGCTCTTTGCTATGCTCTTCATTTCCATATAAATATCTAATTTTTGCATGGTTCAGTGTTTGTCTGCAGGAGAACTCTTGCAGAAACCATCCTCTCTTCTTCTTGTTGCTCTTTCACTGTTTCCCTTCTCGTCTCTAATTTTTTTTCTCCATGGAAAAATCCCATCAAGGCTGTGTCCTGTTGTACTGAAGGGCATCTGACTGACTTTCCCAAATAACAAACCAAATAACCAACCTCAGAGCAAAACAAAGAGCAGAAATTGTTAGGCATATTTTACAACAGAGCATAAAGACATTTGTATGGCAACTTATGGTAATGAAGTGCAGTTTTGTGTCTTCACATGAGCCGAGAGAGACAGTAGTCCCTCAGTCCTCAGCAGCTCCTCCTCATCGGGTTTGCAGCCAGACTAGCTGGAGCTCTTCACACATGGTTTCTGTCCGTAACCACAGAGGGCTTTTTTTAGACAGGGGGGAGACAGGGTGTGGATGACTGCCTACCTACCACGACTATATGAGCAGACGGCAGAGACCAACGCTTAGTGTGTCCAGACTTACATGCAGCACAAAAACAGACTGTAAACAACACCTCGGCAGACAGGCCTAAGTGTTGTGAGGAAATTATACCTTGGTGTCAGTTCTCACAGACGCTTGAGAAAACAAGTTGCCCTCTAAAAGCAATGGAGGAGAAAATTGTATGTGTTTTCCTTTTAGACAGATTTAAAGCAGGACATTGTTTCCCATAATAGCCTTAAATAATTGCATATTTTTATTAAGGTCAGTATTATTTTTTCATCTCATTTACAGAACAACAATTTGATATTTGGAATGGCTTTTCGAGGTGAAAAAATGTTGTTTTCATTACAGTCGTACAGATGCAAGCTCCCTCAGGCACAGTCTGTCTTTCTTATTCTTTACTTGAGCTGTTTTGTCTCTTACTAAATTCCTGGCAGTTAAACACAGTCGACTTGACCTACAGAAATACGTGTGGTGTCTTTTCATTTGGCAAAACACTGTGGTTAAGAATGAATAGTGCAGAGATTACAGCATTCATGATGCATATCTTAAACAACCCTCCCCACAAGTTATTTACACATCATTTCTTCCCTTATATTTACACAAATAAGAGTGTTTGACTGTAAATTGATCAATCTGTTCATCAGTTATTATTATAGTATTGTCATGCAGCTTTGGAGTAAACTTCCATTGAGCTTTTAGAGAAATATGAATAAACAGCACATGAGCAGCCTATAATTTTCTTGCAATTCATTGAGACTAATTTGAAGCAAGCTGCTATGCTGACAGAGTGATGGTAGTTTTGATGTTTTTGAATCTCTTTCCTGTTCCATAAGAAAAGAAATGACTTCTCACATCTGCAATTTAGCTCAGAACAACAAATTAAAGTCGTCTTCTTTGTCCTAACAATTAACAAACATGTCTTCAGACTGATCATATTCTTTGATTTCAGTGAACATAATAATCTCTGAGAGGATTATGTTATATATCATGAATGTTTAATAATTTTATATTAAATAATTTTTTATAAAATCACTTGTACCATGATAAAGGGTTTTACAGCCTCATCATCATTCACCCATATTTTCGTCTTGAGTGTTTCGTGGGCCTACAACAGTTCAAATTTACAAAATACAAGAAAGATATGTAATGTTGATAATGCTTATTTGTTATTACTCTGTCTCTGTTGCCATCTGGTGATTAATGAACCATAAATACTGACTGGAAGTGACAACTTGCTGCTCCTTAGGGTTAGGGTTAGTAACTGGGTACTTTTGTTGACGCCTCATAAAGATAGTATTCATAACCAAAGATGATTCAGAAGTCACAGAATTGGCAGACTTACATATTCCGAAAGTCATAGTGAGCAGATGACATTTTAATGTCATCCCACATTAAAATCCTCTGTAATATGCTCCGCCTTTGATGGCTGATGGCTTTACTGACGTTCGGAAATTTTACAGCTACAAGTTCTGGGCAATTAAATCTTTGAAAAATCATATAGGCTCATTTAAACGTTATCTGAAATGATGATGTTGCTCATTTGTGTATTTAAGGTTTCAAAATACTCTTTCATGCCAAAATGACATAGGCCTACTGCAAAACAAAGAAAGTTTACAAATATTTGCAAAATGCTGTTGATTATTGGCTTCAATGTTATTAATGCAACTACAAGATTGTTAATTTTGCTGCCCGATTTCAATTTATTGAGTTAATGAAAATTTGTTAAAATGATCTTTCGAGCTGAGTGTTCCTTGCTGTGGTTGAGTGTTACTTTTACGAGCAGCTATGAATGCAACCCTGAACTTACAAACGTTACAAGCTGGTCTTCTCAGCATTGAGGAGTCAGACTGAATCAGATACACACGGGCTTCGCAGACTGTAATGACAAGGTAGGACTCACAGAGTGGTTCATGAAATTAGTGTTGACTTTTTTAAATGTTACTGTCAGCACGTTATCATCGTAATGTCTGAAGAAAAGTGTCTGTTTGAACTTGTATGGGATTCAAAACTCGGTTTAAGACGCATTTACTGGTAAAATGACAGTAACGTTAACGATTAACGGTCAGCCTTATCACATAAAAGTCTGCCTTCCTTCGGGTGAATGAGGAGATTTTGTTCGTTCTAGCGATTTTGTGGCTTGTTTTGATGCCTTTGACTGATGATAGGAGACAAAATGAAGGCAGGGGTATCGGTAACTGGATGCTGAACGACGGCATGGCTTCTTTGTTGACGGCAGCGCGCAATTAAATTTAGCGCCAACTTCCAACGTTAACGTTAGCGTAACAACGCGTGCAGCTCGCCGGGCAGATTAACGTTACACGTAGGATAACGTAGCAAAAGTGCTGTGTACGAGATAGCCACCTAACAATCATTTTATCTCATTCTGGACTTTCTGTGCCCAGAAAACATCAAATAATAACCGTGAAAATGTGTTACAGTACGTTGCACTTTCAACTCATAACCATTTGCATTTCTACATTTAGAAATGGCTTGGTTATAAGTTCAATGAGGTGGTCTTCTATTTTAGACCAAACATTTGAATGAACCCTGGTGATAAACCATGTGGCTCATGACTGTGCCTGTGGGAGAGCACGTGTGTGACTGGCAACTTTAATAATGGCAGCACATGACCACACGATGTGTCTGTAAAATTAATGTTGATAAGTGTCAAGAAAAGAGTATTTAAAAAATTTTATGAGGATGCCAGCAAAGCCTCAAAATGGAAATATTTTTTCTGCTGCACGGTTGATCTATGTAAATGTGTGTCACTATCATTATTTTCCTTAAGTTGTGTCTTAGTCACAGGTTGGTACTCAGTAGTGTGTGTGCATTACTTTGTGATGTGTATGAGTATTTTTGTCATTAAAAAGGATACAGGTTTTTTTTTGTTTGTTTGTTTTTTGCCTCTCTCCCGTGTTCCAGACAAGAAGATAGATACCATTCTTTCAACTGTGCGTGCAGTAAAAAGAAAGACGGGCAGAGCTTGCCCACGCTAATTAGCTTAGCTCAAATACTGGTAGTCAGTAGGAAGTGCTAGCCTGCCTCAGTCTACAAGTCATCAGATAAAACTTTCCAACAACTCTATGTTGCTCTGTGCTTGTTGGGACTTATTTACTACATTATTTGTAGCCTCACTTTAGCGCTTTCTGTAATTTTAGTAAACAGCAGAAGAAGATACACGTAAAGTACTACATAAAGTGCTAATCTGAGTCTAAAAATAACATAATATGGTAAATAAACAAGTCACAACAAGCACACAGGACCGTTATGTGTTGTTTATCTAATGACTTTAGATGGAGGCAGGCTAGCACTTCCCATTGACTACCAATATTTGAGCTAAGCTAATCAGTGGTGGGCAAGCCCTGCCCGTCTCTTCATTATTACTGTACGCACAGTTGAAAGAATGGTATCTATCCTCTTGTCTAAAACTCAGCAACGAGGCAAAAAACAAAAACAAAAAAATGTTGCATTCCTTTAAGCTACCATGATATTACAATAATTTTAGGGATATTTTGGTAGTTGCTCACATTTATTACAGGATTGCTGTGACTCCTCTGAATGATGGATCCCTGTCTTATGAGTGACTGAGAGTTTCCTGGCTTGACTCCATTGAACACGTGTCCGCACTATTTGCGACTCTGCCGACCCCAAAGCATGGAGAGTAGTGCATCAGAATGGTGGCTTTGTTTTCACACTGAGCAGCTGATAGGCTAGGAGAATCAAGAGTGCGCATGAACATTTGTCTTGTAGGAGTGGGAGCTACATTTTTCCCATGTGGCGCCTCAGCTGACCGGTCCTATACACTTAAAATAGAAAACAAATATCATGTTTGTCCTTGCTTGCGGAATAAAGTATTAGCCTATCAGTCCTGGCTGGTGGGAACCCCTCAAGTGAAGATAAGATTAAGCTGACCTGACTCATCCCAGGAAATATGGGAACCTTTACCTCTTTAGTCTTACTCATTTAAGCCCATCATAGCTGACCTTACTGTCATCAAGGAATTAAGTGGAGTAGCTGTTGCCACAGCCAGCCACTTAAACTCTAGCGACAGGCAGATGGAGACGGGGCTTTGTTCCTGCTCGTCTGAGTGGCGGGAAACGATTTCTGTGGAGGTAAAGGGGCGGGTCAGGCTGAAGACAATGGATTTAGAGACCTCTTATCCTCCATCTCTCTTGGCATGTGATAATTATTTCTTTCCAGAGATTTCCCTCAGGATTTGTGTTAATGCAGGTCTCATTAGTGTCTCACAAAAGTCTCTTTGCCTGTTTATGTGCTATTGTTTCCTGCTCTTGTGTGTATTGACCTGATTATATTCCTGTTTTACAATAGTTTGTGATCCCTCTGGTTCATTTATTATGGTCAGATGCAGGTTTACTAATTAAAGGAAAAGAGAACACAAAAAGGTGTCGTTTCGAATATAGCCGCAACATGTTTTTATGAAAATAGTTCATGTTTCCTCCCTTTGCTGATTTAACATTCTCTAATTAAATGTAATTGTTTAGGCTTAAAATACTCTAGCCCGCCATCACGATGTGCACAATATGTTGTACTTCTTTCTTGTTTTAATTATTTGAAAGTTTACATTAGGGATTTTGAAACTTTTAAAATGTCAATGCAACATGTGCCCGTTTAGATAAATTTTGTGTTTTGATTTAAGTCATGAACAAAACCACTGACAAAAAAATTAGCTGAATTTAAGTGAAGTGACCTGCTGTGGCGGAGCTTGAACTCAAACCTTCCTCCTGGATTTAAACTGTGCGCTCGCTTGTGCGTAATCAAATGCATCGAGCGTGATCACCACAAAGGCCATTGTCTTCTGGTTTTGTGTTTTTCCTTTGGA
>JAPXVT010000003.1:24875189-24885273 GCA_029823135.1 Acanthurus reversus | reverse complement strand
ATTTAACATTTTTCTGATAATAACCTTAATTTCCTTTGGTGGTGTTCTGTAAATGTTTTAGGTTTTCTATGCATGCATGTGTGTTTCACAGCAAGAATGCAGCATGGAGACGGCAGAGCTGCGACAGAGAGAAGAGAGAAAGTCAAGCAGAGCGAAAATGACAGAGCGATGCAGAAGCAGCGAGGCAGAGGCCATGGCTTTTCTCAGAGATGAACATTAATAATATGACGAGGCACAATAGAGGCACTGAGATCAGAGAGATCACCTCCATTGTCCCGCCATCTCCTACTGACACCGACCGCTCTGCTGAAGGAAGAATAAGAAGAATAAAGGAGCATAACCTGGCTGCTCACCATGCCCCGCTTTTTAAAATACATAATGGCCCCTGATCCTTCGCTGTGCCTTTTAAGTGTGTGTTGTGCTGAAGACTGGATGTGCAGAGACGTCGAGGTAAAGGCCGCGTTTCAGCTCAAAGTTGGCCCTAAGTTACGGTGTTTGTTTTTTAAAGTTTGTATGAGCTGCTGTGATTTTTTTGTAGAGTTGGAAACATGTTTTAATTTAAACAAGCAATTTTAAGGAGTAGAGCTCTCATTTATGTTCTGGTTTGTAGTTGTGCATTCATTTTTGTGAGTCCATTTATGATACAGTTTAATTTGTACATACAATCTCCCACAACACACACAAAATAAATAATTAAATTAAAAAAATTGCAGAAATAATGCAAAATTTACTGAGACAATCAAGCAAAAGAGCCTCGAAAACATTCCCCAAATTACTGTTTGGTTATCTCTAATAGTATAGTGTGTGTTTTGCAGTTCAGAGATTAAGTTTGGAATTTGAGTTTGAATTCTTTTCTAAATTTAAGTAGCAGAATTTGACTTTTCAAAATGTCTCATCTAAATTGCAATGCATGACTGCTTCTCTAGATTAAAAAACACTGTGGTTCCCACCTGACAGCATTTTTTTTTTTAACTAAATTGCTGGAAAATGTATAAAATGTCTTTTCAGCAGAAAATTTGTTTTAACATTAACTACCTAAGCTGATTTTTGATGTTTAAGATTTGCTGTTGTGTTTTGAATGTTTTGAATTAAACTGTTCAAGATTCTGAAAAAAAAAAAAAAGTCAGTAGCCTTTCTTTTTACACTAATAGCCCCAGCATAGTTCATGTTAAAGCGGGACGAGCACAAGTGTTACACATAACGTGTTGCAGTCTCACTGATGAGCCTTCCAGTGAACTTTGTGCCACAGAGCTGTCATTAATGTTGGCGCTTCATGCTGTGACACATTATAACATCTGCAATGATGTATCTAAAAGACATCTCATGCTAAAGATACTTTTCCACAGTGGACTGTTTGACCGCAGACTAAGAATTACTTTTTTTAAGTGTTGCATGCAACATATTAATGGATTATCAATAATCAGCTAACTTTCGAAAGTTTTTAATTGTTTTACATGCAAAAACCTCCATTTGATTAAGACTTTTCTGCCTTCAACAGTTTTATAAATCTTGTTTTGCGATATAGTGCAATACCATCCCACCAACGCATTCAGCAGATGTTATTTCTGCATTGTAATAGCCTAAATAAAAAAGTTAATTTTAGAAAATTCTTGAAACAAGTTGTTTTACACTGAAAATATTTTGCAACATTTCCACTGCACAGGCAGCTGTTTCTCCACTTTCACTGAGAAAATAAAACTTTACAGCTCCATAAGGTTTTATGGATGCAATATCTTAGGAGGAATTTTTTGCTTCAGTAGAAAAGCTGATGTGTCTGATATGGAACACAACTGGCAAAATATGCAAAATAGAAGTAACAAAGGTAACTTAGTAACAAGATTTTCCTCTAAAATATAGTGAAGTATGCAAGCAAATCTAAAAATTGTACTTAAGTACTTGAGTAGATGCAGAATGAGAAGTTGGAAAGTGTCAGCACAATAAAAACATATAGATAAAAAAACAAGTAACAAAAGTTTATGTAGATAAACCAACAGCAATAATGTCACAGCTCAGCTCTGACACAAGATGTCCATTCAGCGCAGACAACTACTGAAGTCTCTGTGACGCCCTGAGGTGCTGCAGAAATCACTCATGAAAGGTGGACCAGTGTCAATAGAGCAGAGGTTCAGTGGCTGACCGAGTGGATCCCAGCGGTCATTAATCATAAAACTGGACAGACACGCCGCTCTGAGGTGGACAAGTCTGAGACACTGGACTACAACACGCCCTTGACCTCACCTGTGCTTTTATCTACTGTTGTTTTCTGTTTTTTTGTGTTTTTTTACTTATCTCATGCTTAACAGTCTTGATTTTAGTCTTTCCTTCCTCATTTTATTGAATGTTTTTAGATGAATCATGCTGTGCAGGTGCATTTTGATTGACTGATTGATTAACTGCTGAGAGAAGACAGGTGTCTCTTCTGTTATTACAGAGGGCAGCGTCCCAATTTAGCTTTTCTGATGTTATTGGCCCCTAAATCAGTGTGAGCCCCGCAGCAATGCTGTTTTAAGATTGAGTCATGACCTCAAGGAGGGTCACAGGAAAATTAATATGGATTACTTTAGGGGAATTTGTATCTGAACTTACAACGTAAAGCAGTTTTAAGTTGTCAGAAGATGACCAAAATTATTAAAGGTTAAATAGGAAAATGAATCCAAAAAATAGCCACTAACTGAAAAACTTCCTGTTCAGTCAATAGTCTCCATCCGTCTGCATCTTTTCTCCATCTGAGTTTCATGTCTTGATACTTTCATGTTATCTAAGTGTTTATTCAAAGCCTGATGGACCTGGAGGCGCCCACACTCAGTGTTAAAGCTCAGCCTTCCATCTAAGCATAGCCACTTTGGCAAATAAAGAAGATGAATGTGTGCAAATCTGAAAGCAAACAGCCGAGATTGTCAGCACCACGGGAACGCGTTAGGGGCCAAGTGAATGATGATGTCACTTAACGCACTGACAGATCACTTAATGGAAATGAGAAGGCAGCTTTCAGATTCTCCTCTCCTCTCCTCTCTTCTCCTCTCCTCTCCTCTCCTCTCCTCTCCTCTCCAGGGATGGAGATTTCGTCCAGAGCCATTTTTCAGCCAATTTATTTCTTGATGTGGTCTAACCTGGGGCATCTCCCGCTGGGGAGGCTTTATGTGGTGATTAATGACGGGTATTTAGCCCAGGTACCTGGGGGAGCTGGAGCCCATCTGCACAACACTGACAGGTACAACACTGCACTCCAGGCCCAGACAGGACAGGCCAGGCCTGCAGCAGACTGGAGAGTGGCAGACAGGTGTGATGAGTGTCACTGTGCCTCCGCCTGCCACAGTTACACGCAGTTTATTACTGCTGCCAAGAGGTTGCTGCTTTGTTTAAGCAACTAGAATTTAAACTTCACAGCATTGCAGGTATCTTTTTTAACTTCTGTCTCCCTACATCTGGTCTTTCAAATAGTTTATTTCCAGAGCGTCACATGATAGAGCAAGAAGACATGCTGGCTGAGGACAAGTGATTTAGACATCTATTATACGCTTGAACGCCTTGTCTTCTTCACTCCATCATAGAGCATCCCTCAGCAGAACAGGCCCAGATGCCAGAAGGACCCTAATGAGATTAGGCTGCGGACAGGTTGGTGGCCAGTAGCTGTCACAACTACTCTGCCTGTGTGTGGAGAGATTAATGTGTATGTGTGTGTGTGTGTGTGTGTGTGAGAGAGAGAGTGTGTGTTTGCATGAAGGCATTCTTGTGCAAGCTAGCATCCGGGCATGTATATGATACACACGTCTATGTAAGTGAGTGTGCACAAGCTGTCACATTGATGGTGATTAATGAGCGAGGTAATCCATAGTCTCGTTCTATCAATGATAGACACATCAGCAGACCCCCTGAGCCTGATGAACAGACTGTGCAGCTCCATCAGTCAGCGCACACAAACATAAACACACACGCACATGTACACACACGCAGGTAACACGAATAAAAAGTGCAAACTCCTGTTTTCAACTTTGTGACAGACTCTTGGTTGTAACCCAGCTTATTATTGGATGAGAAAAATCAAATTATTCCCAGATAATTGATGATCTTGAAGAGACAGTTTTTTATTTTCTCCTACGTCATTTTTGGTCTCTAACCTCTGCATGCAGCTTTGTGGACGCACACCTCAACACTAAAAGCTAAGAGCGTGGTAACACAATGCAAACGATAGGCTGTTCATAAAGCTGGCAGTCTGCGTGCACAATGCTTGAAACCCTGCGGCCCCAGACTCCTTTGAAGCCCACTGAGATCAAAAAGCAATGCTCCATGGAGCACAGACTAGGTGAGGAGCATGAGCCGAACAAGAGACGAATGGTTGGAAGCAAGCAGGGAGGGACAGAGGACAATGCGGGCAGGACAGGACTGCTGACTTTCGAAGATAAAATCATATTTTGAGGGCAGGCGTCCAAAACTCCCCGTCTGTCTCCGTCTCCCCTCCTGCCTTCCCTCCTTTCTTCTCTGAATATGGACAATGACTGTTTGCGTTTACAGAACCATAAATCAGAGGTGCCCATTGCCACAGAGCAGCTGGCACGTTTGCCAATAATTATAATTATTAATCATGCTGATTTCACGGTCTTCAGCGGGTCGGCGGGAGACTGCACGGGACAGGGTGCGGCTGGCGCCTCCGGGCCTGCAAAGCAGGTTGGGAAGGGAGGGGTGGCCTGCAGAAGGAGGGGAAGCAGTGGGGATGGAGAATCAGACGAGAGCCTACACAAAAAGTAAAGTTTGAATTAACTTTAGGTTTAAGGAGAAGGACATTCCCGTTTTTTCTGTTAGAAAGCCCCCTAGTGGCTGTAGGCATTATAAGGTGAGCAGACGATGAGTCTCTTCATGGTGCAGGAATTACAAAAAATCCTTCAGGTGATCCCTCCAAACATTCGAGCCTCTGGAGGATTTGCGTTTAACTACTCGCATTCATTCCAACAGCTGTTGCCAGTTCCCTCCTCCTACTCAGGCCCTCTGCTAACCAGCTGCCTTACTGAGCTCCATAAAGCTTTGTGAGGAAATGCCAGCTTGGGTCATCTGCCTTTCACTTCCACAATTCTGTAAATACAAGAGCGACTGTGTAATTAGACGCTTAACTAGCAAGAGATGGTGTCATCCTTGTAAAAATCTGTGCTTGTATGTACAACCATACTACATACATGCACCTGTGGGCTTTTGTCTGTGTGTCTCCTGTCTTTCTGTATGTAGTACACATGCAGTACATTAGTACACCTTTATAGTAATGCACGCTGAACAGATGGGTTCTGCATGGGTGTGATCAACAGAAACCTGAACTCTGTTTTTCTGACCGCTGGTACAAACCAAACAAGTACCAGGAGACCTGCAGGGTCCAGCTCTGGTCTGAGGTCAACACATGTCTGGATGGCACAAACACACACTGAACAGATGTGTGGTATTCAAATCTGGAGACAAAAAACAGCTCAGAGAATTGCTTGATTCTCTCTTAAAGGTATTGTCAAAGCTATCAGCGTGCTCAGAGGAGTCAAATCAGAGTGATCCAAGAAGAAATATGACATTAGAACAAAATATTCCTTAGGAGTTAACAAAATTTTAAATTCTTCTCCAATTTTCTGCAGAAATTAGAACTCAAATGTTGCGGCATTCTTTAAATATCCATAATGTGCTACATATTGGTGCAGGTCATTACCCTATGGCCTAAATTTATTAAAACAAGTTGGTTTTCCTCATAATTTAACAAGATAACATATTAGCACACTTTCTTTGGCTCTCAAAATCTTACTGACCTGCCACAGTGCATCTCAACTGCTGACAGGTCAGTAAGTTTTAGGTGAGCTAGTAGCTAATGTAGCCCTGAGCCGCGAGAACAAGCAGAGAAGAGGAGTTACAAAATTGTTTCTACAATATACAGTAACATTTCACTGCACCCGGAAACAGACCATAGAGCACGAGAGGTGTCATGAAGGCTGATGTTGTCCATTTTCTCTGCCAGTGCTGACTTGCAATTTTCAATTACCTAAAACAGAAATGCCACAAAAATTATTAACTCTAAACTTTCCCGTATAATCACTCAGAGTTGAACTGCACTTGCATGAAACAAGAGCTATAAAACTCATCTGCATCTAGTTTAGGCCCTGAACTTACCAATCACCCCTAGGATAAAATTTGTAGAATTCCCCCTTTAATATCTGTCCCCTCACAACACTTAACCTTTGGGACGAGCAATTGTGTTATTAAGTATGTAATTCCCTCATAAAGCCACCAAGCTAGGCTGACTACCTTTTACCAGAAATTGGAAGCTGTTGGTTTGGCTTGCTGGCATTAAAAAATGGCGAGATTATAATTACAGCACTGATATCCAAAAATTCACATTTCGTTGTAATGCCAACATCGCAAATAAAATGTTTTTTTCCCCTCTTGGTAAGTGTAATAATTTAAATATGACTCCAAGTTGTTGAGGTCTGGTTTTGCTCTGGCCATATTTAATCCATCTCTTTCCTTGTCTGAGTCTCTGCAGGAGGTGGGAAAATTGACAGCAGGTTTGATGGATGACCTCCAGTTAACTCTTCATCGCCTCCCAGTTCCCTCCTTCCTTCTCCTCCTCTCTCCGTCCCTCTCCTCTGGCTCTGCTTATCCTCTCCATGCATAACAGAGCGTCCCCCGGGCAGGCCCGGAGAGGGGGCCGGTCTGGGAGGCCAGACCGAGAAACAAAGCCCCCTGTGCCATTCGAATACCCTCCCCCTGGGCCCCTGTCCTCCAGAGAGAGTGCTCTCTGCTGGGCCGGGGCTGTTAATAAGCTGCTAATGAGGAAACAGACCTCTATTCTCTGCTAACATCAAGACAGATGGACACACACGACATGTTTGTTTAAAACTTCCTCCTGATATGATTGATTAGATAGAAGAAAGGCAGTGATTGGTCAGAGCAGCGAGATTGGATGCGTGTGACTGGTGGTGATTGACACATTATAAGTGATATTATCAGTTATCAAAGTAATTTTAGGTATAAGAAAATGAAAAATGAAACAATATAACTGTGTGGTTGGTAACTGTTGACAGCTTTTTTTGTTTTTTAAATTTCTTTCACTTTTTTATAGCAAATAAGTAGAACCAGTGTTATTGTTTGTCCAGAGAAACTGAGCAAAAATTTAAATTACAGCATGATCTGATGAAAATGTAAGTGTGCATGCTTGTGCCGAAAATACAGGTGCAAACAGCTAAATTGTTTTAAAATGTAACTTGGTTCTTACGAAATTTCGTAGATTCAAGAGTTGCAGGTCAATATTCAGCATTTAAATGAATTCAAGGGTCAGTTGAATCTAAATATTAGTAGGCTACTAATAATGTAGTTATAAACAAGAGTGCAATAGCTTGAGTATTTTAAACACGTGCACATGTGAGAAACAATCTCACTTTCCAGGTCCATTAAGTTGTTGAAGGAGCTTTAGATCAAACCACGTGTTCTTCATCAGCAGGTACATTTTGCTCAGTTGTAGATGTTAAATTGTTTTCAAACTCTGAAACTCAGCTTTACGTGTGAAAAGTAGTGGTCAGATGTTCAGAAAAACAATACAATTAAGCATTTGCTGGACTGAGGAAGATATGACGAAAAGCTCCAGAACAGCCTCTAAATGGACCTTTGGGTCAAAATCTAACTTCCAGACTCAACACATGTATTGTTTTAAATACATCAGTTTGACAGACAATGTTATTTGAATATTTATTCACAGAATTTAAAGAAGCATGAAAGTCCGCGCGGAGTGGAAAGTGGCTTTTGGAAGTTTTATGCATCATAGTCTGTCTGGCTCTAAGATCATCTGTTATTATAACAAGTTCAAATCATTTAATGTTAATCCGACTGAAATTTTACATCAATATTATCAGCAAATCTATAAAGAAACAGGTGAATAGATAGAGGGGATATAAAGTGGTCAAAGAATATGAATAAAAATAATAACATTTTAAATTTTGTGTATAAATTAACGGTTATTGTTCATTATTTCCGCCGTTTCTCTTATTGTGAATTACAGCATATTTTACAAACTCCTCAACGTCACAGTTTTTTTTTTTCATGTAGCTTTTCACCCTCACTCGCTTTCTCTTCACCTCGGCAGCGTCCTTTCGCTCAGCTTGTTGGAGGAAGTGTCATGCTGTAAACTCTGCAGGCCAGATGTGATCCAAAGAGACAACTGATGGTATTAAAGACACCAACAGGACTTGGAAGTGTGCCTTTTCAAACTTTGCATTGTCCATTTGGTTCCATCAGTGCAACAGGAGGACTGACAGGAGGTCCACACTCAAGTGCCACAATTGCATTGAAACCCCATCCTCTCTGTGTGTCGACAGGAGGCCCATGCAGTGCTGTCTGTGCCAGGCAGGCAGCCTGGCTATGTCTGGCGGTGGGAGGCAGAACAGACAGGTATTGATATGGATTTCTCTTCAGTAGGCCACAGCGGAGAGCCTGGGGACTGTTAATAGGCCTCTAACGGGATGACCAGCCCGCGGACAGCCCCCACCGACCCCCCAGCACTCGTGGAGAAGGGGAGATGATAACAGATGGAGGTGGGGAAAGGCGCTCTTCCTGTTTGACGGACAAGCGGAGAAAGTTGGAGGGTGGGGTGGGG
Organism: Acanthurus reversus; assembly: GCA_029823135.1. Classification (NCBI taxonomy): domain Eukaryota; kingdom Metazoa; phylum Chordata; class Actinopteri; order Acanthuriformes; family Acanthuridae; genus Acanthurus; species Acanthurus reversus. The sequence goes on along the minus strand of JAPXVT010000003.1, from coordinate 24,876,662 downwards.
GTGAGTGACAGCTCTTGGTGGGGCAACAAAATTTGTTTGGGATTTTTTATTGAAAGTTATAATTTATAAGTTAGAGAAGTAAGCATGCTGCTTCTGGTGTAACCGATGAAAACACACCAAATGTACACTGTGGTTTGTAGTATTTACTTACTTGTTACCTGCAAATGGTTTAATTTTCTTTCTCAAGGCATCCTTATGAGCATTTCCACATTAAGGGCCAAAGTTAAAGAGCAGCTCCACTGATTTGATTTCCATCCACAGGTCTTGACTAGTAGTACCACATATGCTACATGACGGTCTCATAAAGCTTTTTGTCTATAAAGTCCGATCTACTATTAGTGTGAAAACGAAAGAAAATGTGAAAGTGTGGAGTCACAGCGAAGATAGCATCTCTGCTTGAGGCTCAAAGCTACATTTAAGCAGCTGCTGCTAGTGTAACTCACCCAAATCTCTGAGGACATTGTTTACAGTCCGTTACATTGTGATTGTAAGCGCCAAGTTTTGACGACATAGAAAAACATGTGAATTAAAAAACTAAATGTCCATAAAAATACTCTAAATCTAACTATACTGTAACAAATCCTGTTGCCTCGCTCAAATAATAACTTTCTCTTTGGCTCTGTCACTGCTAAAATCTCCCATTCAGCTACTTTGCTCACTAAGTATAAACTGAGGCGTATGTGTTGCTTTGTCCCCCAAAACTCACATGAGGTGTTGTGTGCTGCTACTCGACTTGCACTGTGTTGTGGATCGCACGGCCGTCCTCCCTGGTGGTCATTAGTGCCATGGTTACCAGCTGCTAGAATCCAGTGCAGCATCCAGTGGCTATTAGCACAACATCTGCTGCTGCTGACATTTTCAATATAGCATATCAGAGCACTGCTGCTTTTATGACGTTGTGCACTAAAGAGAAAAATTGCTGCACGGAGCTCATTTCACTTCTTTTGTCAGAGAACGATTTGTGGGTTTTAGCAAATCTTTACACTGACTGTGTGTTACAAATGTTTTGGGTAACTTTGGTTCAAACAGTGATTACCTGTTCCAGTCCAGCATTAACAGTCTTTAAGGGGATAATACTGAAGGCTAACACAAAAAATAAATCTTTCTTTTTATGTTACTTCATGTATTATTACAACTGTTATTACAAGATAAAGGACCATATTCACGATACGACAAAATGACAAACAAAACACTAACAAATAACAACAATGAAACTTCAGCTTAGTTTCAGGAGATTGTAAGGAACAGCAGAACACACATATTTTTCCTGGGAACAAGTTTGTCGTGACAATGTGTTTGTGTCTTGTTTTGTTCAGTTCAGTCATTTTATTTTACAAAACTTTGCTGTAATGTGTAATAAAAATCTAGTTATTCTTTGAAATATGCAGTAGTCAAGCATGAAATTATACTCTCTGGTAGCAGAAGGGTTCCTCTCTCTCTCTTGCTCTCTCTCTCTCTCCCACACACACACAC
>JAPXVT010000003.1:23917027-23936516 GCA_029823135.1 Acanthurus reversus | reverse complement strand
CAGTTTTGACAAAGAAAAAAAATGTTTTGGAGTTGTGAAAACAACCTCCTGAACTGTTGACAGCGATGAAAGTAAAATGAGGCTCTTGGTCTTCCTCCCCAACACAGACCCTGCTGCCTCTGAGCTGCCCCTCGACTACTGACCTGGAACTGCAGGCCAGCTGTGAGCGGGGGCACCCTGCTCTGGCCAAGTTTGGGCAGCATGGTGGGCAGCATGGAGAGCAGCATGAAGGGATTCTGGGAGTCTGGCTGCACAGGGCTCAAGTTCCCCAAAATCTTTTCATCATCTGCCAGTCACACAAACAATCCAACCACAGTGCATAAGAAGGGATGTTTGTTATTATAAGTTAGGGGCTAATGCATGCAAATATTTGAATTCAGCTCTACTTGACGTGCAGCATTCCCATTGGCGCTGAACTAGCTCTTTTATCCAGCCAACCAGCTGCCGCCACACGTCATCAAACAGCAGGTCGAGAATAGCCTGACGACGACAGCGGTATGGAGAGACAGGGGGCAGACAGTGATGCTTCCGACCTGACTCTGAGAACTCGTGCTCCCACTCGTCCTCCCTGTTGAGGATTTATATACAAAGTCAAGCAAAATTTGTTTTTTGGCATAAGAATATTACTGTGCAGCAGAAAGATCAACAAAAGTGAGCAACTCACAAATCCCTGCTATCAAAAGCCAGGTACTCCTCCATCAGACCCTCCACTTGAATCACTCTCGGCTTGTCAGGACTGATGGAGTCACTGGAGGCGTCAGGAGGCCCATCCAGCTCTGCTGAGGAGGCCTTCATCAGCACTGCTCTCCTGCCCTGCACATTCAACCTTTCCCCCACGACAAGGGCACACACAGATTCACACTTTACACAGACTGTAAAGAACTATGCTCTAAGACACAAACCCACACATGCTGTATGTTCTCTATAAATAATAAATAAGCTCAAATCCAGCTGACAGCTACAGGCTGAAAATCTGAAGGAAAATCCTGACATGGACCATGAACACATGCATGCCCGAGCTCATGCTAATATCCCATTATGTCAAGTTACTTCTGAGCGTGGCTCTGCTTTTTTACAACCAGTCTATCATTAAAAAAGGCAGATTTAGCATCTATTTATCACGGCTACCCAGCATGACTTTGTCCCACAAACTCAACTAACAAACCTGAACATGTAGGTCACAAAACCAAGGAGTCAGGCACAATTCCTCTATAATTGATGCAGTAACACCAGTCATCTGGACCACCCGCCAACGACAGGAACATACAGGACTTCAAACAGACCACAGCTTCACAGTTTCAAACAGACAGACTGATTAATTGTCCATTCTTGTATTTACTGTCGGCAGAGTTTGCTCACATCAGTGGCCAAACTGTTTCTGAGCACTATGATTGCAGTGACTGATTTCTAAATATTTCAAAAGAGCAGATCATATCCTCATTAAGGGCAGTTCTGCATGTTTTAAAAATGAGAGAGGAATGTGCCTTACATCAGGGGAACGACTCTAACAGCTGAACTTTGATTGTGTGTCCTGCTGCTTTCAGATAATCGACCAGTGAGTCGTGCAGTTGAGACTTACTCTGTGCTGCCCTTCATTTTCTCCTGGGACTTCACGCTGCTCTCCCTGCCGGCTGACGGGCTGCTTGCTTTCCCTGAAGTAGCAAACCACTGGAAGCCCTCATCACTGGGACACACCAGCTGAGTCCCCAGGATCCTGAATGACATGCAAACATGAGTCAAATAATTATAGGGATCTCGCTTCTGCCCGGGTTCACTCATGAATACAAGGTCATGAGGTTGGTAGGAAGCGTACCTAAGGTGTGGGAAACGTGTGGCCCATTGCTGACATTCATCCTGCAGCCCCTGGAGTATCCCTCCTCCGCTGCCGCTCCCCTCATACAGCTCTTTGTCAATCTCCTCAAACATTTGCTGCACCTGCCGTGACGCTGCCTTGTCGAACTCCTATGGGACAGAAACACAGGAAGGAGAGACAGTCTTTCTTTTGTTCTTATACTCCAGCTCTCTGCTTGAAAGCTGCTTCTTTTTAGTCCATTCATTGTTTGTTGGCAACACGTTGCCATGTTCTTCTTTTTTTTTTTTTTTACTTCATCGTGCTTGATCATGAGCATCTATGGCCCCTTGGGAACGCAGCTGTGTGTTTGTGGTCAAGCTGCATTGTTCAAATGCTCTAACAACAAGAGACAGACAAGAGAAAGAGTTGAGTTGGGTTTCTTCTCAGAAGCAGATTGAGGATAACAAACTAAATAAATCATCGAGTCCTGGAAAAGTTTTGTAGGACCAGCTGAGGCTTGAAAGCACTGAATAATAACAAAGTAATACCCGATGGAATCAGACTTTGCATAAACAAAAAAGAAACAGAAAAATACGGCATCTACCAGACGCTACAGTGACTAGTTGTCTGTAATTCTATGGTTGCACACATTTTTGATACACGGTGACTGTAATCTAATGTTAAGGAGGTAATTCAATCTGCATGAAATGTGCATAAAAATATGCGTGCAAAGTCTTTTCATCTTTGCAGCAGAGTAACAGATAGGGTTAAAAAATGATGAAGGAAAAGCAATGTTGGATTCCTGCACGCTCGACTGTTTTCTTGCCTGACACACAGGACAAGTCGGGCATCATCGCTTCACACTGACATCACTTTCACAGAAGCAGACTTACATCGTAGCCCCAGGAGAAAACAGAGCTCCTTTCCGTTGAGATGCCGGTGCCTGTGGAGCTGTGGAAACCTGACCAGGACTGATTGGAATCTATTGAGATGACGGTGGGACAGTCAGAGTGGCCTGAGGCAGCAGATGTCTCAGAGCTACACAGAAAGGACAAACAGGGCGTGAGGTTAATGTCTGGTTTGATATGTAATGTTTCACCACCTTTAATGCACCTGTCAGGGATATCCTACTCTTCCTCTTCCCACAGCAAACCCTCACCTGTCTCACTCATACCCAGTGGACTCCAGCTCCAAGTCAACACATAAACCAGGACTCAAAGTGGAAAATAAAGGCCAAATGTCAAAGTAATTGAATATTCTAACAGCATGCCTTATTATTTATTATTTGTCTGCTCATCTGAAGGAGGTAACGTGAGATCAATCAGTCCACAGCGTCTGAGTGTCATGTTTCACACAGCACGAGCCCTGAGAATCAGCCGTCCACTTAAGACGGTGTTACATTACAAAACATGAAGGCAAGAGTGTGTGCGTGAACTGGTAGGAAGTATTTTGATCTTCATCACTTTATTCTGGCATAACCAAGGCTTCTTCTTCTTTCATTACAAGCCAGGGCTGCTGTGTGAAGAACGGCTTGGACTCAGTTACCTGTTATGAGCGGAGACAGCTTCCTGGAGGTCATGGAGGTAGCGCTGAGGGGTTTGGTTATCGTCTGCGTCCTCTGGGAGAGGGTGGTGGTCAAGGCTGCTTCTGGATAACCCACGACTGAACAAAGACAGATCAAAATCATCAATAGGAAATATCTGATTTAAAAGTGTGCTTGGAATCACAGTTTGGAGAGAATAACTTACTGTTTAAATTGCTGGACTGTACTGGTGGCTTTACATGTCTTAGCCCTTTAAATACAACAAACTATGATGTATGTTAAGTTGTTCCCTCAAATAACATGGAGGTTCATTAGCTTAGAGAAACAAATGCTTCACCATGTATTGTAAATTATGTCTTTCTACACCAGGAAGCAAATCCTGATGTGACAGTTGGACTGTCTGGATCGATACAGATATTATTTTACACTGGTACACGATCATGGTGGAGAAGTCAGTCACTTATCTCACTGTCCCCCATTGCAGAGTAACAGCATTCAGCAATGAAAACCTGGCATTCAGTGCTAATCTGCCACAGTCGCAAATTCAGCGATGACCATTTTATTTCCAGTACTCACATCTCAAGTTTGTGCGACACAGGTCTCCTGTTGTACCGTGAAATCATTCTCCTTTCTCTCCGTTTTAAAGGCTCAAGCCCTCGTCTCTCATTCTCGCCTCCACGTCCTGGACTCGCTGGGAACAGATGACAGGGAGGTCTGACATGTCCTCTCGTCCGCAGATAACCAGTGCAGGATAACAGGGTACAGCTATTGCTACAAATGCTAACGCTGTTTACTGCTGCAGCTTGTGGTAGAAGGAGGCTATGCTAGCTAACGTTAGCGTTACATTGACGGACAGATAAAACATCAACAAGGCACGAACGGCATTGTATAATTCCATAAAAAGACATTTCCTGTTAAGTAACCTTGCTACATTAATTTAGCATCTCCTGTGGCCAAGACGTTTCCTCTATGTTAGCTTTACAGCTTAAAATAGACGAATATACACGAGAGTGTAACGTTAGAGGAGCTAGGTAACGCCACCTCAGAGGACTTTCCCTGCTAATGTTAGCATAACCAACAACAATCACACGGCTGTCATGGATACGCAGCTTCTGACCCTCGTGGTCTCATGGGAAATAGATTTCAGACGCTAACAAAGTAGCCGTTACTTCATTTGCTACGTCACTACAACTCCCAGCATTCACTGCGAGGACGTGATCACATCCCTAAATTGTATCCGCTTGCCGATGGTCGATAATGCCTGTATATTAAAGTCGCAATTTGCATCGTCTGAGTAATTATTTAATTAAGACAGAGAGAAATAATATTTTTTTTAATTAGGAGTTGACATTGTTTTTTGTTCATCAGTAGAATAACAAAAATAATTTTAATTATCGGAACTATTTGTAACGCGATTGCGGTGGTCGAGTTAAATTCACAGTAGGACCGAAACAGTGTCACACAGGCGTGATAGAAACGTATGATGAAATGACGAGAATTTAACATTTTGTCTCAGTTATATTCTCCGGACTACACTGTCGTAACGTCCCACATTAAAGGAGGAAACGAAAGAAACGGTAATTTTGAATGACACTCCATAGAAATTGTCTTGGATACCTTCAGTAACTGTCAGCAGTTAGCTGTACCTTGTCTCATCCAAAACGAATGCTAACATCCTGACTATATATCTGGCCTGCAGGCTTCTTAATAGGTCCTTTAAATGCAATGGACGCCCTGCAGAGGAGAGTGGTCCCGGAAGACGTGGTACAGTACGAGCTCTTCCTGGTCAAACCAGACGGTTTAAACCCAGAGCAGGTTGAGGAGCAACTCACACATCTAGTAGAGGAGATTTTGGCTAAGGTTGCCCCACTGCTGATTCAATACATCTGGCAGCATCAGTCATTCAACCTCAAGTATCACCCAGAGAAAGGTATTATCTTAATTCCAACGCAGTGGATAATTTGTCGTGTCGTTATTATTTGTTGTCTGTCTATACTTCATAAAGCTCCAGTTCTATATTGTAAGCTCAGTGGTGTGCAGGACCACTTATTTTTGTGCTTTGTGACGTTAAAATTTAAAAGGTTTTCTTTCTTTCTTTTTTTTTTTCTTTTTTCTTTTTGTTTTGTTTTGTTTTGTTTTTTTGGTAATGTAGCTTACACTATGGACTGATTTGTTTTTGTTGTCGATATTGACAGGAGGCGTACCCGCTCATATTTCGGGAAGCACTCAGTTTGGGGACAATCTGGAGGATGAGTGGTTCATTGTTTACCTCCTGCAGCAAATCACTGAGGCCTTCCCACAGCTCGCAGCCAGGTGAGACCCAATTTGTGTGGAAATTCTGTCTTTAAAATCAAACAAAATTAATGATTTGATTGCCATATCACATCTCTATATCTATGGACCAGTCTCAGTTGTTTGTCATTTGCATCATTTTTATAACTTTTTTTTTTCATGTCTTCCGCATGTGAAGAGTTACAGACAACGATGGCGAGTTTCTCCTGATTGAAGCGGCTGATTATCTTCCCAAGTGGCTGAATCCAGAGTCCAGTGAAAATAGGGTGATACAATGATGACTCTCTAAACATCCCTGTCTTATTTATGGTTGTCCCTTTTAAATATCTCCTCCTTGTTGTTATCTGCTTTGATGGTAAGCCTTCATTGCCCGGCTCCTTTTCTTTTCTCAGGTCTTCATTTACAAGGGAGAGTTTCACATTTTGCCTTGTCCCTCCAAATCCAGTCCAGTTGGGATCTCTAAAGATGTGGTACCAAGTGTTGCACAAGCTCTAGCACTGCTCTCCACTCACCCAGATCCCTGCAAGGCAAAGCCTGACATTTGTTCAGCCCTGAGGAAGCGACTACAAGGGTGTGTTAAAAAGTCTATTTTTAAATACAAATGGGTTGTAAATTTAATGTTATGCTTCTTTGCTGCAAAGTTGATAAAACACTTTCGCATATTACGCCTCGTACATATTGTATGTCAGTAATTAAAGTGATAATTTGGTAGATACTGTAAATGCATCAAAAATGAAAAAGAATATCAATCTCCACTCTGCTCTCCACACAGATACCCAGAGAAAATTAAAAGCAGCCTCCATCGTGCTCATTGCTTCATACCTGCAAGTGTTGCCGTGGTGTTAGCACAACGCCCCGATCTGGTTGCCCCTGCAGTGTCAGCGTTCTACCTGCGGGATCCAGTAGATCTGCAGGCGTGTCGAAGCTTCAAAACCTTTCCTCCAGATACACGAGTCCTCACATTGGTAAACACAATTGGTTTTACGCACAGTGCTGTAATAACAGTTTTGTTTATGTTTTTTTTTAAGATGTTTCAGCTTTTGTGAAATGTCTTTACACAAAACCTAAACTTTAACTTCCACATTTATTTCCAGGTGACATTCACACGTTGCCTGTACGCTCAGCTGCAGCAGCAGCAGTTCACCCCCGACCGGAGGAGCGGCTTCACTCTGCCTCCTCGCTCTCATCCTCAGTACAAAGCCCATGAGCTTGGCATGAAGCTGGTGAGCCATCGTCTGTTTCTTCTTCTTTCTGATCTGTCTTTTGTTGTTATTAACATTGTGCTTTTGTTGAGCAGATTGGTCTGTGATGATGGTTTGTGTTGCATTTGATTGTTTGTCTGACTATATATGTGTCTTTGTGCTTCGTTTAACAGGCCCATGGCTTTGAGATCCTTTGCTCTAAGTGCAGGCTGCCGTCATCCGAGCTTGATGCCCCGGTCAGTTGCAACCCTCAGTGGAAAGGCTTCATGGACAGTCTGAAAAGAAACGACTACTTCCGGGTTGGTCACACTTTGTTTTAGTGTTGAAGTCAAAAGCTACTTGGCCGCACCTAGGGGCGAATTCTCTAAGAATGGATTGCGACAGCTAATAGCACCATGAATTGTAAAGAATTAGCACCAGCAAACTGCCCCGTTTTAGCACCATATTTACAAAACAATTTGCACTGATCATATACCGACTCTAACACGCCCATGAGGTGACTGACTGCAATGTGCCTCCTTTTGCGTTAACTTGAATGAGCAATGTTTAGTCTTTTCTCAATATTTTAGAACACAGATTGGTTACTAATTAAAACTGCAGAGAGTACAACATTTTTCGCAAAGCATCAGTTTTGTTTTTTACCCACCAAAGCAGCGCATTCCTTTTATGAATTCACCCCCTAGTGTATAAGGTTAGACATACAAGTACTCAATTTGCCCCGCATTTCTCTTCTGTAAAATATTAACAGTTTTTGATTTTGTTTTCGTCAAATGTAGGGAGAACTGGAAGGATCGGCTCATTACAGAGAGCTGACAAGATCTGCCGAAAACTTCTTCAAACAGTCTGTGGCATCAAAATCGAGGTGAGGACTGTGGCCGTATGCTGCGGTAATACGCCTGCTTGTGACATGTGAGTGCATCAGTCTCAATGATCCTATTGTGTGCATTGTCTCAGTGGTTCATCTCCGGGAGAAGAGATTCTCCAGCTGCTGCACAGCTGTAATCCATCCAACCTGGAGGAGCTGAAGAAACAAGAGTCACAGCTCCCCCAAGAGGACAGTGAGTGAAAATGTGTCTTAGGGTTCAAACAAAAACATCAAAGTGTGTGAACATCAATTTTTAAGCTTAGAAACAATTATTCCTAAAGAATTTATGACAAATAATTGTTTGAATATTATTGCATGTGGGTACATCTTACTTTTTAACCCGAAAATGAGGTTTCTATGTCCTTACCTAAAATGAAAACACTGCATTTGTCTGTCTCTGATTTTCTGCTTCCTCATAATTCCTTTGAGGTTCTGTCCTTTTGGAGAGCCTCCTCTGTTCTCTTCCTTTTCTTTCTTTTCAGGATCATTCATAATTATTTTTTCTCTGTGATTATGTCCAGGTGACAGCTGGCTGGATATCACAACCCAGGACCTGGAGCGTATGTTGCAGGAGAGGAGTGGTGGGAGATCTGATGTTGGTAGTCAAACCTCCAATTCCACCAGACAGACACAGCGCGTCGGGGGTGCAGAGGAAAGGAGAAAGGAGATGGAGGGCGACAAGGAGGAAGAGGAGGGCGGTTACAGCCTGGTGGCTGTCAGTCAGGGGATGAAGAATTTCCTCAATGCCATGTCGTCGCATGAGGGTGCTGAACTGCCCTGGTGAGACAGACTGACTGATTATCTGGCCACAGCAGTCAGAAATAACACAGATATTATGTTGTTTTCATGACAAGCCTGTGCTGCCGCAGCATCATTCAATCAGTTTGTAGATGAGCTCTATTCCACTGGCATTCTTTCAGGTTTCACGTTGTTTTTCTTTGTGTTCTAGGAGCATTTCAACTCAGCCTTTTAGTTTTGACCCTGACTCCATGGCCAACGCACTCGACAGGCTGCTAGGTATGTAAACGTGACGAGGTGGAGTAAAAATAACTAGAATACAGTAACTCCACATCTTCCTCTCTTCACTGAATCGGTTTGTCTTTTAATTTTTGTAGGAAGCAAAGAGGAGGAGCTAGATTCAGATGATCTAGAGGATGATGATGAGGATGACGAGGAGGAGGAGGAGGAGGAGGAACGGGAAGAGGAAGAGAGAGAGGAAGGGTCAACCGGTCATGCAGAGATGAGTGGCGCCGAAACTTTAGACGGTCTCAGAGGATATATGGACCAAATGGATCAAGAGCTGATGAGCACTAATATAGGAAAAAGCTTCAATCTGACGGTAAAAATGATTGTACAGGTGAAATCAGGCACATGTATCTTCCGAAATCCAGCCACTAGACTACTTGTTTTACTGTGTTTGTCCTTTCTGCAGAATTACAACAAGGCAGGCGCGGACAATGGCTCCCCTCATCCCTCTGCCACGGACGGACTCTCAGCGCATGGAGGGCCAGAGGAGACAGAAGAGGAGATCCAGCCTCTTGACGTTGACCTCAATCTCATGACAAACCTGCTGGAGTCCCTCAGCTGCCAAGCGGGACTGGCTGGGCCGGCTTCTAACCTGCTGCAGAGTCTGGGTTTACACCTCCCACCCAACTCCGATCCCTCATAACAGACAAGAAGTAGACTCAAACAATAAAATTAGGCGATATTTGGCAAAGCTCGAACACAGCAGGAACTCCTACAGCTGGAAAGGCTTCCCTCAAAGCTGTTAGCAGCACTGATAATGAGTCTGTGGCAGGGCACTAATTTTGTACACAAACGCCACTAAAATTAAATCTAATGTTTCTAATAGAAACTTACTTTGTGCACTGTAAACCTTTATTCTTTGGAAATGGAAAACATAACTCCCCTAAATCATAAAAACAAAAGCAAAAATCTTTTTGAATATGTTTAAACATGCAAAGTTTGATATTTATAGTTAATTTAAAATGTGTACAAGCAAAGAAAAAAAGAAAGCTCATACATTTGCACAAAAAAAAGTCAGTTAATACATTTAAAAAAAAAAAGGAATTAAAAAGGGGGAATCCTGGTATTTTTGGTTGCACCTGTTAAACAAAAAGGAATTTTGCTCCTCAACAAAAAGTTCTCTCTGTATAACAATAATGTCAGATAATGATGTCAGACTCTTAAAAAAAAAACAAAAATAGGATACAATGTGCTCAACCCACAACAAGAACTGGGTGCTGGGTCCTTCGCAAGCACAAATAATGAAAAAGAAGATAAGGAAAGCTCTCCAAGTTTAACTAATTTAATAGTATTGCCACACAGACATTTCAGGCCAGACGCCCTTCCTCGGCGTGTCATGGCAATGCCATTACAGACTCTTGGAATAACAATATTCACCTGTTAGTGGCAAAAACAAAGCACGGCACAGGATGTTGTGAAGACGATTGGTGGTGGTTGCCTCAAAGGATTTTATCACAGCCATGTCGCCGCTCCCCCGAGGCGTTGTTTTGCATACAAACACGTGTATTAAAAAGGCTCAGGTAAATATACTGTAATTCCCCTTCAATGTGTGTTTTTTGTACGATGTCACATCCACTGTGTATGACTGGAACACGTTAACGGCTCTATAAAAACACTCCCACTACAGTTACAGAGTAAATACAGATGTCTGTGATGCCATTCACTATGTCAACTGTTTTTTTTAATGTTCCTTAATTGCCAAAACAAGGTCACTGAGCATTGGAGGTCTTTATCAGTTATCGGAGAGAGTACATTTGAGCAGATGTCTAAGGCAGAGTACATGGGAGATAAAGCAGCCTCACTCATTGAACTTTATATGTTTCTTTCAAGTTATGGCTGGTGTGTGTTTCAAAGCAGACAGTGAGAATAAATATTTTTAAATAAAGAAAATAAAGTCATAAATCACTTTCATTTCAGTTTTACTAGATGTATACACATTCTCCTTGGTGTACGATCAGGTAGTTCAGCATTTTTATCACATTATTTTTTTCCTGTGAAATATTCTCAACATGCTTAAAATAAGACATAGTTAAGCTCAATATAATAACAAAGTTGACTCAAAGAACACGGTGTCAGACCCATTTTTTTCATCCCGACCCCCTCTCATCTGACAAACCTTAGCAGTCAGATTCATTCAGGGGAACTTTTAAAAAAATCCATTCAGTGAAGAGTCTGAGTTTAAATATTTGTAACGGTGTTGAGCAAATGAGGTGTTTCAAGTGTCGCTGTTTTCCCTTCTCATCTGTCAGAATCATTCAGGGAAAACTTTCACAGAACTTTGGTTGAAACTTCAACCAGTAAAAATGGGAGTTCAAACCCTTTAAAATACTAATAATACTGACACATACGCAGAGGGGTCCAGACATCTGTGTCAGCTATCATTTATCAGAAAGTATTTGCTACAGTAACAGTCACATTTACTTCAGCTTTATATAACTGTTTTTGCTTGTTTCTTAGTTGAATATCTGTTCTTAAAAAGTGCTGTTCTCTTAGGGAAGCCACGGTCTGTCTGTCATTGTCGTTAAAAAGTCCCCAAAGCTCTTTACTCAACCAGAACAGGCCGATGTCTGTTTTAGGGGGTTGGTCTCTAGATGTCCTGTTACATTTCTGTCCTGTACACATGCTGGTGTTCAGGTGCTCCACACTGATATTGTCACATTGTGGCAAATATTGTGTTAAAAAAAACATTCTCAAAGTTTCTGCTCCTGCAAAAGTGACAGAAATGCGCAGAGAGACCTGAGTTAAGTCTGTTCGCCGGTCTGATCAAGCGTTAATAATGATTAGGTAATGTAACAATATGAGGTCAAGGTCATTTCCAAAGGACGTGACCTTGAGGAAAAAGACCTGTGAACTGAGGACTACGCAATAGAAACAAAACGGATACTTTTCTTAGACTTTGGGACCCAGCTGTGAATCATTCACTGTTCATACGTTTGCAGGAGTTTTTCCATGATCACAAGATAGTTAAGTGTCAGCAAACCAGACTACGTTTGCAAGGGAAAGTGTGGCGGGGAGGGTCAGGTTACTGTGAGTGTAAGGAGTGGTTGAACTTGTTATTTACAACAGATTAAAACAGAGCTGTAGTCAGTCCTGCTGATAGCCCACTGTACAGATAACCCTAACAGCTGTCAATTATTATTCAAAGTCCTTTACTTCACAAACTTAAAAGAATGGCTGTCCCACCTGCCTGGCTGTGTGTAGCGCTGCAGCAGCAAGCGGAGACACACACAAAGACAGCATACCGACCACAAAGTTCAGCACCATTCCCAGCAGGAGAATGGCGAGCAGGTATCCATGGAAGAGCAGGTTGCGCCAGTTGCCGTGACTCAACACCTGCCAGGGATTGTCCGGGTGCAGCAGCCACAAAAAGCCCAGCACCCAGCTCTGGTTCACAAGCAGGGTGTAGTAGATGTTAAAAACAGAGGCCAGGGCATCAGTCTGGTGGTGGCACTCTGCTTCAGATACTTTGGCCATCCAAGTCAGGTAAAGAGCGTGGAGGATTATAGCCAGTGGTGCATACAGGTACTCTAGAGACTCAACACCTGCCAGACCCCCGGAGACTACAGCAAGAGACAGAGAGGAAGCTGATTAGAGATCAATTTGTTCTCCAGTGGATAGATATCAATTTCACCTTTAAATAACATCAGACCTTTTACCTGTAAAGACAAAAGATGTCCCACTCAGGAAGAATATTAGAACAGAGATGTGGATAGATGGTGGAAATGCCAGCTTTAGGAGGAAGCTAAAGCACACGGTTACCATGGGCAGCAGAGGCAGGGTGAGGGGGTAGAGGCCGACGTACGGGCTGCGAGCCTTGGACCACATGGCCAGCACATTATTAATGCTGTTACAGACAGCAGGCACCAGCATCCGCTCACCCGAGGCCCTGGAGTACTGCCTGAGCGGCACCAGGTGCAGGACATGGAGGAGATTTAAGAATAAGAGAGAGACCAGAACCTAGAAAAGACAAAGTCAACATAAGGAGTTTCAACTTGTACAAAAAAAAAAATATGCAAGTGCACTGCAAAGAAGTAAAGACTCAAACAGAGACCACAAGTTTCTGATCACTCTCTGAGGCGGCTGATTGACTGGTCGGAGTTTTACCAACAAGCGTGTATATGTTGTTACATACTTTTGACACATTATGCCTGGCTTACACAAAAAAGCCAGGTATAAGCTAAACTAAACAAAGATTTCTGAAAACTGAAAATACAGCAATACACAACCTTAATTCGGTTGGCATTGAGTTGCAGGTTAGTGGTCAAACCCTCCACTGTCAGAAATTATGATAGGAAGCCGGTTCGCTGCTTTTTATAGAGTACAGGACACATGTTTTAGTACTCATGGCAGAGCCTGTGTGCACTAGAACTACCAAACACTCTTTGGCAGCAAGCTGAAAGTTTAAGTTTAAACTAAATAAAAATTAGCATTTACTGCAAATTCAAAACTATCTTAATGTAAAAGGAGGATAACATCTGTATTAATGCATGAAACTGAGGCTGTTATTAGCAGCTTGTATAAAACAAACAAGATGCCCAAACGTCTCCAAAGCTGCGGCTTGACTACATTTCTGACACTCGTTGATTTGCACCAATTGTTGGCATATACCCCAGTTTAGCGAAGCTTTGTAAACAATCAATCCATTAATGAGGTGATTTATCAAAGACATATGCCAAACATTTGCAGCGTCCTGCATCACTTTTCCAATAAACTGAATTTTTTTTAGTTTTTGTTGGACAAAACAAGCAATTTGAAGACATAATGCACTTGGACTTTCTGCTTGGTTACATATAATTTTAGAGACCAAGTCACTAACTGGTTTATTATAAAAAAAATATTCTGAATAGTTATTAGTTGCACTCATTTGCTAAGTCATTGTCCACTAGTTGTTTTTTTTTGTTTGTTTTTTATGTAAGCTTATCAGTTTATGTTTTATACACTGAAACTTCATCCCCTCGTGATCAGAAAAGAAAATTAAGTTAATTTCTATCATGATGAATGCAAAAAAATCCTGGCTTGCAGAAAATGATGCATGTCACATGTCCATTCATTTGTGTCCTCTTATTAATAGTTATTTTTCATGAACACAAAACAGAAACAGAGGATAATTATACAGGAGGAGCGGATATGAAGTGGAATACACCCATCATATGTCAGGGATTTATTGACACTATCACAAAAGCCACAGAGCTGAATCAAAGCTGAGCCTCTGCGACGACAGGAGCGTTCTTATAAATACTGTTATTTTAGTCATTATCATTCGAGCATATCCCAGTCACTTTTCAAACCCTGTGTGTCTTGGGTGTGTGTTGCCTTGGTAAGTAAAACAACTTGAGTTTGGTTTTTGTTTTTAATCAGTTACTTACTGTGGGAACTATGTTATCTCAAAAATTCCACATTTACAGTTTATTTACTTGACACCTTGAACAATGTATCTTAACAGTCAAGGTTCACCTGTGCACTTCATGACGTCACAAAGGTCAGCTGTTAGCTATGTCCAGCCTTTGGGTTCAAATTTCAAAACAACTTTATTTATCCCCGTGGGGCAATTCACTTCCAGTCAACAAGCCGCACGGCAGAGAAGAAAACTGGACATCAGCAATCAAACAATTCAACAATGCCAGCGCCACGATCAGTGCCAGGAGGAGCCAAGCGTCCAACAAATACTGGAGGAGATAATAAATATGTAAAAAAATAAATAACAAATAAATAACAAGCAATAAATAATAACAGGCTGTGATGTCTAACTAATCTAGCTGCCATTATCAGCAGCTACTAGGAGCCTGATGTCACAGTCACGTGTCAGACCTTTAGTCAGCCATTCAGTACAACAGCTATGTTGTTCACCAACACTGAACTCCCCTCTGTCACTCCCCCAGCAGCACTAAAACTAATCCCACAACATGCCCTGTCCTTCAGACTAACACACACACACACACGGGTTTGTACAGATATTCTTGTTAGGACTTTAAACTGATTTCCATTCATTTGTACAAGCCTAACCCTAACCTTTAACCTGACTGAAAATGACGAAAATCTGAAAAGACTGCATAAGTTTCAGTGGAGCGCAGCCGTGTAGTTGTCAGACACCAGTCATAGCTGGCAAATGCTACACTCTGATTGGCCCGTTTACATTCGAGGGTGGCGCTCAGTGAAGGGTCAATTCATACCTTACCTCTAAACTGTTGGTCCTCATCCGGTCAACCAGAAAAGGTCTTAAATAGGTAACAAAAACCCGTACACACACACACACACACACAAATATTCAGGTGTAAGGCTAACTCCACTAATGACTAACAACAATCTAAGGAAAGAATTTCTGTCAGTGAATTTTCTTTGTTTTACATTAACACATTATAATAAATGCTAAAAGTGGTATATTTTGTTTTACCTAAATAATCTGAAAGTATTTGTCGGCTTCTTTTAAAAAAAATAATTAAATATTTATTTATAAAAACTGAACAAACATGGTGCTTTAACATGAACATATCAGCTGTCATATTACTGTTATCTACATACTGGCAGAGATGCTGTGAAGTCACATGTAATTGCAGCGTACCCTGCTGTCGGGAGACACCGTACTTTTTGTAAATTAAACAGCAGTGTTCTCACTCTTCCACTTTGCACAAAATGCACAGGTTGCTAGTAGAAAATAAACATTGCTGTCATTTTTCATCCTTAATTTTTTTTGGGACAAGGCAGGAAGCAGAGGCACCAACCTGGGCAAAGCAGAGAGCCACTGGATACGGGTAGTGATACTGAGGGATGAAGATGCCGGTGACAAAGTTTCGGAGCTTATCAGCCAGGCCATATATCACCACGACCACCAAGCAGAAGGTAGGAAGCAACGTCTTCAGAGCATGACTGGACAAAAGAGTTTTTGTCGCTGAGGCGCACCAGACCCCCCACCTCCCTGAACTATACACAAGAACAGACATTAATCAGGCAATGACAAAGACATTTTGACATGTTTGCTCAACTTTACAGATTATACAGCTGTGAATACAGTTCGGGGAGAATGCAATTACATAAGAACAACAACTGTGCTAACTGAATAACAGAATTTTTTTAAGGAACATTTCAAAATCAGCTTGTCCTTTAACTAATGTCTGACCCTTTTTGGCCAACTGTAATGCTTTACAGTTTTGAGATGGTTTCTGTGTTTGAAAATAGCAAACATGAATAACAGATTTATATATTTGCTGTGATAAATCTATACCAGTATACTGTGTTTGCATGCTAATAAAGTTTGTCCATATGAAAAACAGTTGGCTCTCTTTTGACTGCTCACAGAGGATATATATAATTTGTAAAAGGCAGTTACCTTTTACCCAGAACACATGCTGTCATTCTGTGCAGTGGCTGCTGAGGGAAGTGGTCTGTTGTCTGCAGTCAGTGTGAGAGGAAGAGGAATTCACATTATCATAACATTATAACCAAGTGAGGAAGTCAATGTGTTATCTGAACAGTAACAGAAATTATAACACGCCTTAACTAGCAGCCTTCAAAACATGTTGCCTTATTATAGCTGTGCTATTTGCTGTTTACAGGCGAACTATTTCCACATAAATGAGTCAGCAATTTGGGACTTACACTGCACCATAATTAAAACTTTACAGCCCAAACAGTCTGCCAGTGCAGTGCATGCGGTTGTAGGTACAAGGGAACAGGTTAGGGAATAAGGGGGTAATAATGTGGGTATTCAAAAAGAAAAGTCTACAGAAGTGTTTTTTTTAACTACTGAGTAATCTGTAATCTGTAACTGCAGGGTTCAGCCGGACCTACTGAGCAACAGTCTGGCATACATACTTATTTTAACACGAGCATAACCATTCTTTAGCCTCACCATTAAAGTTGTAATGAAGTGTTTACAGAGCTGCTTTCAAGGAAACTCTAAAGAGATATTAAGGTATCGTGGTTTTGTCCTTAAGTCTATTTGATCTTTGTTTGATGTTAGTTATGGGCTAAGATCATCAAGAAATGAAACATGCAAACATGCAAATGAAACAACCAGTACAATCAGGCAATAGCTAAAATTAGGCAATGTGTTCTGATTTTTTTTTTTTTTTTTTTAATGACTTCACTGTTTTTTCTGAGAGTTAATCCAGGACGGGACATTTATTAATTATCCACCGCTGCCTCATCATTCAGATTCTCTGGATAAAATCCCATTGATGGACAACATGTTACCTTGTAAGTATTGGCTTACTTTCACACCAACTTTACAACAAACACAGCAACATATGGGCTGTATGGTCACTCATGGTGTGTTTCTCATAATACATGTATCCTAATCTTAATTTTTCAGGAACTGTGTGGTTCGCCTGCCCACATTTCACAATTAGCTTATCTGTGACCTCCAGTCAACGTTAGCACAATAAAAGTCAAAGCAGGTGTATAAAGAGGCATTATCATTATTATCTTCCTCCATGTTTTCAACAGTAGGGCACACTGTAGCAGCAGGACTAATAGGCCTAACAGGAAGAGTTTGTTTAAAATATTCACAGTATTCCAACATTATTCCGACCTTATTCCCTCACTTCACATCTGGCTCTTTTCTCGTACCTAGTCTACACATATATATTTGTACATGGCCTAATGTAAATGGCACATTATTAGTACCAAAAATCACAATTTCAATTTGGAACAATGTTGTCAGGCTGCCCTACATGTAGAGTAATGTTATGCTTCAAGCCTTTTTTTTTTTTATTCAAGAGGACATTGAGGTTTCCCTCATTTCCAGTGCTGTCAAGATTACAAGCACATTAAAACAAGCAATACTCCACCACTAATCAGTTCCATAAACAATAGGAATCGATTAAAACACTTATGAAGTCCTGTTTGTAAAGAAAAAAAAAAAGCTATGACACAAAAGCGCAAAAGCGCATTAAAACACAGTGCAGTGAGTGGCACAGGTGTAACAAGGTGCTCACATGCAGTCAGACTGTCGTCGTTAAACAATCAGGTGGTGAACAGCGGCCTTGCTTGTAAATGACTGAGCTACTCAGTCGGGATCCCACCACATGTTATAAATGAATCTGTCTACCTGTGGAATGTTCCAAAGGTGTTTCAGAGGAGATAGTCTCAGCAGCCTAGTTTTGCTGCCTCTGTCGCAACCTGTTTCAAGAGGTGCTGGCACCAAATGTAGGTCTGTAATTACGAATATCTACGAATGTATGAGAAAAAACATTAACATTTTATTTATTATTATTATTATTATTATTATTATTATTATTATTATTATCATCAAGAAGAAGAGGAAGAAGAATAATCTTTATTTCAGACATAGGTCCATATTACAGAGGAAAAAAACATGCAATAAAACTTTATTAGTCACCCTCTATTGTTGTTAGTAGCCTAGAATAGCAGCCTTGTGGTATTTTTTAACTAAAATAACAAAAACAGTTGAAGTTTTTTTGGACAGTTGCAAAAGGGCATACAGCATCGGGCTTCAAGTTAGATTGTTGCGTCATAGGCTAATATTCCTCCTTGTATTTGTACTTGTGCTTAGAAAAGTCATCCTTGCGCTTCTCCGCTACTGTACGCTGCTTGAAAAAGAAATGCAGTCCATGCAGGTTGTTACTGGGCAAAAATGACACAAAGTTAAGCAAGCGTTAAAAAGACGACAGGACCGGTACTCACCATATCAAATTTCTCATAAAAGTCATGTTAAATCTCGAAACAAATCATTTATTCGGCGCTGCGGCCCAAGGCATCCAACTCCTACAGCAAGCACAAAAGGTAATCCTTTCATAAAAACACGAGCATGAGAGCAGCGTCCTCCATCCTGCTAAATGAGCCGCTCTGCGCGCTGCGCTCTGACGCGGACCCCTCACCGCTTTGGTTTCACGTGGACTTTGATCTTCGTCTGTTTGTCCTCCTGTAATTGAAGAAGCCGTTTAGTTTGACTGTTAGTAAAAGTGGGTTTCACCGAAGATAATCGTGACAGCGAGCCTCTGCAGAATCCGTTTGCACAGGCTGGGTCTATCTGCGTGTGCACACATTTTATTACACCTGATCTGTGATGGAAGGAAATAACTGGTTCCTGAGAGGAATTTGGCCTCTGTTTATATGTTATCTCTTTGTTTTGATTAGCCTGCAAAGTCAGAGGTTTCCAACTAATAGACTGGCTCAGTTTCTCCACAGCTTTGAGCTCAGGACATGATGGAGCCAACAAGCCCCATGGCTGCATGAGTGAGTGAGGGTTTGCTTAACTAAACAGCCACATCAGCTCGACAGGAAGGCCTCTGTAGTCTGGAGCTCAGACAAACATGCTCATTGATCTGGAACACTATTGCACCAAGACTGTAAGATGCTGCCATCTGTCTTTGTTCTGGTGTTTGATCATTAAAAAACCCGTCAGCAAAATGTTGACTAATCATATGAGTGCATATTACACGTATGCGCATTGATTTGTGTACACTCATAGGTGGAAATATGTGTTCATACCCTTGTGCACACAGCCATAAGTGATCCTAGTATAGGCCTACTGATGCGTGTATTCTTCAATAACCTTTTACAAAGTGCACACTTGGTTGTTTGCGGTGACCTCACTCGGGAGGACAAGCTGGGGCAGTCGTGCTCTGTTTCTGACTTTGATGGTCACCTGCTGTCACCTTGTTCCCTCACTAGGAACAGCAAGTATCGGGGAAATAAAACGAGATAACAGGCATGGTAAAAAGCTTTTTTTTTTTTTTCTAAAATAAATCTGACCTATTAGGAAATATAATAGACTCAATAAATCACAATAACAATATTGTCCTGATATT
>JAPXVT010000003.1:23864826-23875069 GCA_029823135.1 Acanthurus reversus | reverse complement strand
CACACAACACACACAGCTCATTAAATGTCCTGGGTGGAGTGGACGGTCAGAAGTCTGTGTGTAGAAGCAGGTGAGGGCCTCAGTGAGCCGCGCTGCACAGCTGTCAGCCCTCCTGTGTTTGTCACCCCGTTCCCTCCTGGGAAGATGCTGTCGCAGCCAGATGGGAAAGCCAAGGCTGCAACGAGTTTATCCAGTTTCCACATATGTAAAAGAAACAGTTCATGGCCTGAAAAAAATCACACCATATATTCATGATTAACTGGATAGCTGAGCTCATTTAGAAAATGTGCCTTACTGAACCAAGTGTGGCCTGTCTGGGTGAGCGCAGCAGGGAAGCACCACAGCTGCTGGAGAAGAGTGACATTTTCATTTGTTTTGGAAACAGAAGCGCTCACTTTTCAGCACACACCTCGCCAGCCTGAGTTGGAGTTGACCCGGAATAGTCACGGAAACATGAGACTAGTCCCTGCAGAGCTCAGGCTTAGCTTTACGTCTGCTGTTGTCCACACGGCCACGTAGTGTTCCTCAGTTAGAGGCTGCAGGTCCTCAGGAGGATCAGAAGGATGTCTGTAAAAATCATTGCTTTGATATTTCATGGCCTAAAAAATCAGTGATGCTGATTTTCATAATTAGGAAAGAGCTCTCATGGAAAACATGAGGGATGAGGCGCACAAATACCCAGTTGACCTCATCTCCTCCTCCCTTCTGCCTTTCAAACACAAATATTCGGACGGTCAGTCACACCTGAACTGCTCCGTTCTGCGCTTGCTGCCAGGAGACAGTTGCACTGCGGCCAGGCAGCTGTCGAGTCTGGCTCCAGGTGAGCGTGTTGGTTGAGCTTCAGTTTTACGGCCCGCTGAGGCAGCTCCGGACAGGGGTGCGCACACACAAGCCTTGGGGTATCCCTCCATTCATCCATGCCTCCATCCCAATCCATCCGTCTATCTGTGCGGCTCTGGGTCTGTGAGCAGCTGGCCCTGTCACGTAGCGCGCTAGCTGCCAGCCCACTGTTATTATGGGACAGTGGTTTAGAGATAGAGACAATAGCAGCAGCATGATAGCATGATCCCTTTTTCCCAACTGCACTCACTCACCTCACTGACCGTCCCGCTAGCAGGGAAGGGTTACCGACAGCTGTTGGACTAATGCAGCACTTGCACTCTGTTCAAACATTTGGTTTGGACTCACTTGTGTGAAAAAAGCTAATTTCTTTAATGAAGTCTGTGATTTAAAAAAATATCAATGTTGCACAGGGGTAACATGTTTTCTTTTGTAATCTATTGGCTGATTAATTTACTTTCTGATTCATTTTTGACAAATTCTCTAGATAGTTTAGTTATTCAAGTCAATTCTCAAGTGAAGATCACAAACATCTGCTGGTTAAGAATTTCAAAACGTAAAGCTTTGCTTTTGTTTTCATCTGTCTTCTCAAAGACGCTGACGTGGCACAAACTGACAGACTCTTGATCGGAACGAATAATCAGTCAGTGTTTGTAGTTAAAAGCTCAACATGTAGAAAAACATTCATGTTAATGGATCTGAAAACATTTCAACAAATGAATTTCCCTTCTGGACCTTATTCTTCTTTGAACTTCAGTCATCAGTGTTAGAAGTTCCTCATAAACATTCAGCTCATGTGAAGCTGAGAAACACATGAAGTCAGTTGTGTGTTTTGTGCGCCTGTGTGTACTGTGTGTGTCCACCATAGCAGCGAGGTCAGTGTGGTGGCATTTTAAGTCCAGCATTGCTGCTCAGTGATGTCCAATTGTGCTTCTTATTTTAGGATGATCCTCTGGGGAACCTGAACCTGGCTTTCGACATAGCTGAGAAACACCTGGACATTCCCAAAATGCTGGATGCAGAAGGTAATGTTTGATAGAATAGATGTACCCAGTGAGAGTGTACGGATTTAAATGTTTAAAATACTGTTCTTTGAAACATGTGTTTGTACTCTTGGCTTTGCTGCGAAGCGTCTGTCTCCTTCGATTCTCCAAGCCATCGATCCCTCTCTCTTCTCTTCCTTTCTCGATGCCTCAGATATCATCAACACCCCCAAGCCCGATGAAAGAGCTATCATGACCTACGTGTCCTGCTTTTACCATGCTTTTGCGGGAGCTGAGCAGGTATTTCTATTTTTGAAACTCGTTAGCTATCCCTCATGTCCATGTGACTCATATCCTCATGTCCGACAAGTTAGGTGCATGGATCTATTGTCAGCTTGATTTTAAGCAGCACATTTATTGTGAGGATGATATTATTGGAGATATTGGAGCGGTCCCGTGGGAGCGTGGCGCTCTGTGTGACTCTGTTTCTCTCTCAGGCAGAGACGGCTGCCAACAGGATCTGTAAGGTGCTCGGTGTGAACCAAGAGAATGAGAAAATGATGGAAGAGTATGAGAGACTGGCCAGTGAGGTAAAGCACGATTTGAAACGTGATCACGTGTATGTGCTGTTGTACGGTGATGACTCTGTGTGTCATTAAACTGTCACAATCAATAAATGTGGTTCATGTGGAAATATTTAGAATGGAAAAATTTACTTATTCACTAAGAACCAAAAGAGACAAATTTGACCAAATTTGGAGTAAATGGATTGAATGTATAGCCTCAGTGAGAGCAGACTTTGTATGAATCCACTGGTTCTTCCCCCCATACTTTTTTTTTCTTTTTTTCCTCCTTTGGTGGTGAGAAGAAAGCTCCCTTAGCTTTATTGTACATAGTTATATTAAGAAAGACGTGGTTCATGTTTCACTAAACTTTGTCCTCTGCCTCTCACATGAAAGTAGCTAAAAAAAACAAAACTCAGTGAAGTTTATATAAAAAAAAAACATCCGTCTGTCTCCCACCCACAGTTCGTTTCCCTTTGCTTCGATGACATGAAACCTTCATCACAGTCTTCCTCAGCATGCTGCTTTCTCAACACTCTCCACTCATTTCCCATGTTGTCGTTGTGTTTCCCAGCTGCTGGAGTGGATCCGCCGCACCACTCCCTGGCTGGAGAACCGGACTCCAGAGAAGACCATGGCGGAGATGCAGAGGAAGCTGGAAGACTTCAGGGACTACCGACGCCAGCACAAGCCTCCGAAGGTGCAGGAGAAGTGCCAGCTGGAAATTAACTTCAACACCCTGCAGACCAAGCTGCGCATCAGCAACCGCCCTGCCTTCATGCCCTCTGAGGGGAAGATGGTTTCTGTAAGCTGTGACTCCACCTCTCGTTAATATACTGCTGAATATATGAATATTAAACAGTCCGAGAAGGGTTCGCACCACTGTTTATGTCCAGTCTAATGGCAAATGCTTCAGAGGTGAACAGGTTCTGACAGGCTAGTTTGGTTCATTTTTGTAAACATGTTTTTTACCTTTTATTAATTATTTATCAAATTTTCTTAATTTGCAGCATTTAATCAACCTGAAACATGCTAAGTGAGAAAGTTTAAACTGTGTTTTTATAACTCAGGACATAGCCAGTGCATGGCAGGGCCTGGAGCAGGCAGAGAAAGGCTACGAGGAGTGGCTCCTCACAGAAATCCGCAGGCTGGAGAGGCTCGACCACCTGGCTGAAAAGTTTCGCCAAAAAGCCTCCAATCACGAGAGCTGGGCCAGCGGTCAGTTGTAGTTTGTCTGCATGCTTTTCTGTGTATCTCTCACTGCCACAGGAGGTTTACTGGTCGTATATATCGAATTACGAATTACGAAAATTTTATTGTCCACAAACTGGAAATTCGTCTTTGGTTCCACCATTGACATGTCTCAAGACAAAAGGACACACAGAACATGATAAAAAACATTGCAGAGTAGAAAAATATATAAAAATAGCAAACGATTATGACTGCATTTGAAGTACAGTAAACCTATACAGTCATCACACAAAACATACATACCAATTCATAAAAAATACACCACACAATTATTCAAAGAACCTGCTGTGTAAACGAAACCCTCAACAAGAATAAGAAGCAGGAGTAAGGGGTAAACAGCTACTGCATTCTAGTTTTATTTATTGCATTGTCAGCTTCTGGGACAAAGGACTTCTTATAGAGATTTTTCCTTGCCATCGGTAGTCTATAACGCTTCCCTGAAGGTAAAAGCTCAATTACATATATATATTATATTACATATATATTACATATATATGGTGCCAGCCACTCTGTGTTGTGACTGGTAGGTCTATTTAATTTTTAAATTAAACTTTAAGCACCGTAATGTCAGTAACTGTAAGTGGACATGGGCAGAAGGGAAAAAATGGTAAATTAATACTATTTCAATGCTTGTATTGCATGTGCACGCGTGTTGGTAGGCTACTTCAAGCCCCTACACAGTGACTGACATATCACCAAATCCCACATGCCACCCTTGCATAAGTCAGTGTCCACAGCTTAAAAGTTTAAAAGTCTGGACACGTCTCTGTGATGCCATCTGATGAAAAGGGGAAAATCGGCAAGGACGAGAGCAAGCATGATTCCCAAAATGTTAAACTATTTGGCTTTGACTGTACCGTGTTGATAGACGACGACAACAGAAAATGGTCCTGGACAAGTCAATATCCTGGTTCTCTGAACAGAGAAGCCTATGTTTGGCCATTTACGGTGATGTAATCTATTGATTGGCAAGAGAGTTTATTTTAAGTCAGCCAGCCAGTCAGAGAGTGAGCAAATGTCATCGCTGAAGCCCTGATGTCACATGAGTGATCAGTGTGAGTGATTTCAAGGGGGTGCAAGAGGTCAAAGTGCTCCACGCAGGGCTGAAAACCACAACAAGTATTATTTTGGCTCCTGTTTTGCTCACTTTCTCTCCCTCAGGATATAAGACTATATATCATTTGTAATATCATCTCTCATTAAAAACAATATCAAACACACTCCATACTCTCACAGTTCACCTCTTCTAGCTGTGACGAAGCAAACAATTCTTGGTTATTCCGCCCATATTCAAGTGTTCAGCTCAACCCTGATGCCGCGGTGATGGACAGAACTATCCTTGAGCTGTGATTGGTTCACATACGAGCAAATCACATCCGCGACCCTGAGTTAAACGGTTGGATAAGCCATGGGATAGGCCGCTTGATCTTTTTCCACATCCGCATTCCGCGAAGACCCGCCCCACTCTGCCGCTGATTGGCTAGTTTTCGTTGCTTGGCGATGGTTTGGGTTCGCTGGTTGGTTACATGTTTAGGGATAGAAAAAAAAGACAGGTCAGAGCCAATCAGAGGCAGCGCAGGGGCGGGTCTTCATGGGACCATAGATGTGATGTTGGCCAATGAACAACGTCATGAGCGCCTCACCGGCCAATCAGGAGCTCGGTGTGAATTAGCCGTGTGTGGTTCGGGGCGGCTTTGGGCGGCTCGTTCCTTCACAGGAGAACACAGTGCTGTTATTGAAGGTGGGTAGTCTCAGCGTTTATCTTTTCAGAGTTTATATTAAAACGTGCACACACGCGTGGACGCGCGACGTATTTCAAACAGACTAGCTGGTGGCTAAACAAGCTAATGCTAATCGCTGAATAACGGTGTTAACGGCACTTCCGTTCCGCTGTTGATAACGGTAAAGGGAATGTTTCCGTCATGTTTTTGAGCGTAACGTTAAAAATGTTGAGAATTGACGGTTCAGTTTTTTTTTATTGAAATTAAATTCTCAGGTCATTTAATTGAATTGAAAACATGAAAGTTGTCTCCGGTGAAAAGGCTGAGTTTGAACATGAAGTGAATGTTGATCTCAAACACATGGCAACACACACACACACACACACACACACACACACACCTGTTTTTGTATATTGGTTGACCTGATGAAAATAACGTTACATTTTTATCCGGTAAGTTGTTCAGATGTCAGGCCCCTCCCACACGCTGTCACTGCCTGTTTCCTCAGCTTGGCTCAAACTGTCAGAGTCAGACTGTGGTTGTCCACATTCTGGTGTAACATGAAGAAATAACATGTGCTCCTCTGAATGCTTCTTGTCTCCTTGCTGATGTGTTGCTCCGCCCACCCCTCTCTCTCATCTGTCACTGTGTTTGCAGCTTCTCTCTTCTCTCTCATCTCTTCATTCAAGATGCAGTTCATGCTTCTGTTTAGTCGACAAGGCAAGCTGCGGCTTCAGAAGTGGTACGTGCCTTTGTCTGACAAGGAGAAAAAGAAGATCACCAGAGAGTTGGTGCAGACGGTCTTGGCTCGAAAACCCAAAATGTGCAGCTTTCTGGAGTGGAGAGACCTTAAGATTGTGTACAAGAGGTGGGTAAGAACAGGACTTGTTCATGGACGAATGTTTTCTGGTTGAAAGCTCACAGAATAAAACTTTTCACACTTCCTGGGTAAATCACAGACCTGTCATTCATCGACACAGCTCAGTTAGAGTGAGGAGAAAGTGTTACCAAAGAGATGACAGCACCGTGACTGCACTCAGACAAAAACAACAAAGCATTCATTTTCCCTCATTAAATCCTGTTGTTGTGCCAACAGACCTGAGTGACCCAGCAGGGACAAACAAACACAGCACCATTACACAACCATGCAAATGTTTGCTTACCTCTTAAATTAAAAAAGTTTTTCAACTGGCAAATGTTAAAATTATTATTATTTTGTTTTGTCTGTGTTTGGCTACAACAACTAACAGATGGTCAATAACCTGTTATGGCATATAAGTGATTAAGGCTGCTGTTTCATTATCTAGTCGTGTTTCAGTGGCCAGAAAATATCTTTACTGCCACAAGTCAGTGTAACTATTTGCTCTCAGTCTAGTTCCATGTCAAGAGAGAGTTCATGGATCGACCTGTGGGACAGTTGATATAAAAAGTCTGTGCCAAAAATGAAAACAGGCGTATCTTTGCTAAAGGTTAAGTGAAAGCGTTCAAAAAATTACAGACACTTTGAGAGCATGATTCATGAGAATGATTCTTGATCTCAGGAGCAGAGGTGAAGGACCACCGATACCTAGAAATGCTTTTGTCATTGTCTCATTTTTGGACATAATAATTAACTTTATTGAGAAGATGAAAATGATAAGGTGTCAGGTCAAATTACAAAGTCAGCCCCACGGCCTGTAGGACACAATGTAAAATTAATAATTAATACAACATTAAACTTTGCTGCTGCTGATTGATGTTGTTTAGACAGTTGCAGACAGAAGCACAATGAAGCACACAGTTGTAATAAGAGCCTAATAATAATGTGTAGTAACTAATGTTTGAACACATGGCTTGTGTTTGTGCAGACATACAGCATGTCTCTAATGCTGAGGTCACACTTCAAGATAGTTTTGTCTGTTCAGATGGTCACTGTGTCAGAGTAGGCGACTAAACATCATCAATTCTTGCCGTGTCGTGGCTGAGAGACATGACAGTCTACATGTTGCTCCCTGACTAGTCATCGTTTGCACTTCGCCACGTATGTGACGTCATGGGAGGTAAACAAAAAATCAAACATGCTAGTCTTTCTTTCTTTTTTTCTTTTCTTTTCTTTTGTTCCTGCTTCGGCTGCTGTTGGGCTGGCAGCGTGCAGCTTGACCTCGGCATACGCCTGCAGCTGATGCGGTTCTTTTTTACTTAACCATTCTGTCTATCAAATGTTAGAAAATAGTGAAAAATTCCTGTAATAATTTCAGCTCAAAGTGATGTATTTCAATGTTTTGTTGTTGTTGTTGTTGTTGTTTTTGGCCATAAGTCCAAAACCCAAATATATACAGACAAGATCAGTCTGATAATAGCCTGACTGGAAGACGCAAGGCATCACGTGGGTTCGGCATCGCTCGATGAGCATCGCGCGTGACTTTGCTCCTGTTGAGGGGCCGCTACCAACATTTTGTCGGCACAGTCACTTTCTCCTTTTTTCCAACTCTCCTCTGTGCAGCGACTAACGTCACTCAACATCCTTCCTATGAGACAACAAACTCTGCATGCTCCTCTTCTTCGTTGGTTTTAGTGACAGACTGACAGCCATATCGCCATCCGCTGTATCGGAATATATAGAGACACGCTACTCAGTGACGTGTTGGCTGTCAGGAGTGCGTGAGAACGGGACGCACAGCTTTCAAACAGAAGATCAATACGTGGCAGACAATGTAAATAAATGTGTGGGAAAGCTCGGATGATTAACACCGATTTTAACTTTGCCGTCATGCATGAATGAAACTGAGAAGAAGCAAATTATATGAGGAACTTTCTCTACAAAAGTTATTTGCTTTGAACACTTCGACCTCTTTTTGCCGCATGAGTCAGTAACAGAAAAAGTGCTGTATCATTTCTCTGTGCACTGACACGTGACATAAACAACTGAGCTGAACCCTTTGTGTTTCCTGGGCTTGGCTGTGCCTCATTCATTTACACGCAGCAGACAAGGATGGAGCAGATAAGAAAACCATTCAAGGATATATGGGAATCGTTCATCAAACAGCAGGAATCGATCAAGCCCCCAGGTTCCAGTGCTGTGGAGTTTGAAACTTGTCTCTTTAAAATGTACAAGATGTCCACTGTGCCCTCCTGGCCCGCTGGCTGTGAGGGATCAGCTCAGCAGCTTCTTTATTAGCCAATCATCACATGCTTAAGGAGTGCCTGAGGGATCAGCCGGGATAAAGAACCATGGCAGAATAAGACTTAACTCATACAGCCTTCTGCATCCGGCCTCTGGCTTTTAAATGAATACCCTGTAGACAGTAAACAGCCATTCTTAATAATAACAGAGAAGCGCTCTCTCAGCACTGTTACAGTGAGCTGGGACACAGTATAAATCGCTTGGAGGATCTGTCTACGTGATAAAAATACATAAAGTCAGCTTTTCTCCCACTTTATTGGTCAAGTTGATGTTGTATTTTGCACAGCATAAGATTCATTCAGATTGCTGTTGTGAAGTTTAAGATTCAGTGGAAGGATTTAGGAAGTACTGACGGCAGAAATTTAACATAAGGTTCATAATTTTAATTTTCGTCATTACTATTTAATCACCTAAAACATGAATGGTGTTTGACACTTTAGTTTGAGCCCTTTCCATCTACAGAGGAGTGGATCTCTTTCCATTATTCTGCCATGTTTCTACAGTAGCCCAGAAAGGACAAACAAAACACTATGGTCCCATTGATATATCAAGTTGCTGATATTATCAGCCAATATCGACATATCGCAGATAGAGGTGAGACCAATAACTGTATATTAAAAATAAAGGAAAACTGTCCTGACCCTTTTATTACTCGTTTCAGCAGGTGTGTTGCTGAGTGGGGAGAATCTGTTTGATGCGTGGAGAGGTTTTTGCTGAGCTGTGGTGGACTTTGTCTTAGCTCCATGCTTGTTTCAGACAGTCACTCAGCCTCCCCGCTGCCTTGGAACTGCAGGGAGACGGTCGGCAGGAGCTGCACGCTGCGGTCCGCACCGGTCATTGAGGCCTGGCTATCTGCTGTAGCTGTTGAACTTCCTATGGTGTGAAGCCGTGCTTCCAGTTTGCTAATCCTCACCTCCAGCTTTTCAAATAAACTACACTGAGTACAGTTACCAGTATCACTAAAGGAGGCGGGGGAATAACTAAACATCTGGCACATCGAGCAAGAGAGAGCGGGAAAGAGAAGCCATCACTAGCTACTAGGCTAAAGCTAACGTTTGCTAGCAAAGACAAGGAAGGTGAAAACAACTGTGATTAGCTGCTTAACAAGTGGTTGCAGCGAGTGCTTAAGAGGTGCTAATGCTTGTTTAAATGTGAAGCAGGAAATATGCTGCTGAAATAAAAATGTTACAGAATTTACAGAGCTAAGCCAGAGCTGCAGATATTCACAGTCAACAACACATTAACAGGAAGTGACAGAATACGCTTACTCCAGTACGTCAGTTTTGACTCAAGGTCCAAATCTACATCAATTGTTAATTGATTAACCGTGTACACGGTGAAAATGGCTGCAGCTGCACATTTTCCAGAATTTTTGTAACCGTTCCCGCCCCTAATTGCAGATATATATCAGTATAAGTTTGTATGTTTTTTAGATTTGTGCAGATAATGAAGCAGTTTTTCAAATCTGGAAAAAATGCTTGGACCAGTGATTTAATATGGTGTAATAACATAGTTTGTCCAGCAGAGGGTCGTCTAATAAGTGAGGTGTTTACTGGTCAGTACACTGATGTTTGGAATAAAGTTTATGTAAGGGATAATGCCTGACTAGGTGTCCATTATCAGAAATGAATGGACGACGCGGAGGCGCGAAGTCCATTCATTTCTGATAATGGACACCTCGAAGGGCATTATCCCGCTTATACCATGGTCACTTACGAAAGA
>JAPXVT010000003.1:23822350-23833447 GCA_029823135.1 Acanthurus reversus | reverse complement strand
ATCTGTCAGCCTGCCAATGGAGAGAGTGACTCGAAGTCTGCAGGATCTAATAAACTTTTTCAAGCCTCCATCAGAAGGGGTAAACCATGAAACTAAACAAAACAACATGAAGGTGCTAAAGAAACGGCAGACCATGTTTCAAGAGGAGGTAAACCCACATACAAGAATGAAAAAACTTGCATAGGAATAATATGTTTACTATATTAATAAATGTACCTCCTTCTCTTCACAGGGTGTAATAGATTTGGCCCTAGACTGCATTGATCATCTGCACCAATATAGCAGTGCATCTCATTTTGCTGAGACTGTCCAAAGTGACTCAGGAGAAGAATGGGAGACCATCCTCAATTGTTTCTATGAACTACTGGGTGAGACTTGACACAGTGTCTTTTAAGTATAGATGGCTCAATATCACTTTTTTTTATCAGTGCTGATACTGCAACATTGATTGTACAAAGACACAGATACCAAACTGTTACATTTAACATATAAAGAAACTTCTGAAAAATAATCCATGAAAACTCTCTCTTGTCTCTTTCTTTTTACCCCTTCAGCTGCTCTGCTTCAGGGGAACCGCATGAACTGTGCACATTTCTCAAGTTCTCTTGATTGGCTAATTAGCAGGCTAGACCGACTGGAGGCCACCTCTGGTTGGTTGGATTTGCAAGCATTTCACTACCAGTCCTTTTTTTTTTAAGTTGTAAAAAAATGCTATATTGATCTTATGACATTTTTGGTACACAGAGTATAGTTGTTTTACATCATTGATTATGTGGTATAGCTCATTAATTATGTAGTTATACAAGCTGTAGACAGTAAACAGTGTTGAGAGTGTGCATTTGTTTGTCATATATAGGAGTCTTGGAGGTTTTGCAGTGTGTCCTAGTTGAAAGTCCTGAAGCTCTCAATGTCATTAAAGAAGGACACATTCATTCTATCATCTCTTTTCTTGACAAGCATGGACACAATGACAAGGTAGTGTTTGCAAGGTTTTTGTTTTTGTATGTAATTAAAATTATGGGGGGCTAATGTGCATGTTTTATCAAAAATGTAAGCAAAATGACCAATTGTTGTCATTTTGTATCTACTTTGTATGTAAAAAGGCATCCATTGTTATTTTAGTGTAACTGTCACCTCAGAATTTGCCTGGTAATGAATTTAAAGCATGTTTCAGAAAAACATAAAAACAATTATTGTGACTACAATAGCAGTTAAGTTCTGTTTTGTTCGTAAATGTTGGATAGTGTCCATGCATTTGGAGCTTTTGCTGGATGAAGTGCTGACAGGTTGTGTTCCAGGTGCTGGAGGTGCTATGCTCTTTGTGTGTGTGCCATGGTGTGGCAGTGCGCTCCAATCAAAACCTCATCTGTGACAACCTGCTGCCACACAGAGACTTGCTGCTCCAAACACGTCTGGCTAATCAGGTCACCAGGTACAAATGATGGTGATTTCCCCAAATGTTTTTGTTCTTTGTCTCATTTACCATGCACAAAAATCAGACATACAATATTACACAAA
The DNA here is from genome assembly GCA_029823135.1 of Acanthurus reversus. Lineage (NCBI taxonomy): Eukaryota > Metazoa > Chordata > Actinopteri > Acanthuriformes > Acanthuridae > Acanthurus > Acanthurus reversus. Next base: position 23,831,929 of record JAPXVT010000003.1, on the reverse strand, counting down.
ACACAGCAAATTATTTGTATTTTGACACAACAGCACACCTAAAATGTGTCTGTAATGCATAAAGTAATGTATATTCAAGCTGCCACTGAATGAGGGGTTCTTTTCATGCTTGCTCGTGTTTTTTAGCCGTTCTACAGTTGTGGAGATCTCAGCATTACTGTTTTTTATTTTTCCATCTATAATGATGTCAACGTCCTTGATACAAGAGATACTTCAGATTTCTCTGCATTATAGAAATCATCTTTTCTCTCTTGGACTAAAGAATTACTTGTCTCCCTCACTGACATCTAATCATATACTGCACCAGTTCTTTTTGTCTGGATAGATCAAACCAAAACTGTTGCAGCACAGATAACTTTGTCTCATTCTCTTCCAATGAGACCTTTGAAAAGTTGCCTGCTGCTGGAGATGGTATGACTCAACAGAGTTAATTTTTGAACACTTTTTAGACAGTTTCATCATATTTCATCTTCTTCTTCTGTCTCTCAATATTCTGGCCCATTGTGCCGGTCTTATCTTGTGGGCAGTTTCCATTTCTTTTTCATTTTAGCTTGTTTTTTTTTTTTTTTCCCCACTTCCCATTCCTTTCGTTTTTCCCTCAGCAGCTGCCTTATTTTATCGTGCATTTCTCTATCAGCATTTTGTTCCTCTGGCTGTAAAGCTTATTTTGTTTCATATTTTTCGCACCTGCTCAGTCTGTTCTCCAGCTCTCTCTTGGTCGTCAAGCCATTTCTCATTCTATCACTTTTATTTTTTGTGCTACTAAATGCGTCATCAGTACATCTGCTCTCAATCTCTCTTTCTTTATCTCATCAATCCTTTTTCTCTTTCCTGTCTTCTCCCTTGCCCACCACATTCTACCAATTCAAGATGCTCCTTTTCCTGTTCTTTTTTGTCCTTCCTTACCATTTTTATTCAGTGTCCTCTATCATCTTAACAAAGTCAAAGTTTTCTGTCTCCTTTTCCAGTTCTTTCAATTCCCTCCTGTCCTCGTGTCTTCCCTGTCATTATAGATCTGTCAGTGGCAAATGTAGTATCACGATATGAACTGCCATTGATTCTCCAGACACCGTGTTGGCCACATTAAATTTCACAACATATTGGTGATTTTCTCATCCACATACCTCTCCGTATTTTCTCATATGCTGCTTCTTGTATTATTTCTGGTAATTTATCTTGAGCATTGATATTGTTAGGTTGAAATGAGAATCTCTACAAGAGCCTGGTTTTGTATTTGTTCATTCTTCTATACATTTATAACAATGCAGTGTGCTGTGCCTTTGAGAATTACACTCTGTGTGGGCTGTGCATAAGAGAACAGCTGCATGAGGCCGTGCACGGTTCAGTACTGTAGAATCACTCTACCTTCGATCCTAAATTACCACCCGAAATTTTCACTGGCTGTAAAAAATTTAATTAACTGCATTCAAGTTTTCACTTTTCTCATGTTAACGTGGTTTAGTCGTTATTCTGTGTCTTTGGAATTCTTATTAAACTGAATAACATGCTAATTAAACTACATATATGGAAATCTTTCTAAAGAAAGGCACAGCTGCACACAGTCTTTTTTGTTCTTTTGTTTTTCTTTGTTTTGCTCGACACATCCCTCCACCACAGCATGAGGCCAAACATCTTCCTGACTGTTGGGGAAGATTCAGCCCAGTATAGGCGGTGGTACTACGAGCTGGTTGTGGATCACGTGGACTCCTTCCTGACATCTGAGCCGACACACCTGCGTGTAGGCTGGGCTTGCACTAAGGGCTACCAGCCCAGACCCACAGGAGGTGAAGGCTGGGGAAGCAACGGGGCGGGAGATGACTTCTGCTCCTACGGCTTTGATGGGCTTCACCTCTGGTCAGGTAAGAATGAGTTCAAGCAACAGATACCAGATTCAGTGTGTGGTTTAAGTAGGAAAAGGGACTTGCTCACCGAAAAATATTTGCATGTTTGACCATATAAAATAAAACCTCAACAGCTATTGAAATACAAATATCGACTGCAGCAACATTTTAAGAGAGAGCCGGTTATATGTTACTTCTTGTTTCTTTGATTCTGCATACAGAGGCCTGAGGAGATGATCGTAAGTCAGCAGCTGCAGTAGTTCTGCCTGCAGTGAGACATGCAGACATTCTATAGCAGAGATGTGTGCTGATGCCACATTAAGATCAATTCAAAAAGAGGAAATTTAATGATGCAGCAATTACTAGGTTCATTTGATTGTAGTCTTGGTCAGTATGAGTTCCTGTAACATTTTTGAATGCAAAGCAGAAATCGATGTGATTGTAATTTAAGATGTTCTTTTGTGTTATACTGTAATCATATCAGTCATGTCGCCCTGCACCAGGACCGAAGCATGCTGCCAAAGTGAATGTGGGATGTAATGTGAGCCTAAGCTTTTGCAGCATGTTTTTATGAGTGAAATAATTCTGAAGAAATCTGAACATCATATGGAAATAAGAGAAAAACAAACATTTTATAATTTTTTATTAATTGGGGTTACATTCAATAAAGAGTGTTGTAAAAAGTGCTTCATCATTTTGAGCTGAGGAAAAAACCCACAAGCAAAAAAATCCTGAACATTGGAAATCTCCTGATTTCAGGCTGTGTGGGCCGCAGAGTGAGTTCCCCTTTCATGCACCTGTTAAGAGATGACGACGTGGTCAGCTGCTGTCTCGACCTCAGTGCTTCCTGCATCTCCTTCCGCATCAATGGTCTTCCTGTGCAGGGCATGTTGGAAAACTTCACAGCTGATGGACTTCTTCATCCTGTGGTCAGCTTCTCCGCTGGAGTCAAGTCAGTAGAGGAGATATGATTTTGGCTGTTAAGTAAATATTGATATACTGCATTCAGTAACACTTGTAGTGTGTTTCCAGTTGGCTGACCCTTGCCTAGTGCATAGAAATTGTTTACTGAAACATCGTTCTTATTAATTTTGTTATATTTTTTCTTTCGCGTGTGTTAAATAACTTCCATTCCCACATTAAATGCTTCCCATCAGGGTTCATTTTCTGTTTGGAGGAAGCCACGGAGAGTTCCGCTTCTTGCCTCCACCGGGTTTCGCTCCCTGCTCTGATGCGCTGCTCCCAAGGGTCAAACTGAAGGTGGAGCCATGTCAGAAGTACATATCTGATCATGGAGAAGGGAAACAAGAGCTAATTGGCCCTTCAGTGCCTGCAACTCCAGTGACCTTTACTCCCACACCAGTAGATGTCATCAAGGTAAAACTCAGCAGGGTCAAACAAATTTTCCTTTAATTTTTTTTTTAGGATGCTGAATTATTACAGAGGTGATGATTCTAGATTTAGAATTTTAAACTGTTTATGTATTTATATCCTTTTTGTTTCAAAATCCTCCATCCTGTAGAAGTATGCTACATTAATGCAGTTTAGTAACTTTAAATTTACTCAAATATCCCTCATAGGTGGTATTGCCCCCACAACTTGAGGATATCCGAGAGAAAATAGCTGAGAATATCCATGAACTCTGGTCTGTGGATAAGATTGATCTTGGATGGACACATGGACCTGTAAGAAAAGAGACATCCAAAAATTAATTGAATGAAATAACAAAGAGTCGTTACATTATCTAAAGCTTGACTTGAAACGTGACCGGTCCTGCTTCCATCAGTTTCACATGCAGCTTAAAAAAAAAAAACTTGTGTCAACCAGGTGAGAGATGAAGTAAAGAAGCATGAGCCGTGTCTCGTGGAATTCTCTAAGCTGTCAGAGACAGAGAGGAACCAGAACCTCCAGATGGCTCAGGACATCCTCAGGTGAGCTGCGCTGTGCGTCGTACAATAGACAAAACTTCCATTCTATGTGACTGTTTTGACTCATTTATTAAACATGATGCACAGATGTATGGCAATGAAAAACTGAACATTTACACTAGGAACACCAATAAACAGTGTGTATGGTAATGTTTGTCTGATTAATGAATGTTTCTGTTTGTTTTTCTGCTGGAGGACTCTCCTCGCTTCTGGTTTCCACGTTGGTTTGACTGATGACTGCGCCGAGGAGAGAGTCAAATTCGTGAGACTAGCCACCAAGTATGTGCATTTATTAGCATTTTGTTTTGAGCCCTCGCACATTTGGAGACTGGGTTCAGTTGGTCAAGAGGTGGTGCTGTTTTTTTAGCCACACATGTGAAATGCGTCATGGCCATTTTTTATGCCCTTTCCCAGGTATGAGCAGCCGAGTGGCTACAGACCTGCCCCAGTCAACTTGAGCCAGGTGTTCCTGAACATGGCCCAAGAGGAAATGGTGAACCTGCTGGCAGAGAATGAGCACAATGTTTGGGCCAAAGAGCGAATCAAGCAGGGATGGACCTATGGAGCCCAGCAGGTTTATGTTCCGTGCTGTGCTTACTGCATTGGTCATGCACTGCTAGGAAGAAGCTTATTGGTCAAACTCAGAAGAAATCCTGTATTGTTTTAGGTAGTGTTAAGAGTAAAGTATACTGACAGGTGTACTCAGTACATAGTCTCTCAGTCACTACATAGACAATGTACATAGCAACATCATGCCCTGGCAACAGAATCACTGATATCATTCTCTGACAAAAACGGACCATTTTTGCTGTTTTGCCTCTGTATTTTTAGGATGTGAAAGCAAAGCGGAGCCCTCACCTTGTGCCCTACAGCCTCCTCGATGAAAAAAGTAGGAGAGTGGGCAGGGAGAGTGTCAGAGAGGCTGTCGGTACCCTGCTGGCTTACGGTTACAGCCTGGAGCCCCACAGCCACGAACAGCGTATGTTTCAAATAATAGTCTTATTAGTTATAGCTCAGTTCATTTATATTTATTGCAACCAGCACAAGATAATGAATGTAAGTTTAATCAATTTTAGGCGCTGCTTGTTAAAAAAATTGGAATAGAGCATGTATTTATTTAAACAGTTAACAGAATATTTACAAAATGTGTACAGGTCGAATTCAAATCTTATTTGGGCAGATGACATTTTTTAAATACATTTTTTTAATTAACAGGCACTTCATCAAATCCAAGTCTGTTCTCTGCTGAGAGGTGCAGAGTGTTCAGGCCAGACAAGTCCTATGCTGTAACCGAGGGGAAGTGGTACTTTGAATTTGAACTAGTGACAGCGGGGAACATGAGAGTGGGCTGGGCCCGACCTGGATGTACGCCTGATAAAGAGCTTGGTACAGATGACCAAGCGTATGTCTTCAATGGATCTGAGGTGAGATATTCCAATTTGAAAGTTCTTAATTTGGTGCTAATGTTGTGTTTCTGAAAACACAGTAGGCCTAAATGTGTGACTTTCTTAAGCCTCCAGTGACTTCCTTTTAATAGTAAATCCCAAGTATCTTGAAAAATGGCTTTATGTCCCTAAATCCTTCTTATTTAAATTACAGTATACAGAATTATGAGTGGATCTACAGTAATAAAAAGTGTTTGTGCTCTGTTCTGTATGATTAGTGGTGATGCTGGAGAGCAGAGGAGAGCCAGAACTGCTGCATCATATTGTCTGTAAAACAGTCGAATGAGAGGAAATGAAAGGAAGCACTGAACAGTCCAACAGAATATCAAACTTCAACTTGCAACTTGCACATCCAGGCAATATTATCTGAGTTAAGACTGGTGCTTGACCGATAACACAGCTGTTCACAATTACAGCTAAGCTGCAATTATGATGTGTGACGCAGATTAAACAAACACGGCCGGTTTCTGCTGGATGATGATGATTTAAAATCAGTGCACAAAAGCATTGTTACACTTGCCACCGTGTTGAGGGATTTGGACATAAAGACGTGGTGCACTGTCACTGTAATCTGCTGAACTGAGTCTCACAATCCTGTTAGCTTTCATCATGCTGGCTTGGTTCTTTGACCTCTTTTGCTGTTTCTATGTGAGGCTTTTACACTTGCCTCTTCTTCTGTCTCTCTGCTCGTCTTCCCGTTTGGTCCAGGCTCAGTGGTACCATCAGGGTGCTGAGCCCCTTGGGCGTCAGTGGCAGAGCGGCGACGTGGTGGGTTGCTTGGTGGACATGGCTGAACGCACCATGATGGTCACGCTCAATGGAGAGCTGCTGTTTAATGACGGAGGATCAGAGCTGGCTGCAAAGGATTTTGATATCAGAGACGGTCTGGATCAGTTTTTGACTTTATACAGTGTATTGCAAAGACTTGACACTGACCATTAAAATGAAAGATATTTAAGACATTGACTTTTAATGTAGCAGTATTATGTCTCAAAAAACAAGACATAAAAATCCTTATCACACTAAATTTCTCGTGTTCAGGCCTGTTACCTGTGGTCAGTGTTGGGGTGAACCAGGTGGGGAGGCTCAACCTGGGACGCCAAGTGGACTCTCTGCAGTACTTCACTGTGTGTGGCTTGCAGGAGGGCCATCAACCGTTCGCTGTCACCATGACCAGAAACCCGGCTCTGTGGATGAGTTGGAATCAGCCTCAGTTTGTGTCCACAGTGCCAGATGATCACAACTTACAGGTTAGTTTAGCAGTCTATAGGCCTCCTTCACAAACAGCTTGGTTGTCATATTTTTTCAAACATGCAGTATATTGCAGTCACTTGTGCAGTATTTAAATACTAGTGTCTGTGGGACCCAGGGTAGCTTGCAGTCACTGGTTCATTGACAACACCGATCCTGAAAATCTTGTTATCTTTGTCAAGGTCACTAGAGTCAGTGGCTCAGTGGATTCTTCATCCAGCCTGAGGGTTTCTCAGCGGTTGTTTGGACACCATGGTGGAGGCAGTGAGATGGGCTTTTACCGACTCAGCATGCCCATCGAATGTGCTGCTGTCCTCAAGAGTCCTGTGGGGAATGTGCTTCCAATGGCCTCCAACTCTCTGTCTCCAAGTTCAGGTGATAATGCATTAAATGACATCACACAGCGTGTTTAAGTTAGCCCAGGAGATCTTGAGGTGACTTCACAAAGAACAAGAGCAAAGACTCGTTTGGTTTACCAGACACTCAAAAATAAAAGTACCTCTGATGCTGCACATACGAATTACAGAGCTGTTACAAGATGAAATACTGAGTAAAATAATTAGTGTGTGAGCTCTGGGTAGCTGCTCATTGCTGGATCCATATTATCCACTCTCCAGATTACTGATATTCTACCATTATGACCTTGATGTTTGTTCTGCCTAAGCTCCCCAGAGCCCTGCTGTAATTAATTCCCATTGTCCTTTTAGGAAGGAAAGAGCAGGAGGAGGTGGACTCTGACTTTGAAGTGCTGAGGAAGTCAGCCCACAGCTTTGCTGGCTCAAGAGATGAGCTCAATTATAAGGATCATAGTCACGACAAAACATCAAGACTGAAACAACGGTAGGTTGCAGAGAAATGAAATTGGCATCATTATTAAAGAAATGTCAGTTTGAATATGGAGGAGCAAAAGCATGAACATTTTTTCTCATTAATGTGAGCTTTGTAAGCATATCCATGTAAAAAAGTTTGTATGTATGTACATATTTTATGTTTCTCCACAATTTTTTAAGTGTGGAGTTTATTCAGTGAAGTTTACTGTGCTGTGTACAAATCATGTGTGATTGTGTTCTGCAAGGTTCATGCTGAAGAGGACTAAACCAGGCCTAGTGAGCAGTAACTCGTCTGCACGGCTTCTAGAGGATGTTGTTGTTGACAAAGATAATAATGGTCAATTCATCCAGAGCTCAAGAGTAAGGCTTTCATTTTTATCATCATCTTATCTTATCCGAATTACCACAGGATGCACAAAAAGAAAAAAGAAGGAAAAACAAAGTTTTGCACTATCATTTCTGTATTTGTGTATAATGTCCATAACAAGAGAGGCAAATGTATTTGGACCTTCTGCTGCCTCAGACTGCACAAAGGTTTTACAAATTGCACTGTGGGGCTTATGCATATATGTGCTTCAGCTTGTTCCAGGTAGATGTAATTATCACTCGAAATGAAAGACACAATTCTTAAGTATAAATACCTGTCAGTGACACCAGCTGACCTCTTTGTTTCAGTATTACTACTCAGTGAGGGTCCTTCCAGGACAGGAGCCATTTAATGTCTGGGTAGGTTGGGTGACCTCTGATTTCCATCAACGTGATGTAACTTTTGACCCTGATAGTGTCCAAACAGTGACTGTCACACTTGGAGATGAGAGTGGCATAGTCCTGGAAAGGTAAGTGTAAACCAAGACAGTTGTATAAAATCATCAAGATTATACAAATAATGTAGTAATAATCTGTAGACTGCCAGTTAAACACACACTATCCTTTTCAACAGTGTAAAGCGCTGTAACTGTTACATGGTGTGTGCTGGGGAAGCAACAGGCCTGTCTCAGAGCCGCAGAAGTTCAGGGTTGGAAATTGGTTGTTTAATCGACACAGCATCTGGGCTGCTCACCTTCACCTCCAGTGGAGTGGAGATGACCACGTTCTATCAAGTGGGTCACACAGGAATTTATTGGATTTGCACATGTTAATCAGCACTCTCCTCTCTACCCAGTATTTCTTGTTTAATGTATTACATTAAATACATCAAACTGAAAATTAGCTCAATATAAAGCCTAATATTAAGCTACTGTTTTTTTGTGTCTGATAGAATATTTATTGAGGTTATTACAGTGAGTGATGTTTAACATTAAGCATTACGTTATTTTTATTAAACTGAGGATGTATTGTTTCACCACTTATCAGGTGGAAGCTGGTACGAAGCTGTTTCCTGCTGTTTTTGTCAAGCCCACCACCAGCAACATGTTTCAGTTTGAATTTGGACGCATTAAGGTACAGAAGTTTAATTACTAATCCTCTGAAAACATTAAAGGAGTGTTGCTTGTCAGCATGATATGAAAAAGCAACATTCTTTATAAATAAAAAAGTAGTTGTTGACTGATTGGATTAGCAATTAATTAGGTTTCAGCTTGCAAAGTTAGTGAACCAGCAAGTGCTGAGAATCTTCTGTTCCGAGAAATACCCTTTTCAGTCTCTTGTTCATCCTCTGTTATTCTTTAAAATTGTTTGCTGGTCTGTCCGCTTTCTTCTTCGTCTAGAATGTGATGCCACTGTCAGCAGGTTTGCTTCGCAGCCAAAAAAGGAATGCCACTCCTCAGTGTCCTCCGAGGGTTCAGGTCCAGTATCTCAACCCAGTTTCGTGGACTAGACTACCAGACTGTTTATTAAAGGTGATGGTGGATCGGCCAGATGAGTGCCATGGATGGAGACTTCAGTGCTCTGAGGCCTTGCAATACATGACCCTTCAGATCCCTGATGAAAACAGGTTAACAAGCAGGAATGAATATGTTTTTTTTTTAAGTATAAAAAAGCAAATCATTATAACATCATTGTCTCCAGGCTCTGACATTTTGCAAAATTATAGGAAGGGTTTTAATCTAATCTTAAGCAAGCAACAACACTAAAATTCTCTGTACTTTTTGATGCCTTGCCTCTAGATGTGTTGATATTTTGGAGCTGTCAGAACTTGATGACCTCTTGACCTTTCACCACCACACTCTCCTGCTCTACTGCTCTTTATGCACCCTTGGAAACACCAAAGTTTGCCATGCGCTCTGCAGTCACTTTGACCAATCCCAGGTCCTTCATGCCATTCAGAATCCCCACCTACCTGGTC
>JAPXVT010000003.1:23807470-23822250 GCA_029823135.1 Acanthurus reversus | reverse complement strand
GAGCAGGAGGAGGTGGACTCTGACTTTGAAGTGCTGAGGAAGTCAGCCCACAGCTTTGCTGGCTCAAGAGATGAGCTTAACTATAAGGATCACAGTCACGACAAAACATCAAGACTGAAACAACGGTAGGTTGCAGAGAAACCAAAACTGCTATCATAGGTAATAAAATTCGTGTCATTTTAAATATGGAAGATACACATTACTTGTCATTGATGTTCCTTTTGTTAGGATACTAATGTGAAATTATTTAAACACATGTGAAACATATTTGTCTTCAGATATTTGAAATGATAAAAGCAGGGTTTTTTAAAAGTTTTTTGATTGAATGACAAACAAGAAATGAAAATTGTTGAAAGAAACAAAGATGGCAAATGACTCTCACACAGTCACAATAAATCAGAAAAGTTCATGTGCTCATGTGTGTGAATTCATGTGAGTTTATATTCTGTTAGGTTCATGCTGAAGAGAAGTAAACCAGGCCTACTCAGCAGCAACTCGTCTGCACGGCTTCTAGAAGATGTTGTAGTTGACAAAGATAACAATGATCACCTCATCCAGAGCTCCAGAGTAAGACTTTCCTTTCATCATCATCATCATCACATTAACCAAGTCACCACAGGAAGCCCCAGAAAAGTGTTCTACTGTCATGTCTACATTTCTGAGTAATGCCCATAAGGGGGAACAGGAAAGACTCTGCTGCCTCAGAGTGCGTGCACTGAGAGGCTCATGCACGTGTTCTGAGCTTCAGGTCATTTCAAGCCAATGTAATTATAAACAAACAAACAAACAAACCAGATGATCTCTCTGTTTCAGTATTACTACTCAGTGAGGGTTCTTCCAGGCCAGGAGCCGTTTAACGTGTGGGTGGGCTGGGTGACCTCTGACTTCCGTCAGCATGACATGATGTTTGACCCCGACAGTGTCCAAACAGTGACCGTCACCCTTGGAGATGAGAGTGGTAAAGTCCTGGAGAGGTTCGTATACACAAAGGCAGTTTTATAGTTCGTAAGCATGACTTTAGCGAGAGTTTAAATACTAATCAATCAGATATGTCATTGATTGTTGTCATGATTATTCTCCACACACCATATTTAGACTATTTCATGAAATGTTATTTATTGGACTGCTGAACCATATTAACTGTCACAAAAAAAAGATTCTGTTGCCCTTTAATTCGCTTCTGCTTCTTTTTTGATCTCTTGACAAATGATCAGTTAACTACCACCTGCCACACCCCTGTCGTTTTCTTTTCACAGTGTGAAGCAGTGTAACTGTTACACGGTGTGTGCTGGGGAGGCAACAGGCCTGTCTCAGAGCCGCAGAAGTTCAGGGCTGGAAATAGGTTGTTTAATCGACACAGCCACTGGACTGCTCACCTTCACCTCCAGTGGAGTGGAGATGACCACCTTCTACCAGGTCGGTCACACAGGAGTTGATTTGATTTGCTCATGGTAATCACTATTTTCCCCTCTATCCACTACTACTTGTTAAACGTTAACATGTAAATAAATGTGCAATTACTTTCCAATGAGCCTCATATCGAGCTGTTGTATGCTATGCTTGGGAGAATAATTAATTGAAGTTATTACAGCGAGTGATGTGTAACAGCAAGCATTGCATTATTAAACTGAGGATGTATTGTTGCACTGCTTATCAGGTGGAAGCTGGTACAAAACTGTTTCCTGCTGTTTTTGTCAAGCCCACCACCAGCAACATGTTTCAGTTTGAAGTGGGACGCGTTAAGGTACAGAAACTCAATTACTAATCCCGTCAAAGACATTAGAGGAGTGTTGTGTTTTTCTACACTTGTTTGCTTGTCAGCATGATTTGAAAAAGTAGCATTTTTTATAACTCTGAAAGAATTGTGGTTAAGAGATTGCAACAGTAATGAATTAGGTTGCAGTTTGCAAAGTTTGTGATCCATTTGGTGTTGAAAAGCTTCTGCTTGGTGAAGTTCCTTTTGAGTCTGTTGTTCAACCTCTTTGAATGTCCAGAATGGTTTGGTGATGTGTTACTACATTCACTGTATTTGTTTTCATCTTCACCCAGAATGTGATGCCACTGTCAGCAGGTTTGCTTTGCAGTCAAAGAAGAAATGCCACTCCTCAGTGTCCTCCAAGGGTTCAGGTCCAGCACCTCAGCCCAGTTTCATGGACCAGAGTACCAGACTGTGCGTTAAAGGTGGCGGTGGATCGGCCAGACAGGTGCTATGGATGGCGAGTTCAGTGCTCGGAGGCCTTGCAAGTCATGAGCCTTCAGATTCCTGATGAAAACAGGTCAAACAGCAGAAGTGAATGTGCTTTTTTTAAAAAGATTTGGCTTTCAGATTTAAATGCATTTAAATCTAATGTTGAGTGGAAATTCTTTTTCCTTTTTGATGACTTACATCTAGGTGTGTTGATATTTTGGAGCTGTCAGAACTCGATGACCTCTTGACCTTTCACCACCAAACTCTCCTGCTCTACTGCTCTTTGTGCGCCCTTGGAAACACCAAAGTTTGCCACGCTCTCTGCAGTCATGTGGACCAATCCCAGATCCTACACGCTATTCAGAACCCCCACCTACCTGGTCCACTCCGTTCTGCATTCTACCAGCTGCTTATTCAGGTGACCGCTCATTTGAGTTCATGCTTTTCTTCAGGTGTTTCGTGGTATTTTAGGTTATTATGCCAGGATGAGGAAAAAAGGTCTTTCACAAATTAAAAAAAATGAAAAAATTCTTGTTCTTCAGGTCCACCTGAGCACCTACACCACAGCATGTCTCATGATGAACCATGAATACATTGTGCCTATGACTGACCAGGCCAAACAAGTCACGCTTGATCCCAGCCCTGACAATGGGGTGAATGTGGGGACTGCTGTTCCCTGCACAAGTCTCAGCACATCTCTCAAACCCCGGATGCATTTTTCACCTCCTTGTTTTGTTAGGAGTGATGCAACAGAGGGAGACTGTGCAGCTGAAATAGCCTGCATAGATAGCCCAGAGATTCCTCTCGGCGTATTGAAGGATCTGACTGTGGAGATGCTGACAGCTGGGGTATGGGCTGTGGGTCAAGGTGTGAGGGACCCTGTAGGAGGCAGCATTGAGCTTCTGCTGGTTCCCCTAATTAGACTCTTCTACACTCTGCTGGTTATGGGGGTATTTGGGGATGAGGACCTAGGAAAAGTTCTTAGACTCATAGAGCCGGGAGTCTTCTGTACAGATCCCAAAACCTCTGAGGAGCAAGAGGAAGAAGAAGAAGCTGATAATGATGACAAAGAATTGGAGAACAAAAACGAAGATGACAGCCCTAAACATGGACTTCTTCAATTGAAGCTTCCAGAAGCGGTCAAACTTGAGGTAAATGAACTGGCAGATTTTATTTTAGTTTGTTATATTTCTATTTGCAGTTTAAAATGAATCATTATGGAAGATTAAATATATTTCTTTCTTCAGCTCTGCCATCTGCTGTCCTACCTGTGTGATTGCCAAATGCGCCACAGGGTCGAAGCTGTCGCTGCCTTCTCTGACAGCTTTGTGCATCAGCTGCAGGACAACCAGCGCTTTCGCTACAACCAAGTCATGCAAGCACTCAACATGTCCGCTGCCCTCACTGCCCGCAAGACCAAGGAGTTCCGCTCACCTCCACAGGAGCAGGTTGAAAGGCTGAAATTAAATCATGTTATATTTCTAGAAGCTGCCTCTGTTAACTGAGAAGATAAAGTTATGAAATCTTGCCTCGTAGTCCAAGTTATGTTTCAGAAGCTGTACACTGTCAAAGAAACAAAATAGTGTATAAATGCTGGACCATCATGGCGCTCAGTAAAAGTGTGGCTTTTCTAAGAAAATGGTCTCTGCTGTTTGTGTCGTCTCTGACCTTTGATCTGTAGATCAATATGCTGCTGAGCTTCAGAGAGGATGAGCTCAACTGTCCCTGTCCTGTGGAAATCCAACAGATCCTGCAAGACTTCCATCACCTCCTCACAACACGCTGTGGTTGGAACACTATCTTTGAATGATTAATTATCAGTTTTCACTGAGCCAGAGAACTATGAAGATCTTTTAGAAGGCACTTACCATGATTGCAACTGTGGAAATATCTCATTTTGTGCAGGCATTAAAATGGACAGTGTTGGAGAGGATGAGGAGGATGCTGAGGTGTCTGTTAAAGATCAGCTTCTCAGTCTAGCGGCAAGAGTCGTCGGGCTGAAGAAGAAAAACATCAAAGTGGAAGAGAGTAGACCGCAGACTGCCAGTTAGTGCATTGATTTAGTCAAGTCCCTTTTTTGTCTCAATTTGTACATTTTATATACTGTGCTCTCCAAGGGGACTACATTTTATTACTTCTACACGTCCAGTAATTCACCTGTACATGGGATCATGACATTTTTTTTAGTTCAGGATCAATACCATGTATAGAACACCATACCATTCCATAATAAGAGAGGAGTTTGTTGCAAGTGGATATATGAATGAGAATACCAGATATTACAAAGACATTGTTTTTAATTTAGTTCATTATATATATACTGTTACAAGTCCAACAAAATCTTTGTGTCTGACAACTATATAATCCAAATAAATAATTACATGCCATATTCAGTATCTTGCCTAATGGCGAATCTTACTGACAACGCTAAACGGACAGCCGATTTCTGTAAATAAAAGAGCAGCATGGATCCTCTCCTCTCCTTTAATCACTCCTTTTCTTTTACCTGCAGGTGCTTCTTCAGAGTCCCTCAAACAGCTGATCTCTCAGACAATGATCCGCTGGGCTCAGGAGACTGAGATGGAGGACCCTGAACTGGTTAGAGCTGTCTTCTCATTGCTGCACCGCCAGTATCAGGGCCTCGAGGGCCAAATGGCAGCACCCCTCAGCAGAGCCTATACGATCAGCCAGGCTTCGGTAGAGGACACCATGGCCCTCCTGTCCTCCCTGAGTCAGATCCGCTCCCTCCTCAGTGTTCGCATGGGGAAGGAGGAGGAGAAGCTGATGATCAGAAAACTAGGGTTGGTGGAGATTTGCAGAGCAACAGGGATTTTTTAAACCTCTTGATAATTGCATTCTACTGCAGATGTTTGTATTCATAATTTTTTAACACATGCATCTTTATGTCCTCCGTACTGTGGAAAATATTTTTACAGGTTTTATTTTGTTTTTTTTTGTATGTGCTGTTCATGCTCAGAGACATCATGAATAATAAAGTTTTCTACCAGCATCCCAACCTCATGAGGTCACTGGGCATGCATGAGACTGTGATGCAGGTGATGGTCAATGTTCTGGGAGAGGGGAAATCAAAGGTGAGAGATCAATAAAAATTTGTATTGATAATATGGAGAAAATGTGTGTAGTCGGAGCAGGTCATTTCATTAGTTTGTTACTTGATCAGTATTGATATTCTCCAGGCCATATTCTAAGGGTCATGGTTAAGAAATGCAGAGGTTAAACCTGTTCCACGTGATGTGCATCTTTAACATGGCTCCTTCTGTCTGTACTGTTTATTTTGTATCATCTCCCTCCTGACGTTCTCTTCTGTCATGCTTTTGATTTCTTTTTCTAGGAGATTACCTTTCCCAGGATGGTGGCTAGCTGCTGTCGATTTCTTTGTTATTTTTGCCGCATCAGCTGTCACAATCAGGGAGCCCTGTTCGACCACCTCAGCTACCTGCTGGAAAACAGCAGCGTTGGCCTAGGTATATTGTCCTCTCTCACTTTCCTGTGCTGATGTCTGCACGGTGTGCAAAGTGTCACAATAAAATAATAACTCTTTATTATACTACAGACCTTTATTTTTCAAGCCTAACTCAGCTTTTTTAGAGGTGTGTTTTGACTCTTTTGCAATGTTTGTGGTACTGAATGACGTTACATTTAAAAACATGCAACTCTGAACATTTCACTCAGGTAAATTACTAAGTATACAGTATATTTATTACGGGACTTTTGCAATGAACAACACGTATATACTGCACGTGTTCTGTGTCTGAGCCTTTGCTCTCACTGTATCTTTCGCATAAGAAAATGGAGAAAATAGTTCTTGTTTGACTTGCTGTTGGTGGGAGGGCTGCAGGTGTTAGGCTTTTGTCACCATGATTAAAAACTTGAAAATCAGGAAATTGTAGTGAAAACTTGGGGAGCTGTTGTTCAGGTTGTTCAATGCCTTGGTTTCTTAGCTTCACCATCCATGCGCGGGGCCACTCCTTTGGATGTGGCAGCAGCTTCTGTCATGGATAATAATGAACTGGCTTTAGCACTGAGGGAACCTGACCTGGAAAAGGTAAGTTCATATTCTGTGTCCTCTAACGTACTGCTGTGAGTAGCATCCATTATGTGCTCTGCTGTGTAATGAATATGCTCTGCAAATCCAAATTATTTTGCAGTAAAACTCTTTTTCACTCATCGGTGTTATTTATGTTCAGGTGGCACATAGTTTCTCTCTATAAAATACTGTCTCACCCCGTGCTGCCTGCAAAGGTACTTATGGTGAAAATTTAAGTAATTGACAATAAATCTTGGAGAAATCAGCCTGTGCACATTTAAACAGATTTCTTCAGTCAATAAGATGGTATATTTGACAGTTATCAAGATGTGCGACATGCAGCAGTGCAAAGCTGTGTCATAGAGTTTGATGCCTCTAACAGCAGAACACACTGCGTAAACAAGGAATAATTCCTTTGGGAACTGAAGGACAGTGTGGCAACAATTAATGCGTTGTTATGGGCACCTCAAAGGCCATTATTCTGCTTACAGTATTGTCACTTGTGAAAGACAAAAAAGGGCATTTAATTTATATTTTCAAGTGGTCAAAATGCAGCTGAGCCATAACTCAATTTTCACCTGAGGGTTTTAACTGGAACAGTTGTCACTGTCTCAAAAAGTCCTGAGGTGACTGGATTGAAGTCACTCATAGTTGTAATCAGAGGTTAGATTTTAATCTATTGCAATAAAATATCAGTGGATGCTTTGACTTTGTCCCCATTGCTATGGTTACTAATTTCAGCATATTAATTCAGAAAGGAGAACAGACAGCTTTCTGGGAAGTACTCTACTCAGCAGGCGTCATTTATTAAGAGTTCATAGGCTTCAGTCAATCAGAATCAGGTATTCATCCAGACCATTTTATAAAAAAATTTACCATTTGCATGACTACAAGTAGTTACCTGAAATCAAATTAGGGCAAAACTGAAATCATGGTGAGTCAAGCAGAATGTTAGAGCTACCTTTCTCCTTGCTGTGCTGCATTGTTTGTATTATTTGTGCAGCAGCTGCAATAAAGCTGCATTTCTAAAGCTGAGCTGCTGTCCAGGTGGTTCAGTACCTTGCTGGCTGTGGTCTCCAGAGTTGTCCCACGCTAGCGGTTAAAGGCTACCCAGATATTGGATGGAACCCTGTGGAGGGCGAGCGTTACTTGGATTTTCTTCGTTTTGCTGTCTTCTGTAATGGTAACTGTTTAGATGATTCATTCATTCAGATGATGTCCTCTGATGGCTTAAACAGCAAAATATCAGAACACTGGAGTTCAAAAGCTCTGCTTAGAGTTTCTGTTTATGTGTGCTACTGTAATGATTCTAGTCAGTTTAAATCATTAGAAATGCCCTTAATTAAATCAACTTTACGGTCCCGTTACAGACATTCAGTTGGATTAATGATGTTATTTGAAAAGGTGTTTATGCAAGTTTTCGTTTTTTGACAGCCTTTCATTTTTAAGCATTTTTTAATAATTATTTGTGCTATTAAATTATTTATTCCTTTATGTAGTCAGTTTAAGTTTTGACTTTTGACCTGTTCAGGGCATTCATCTCTTCTCAGAGATTTGCTACAAAACAAAGTTTAAAAAACGGCACAAGAGGCTGCATCTGTTCATTCTCTTAATTAACTGAGCTGTTTGCAACTGAGGTAAATATCCTCTGAGATTCTTCAAACACTGATTTTTCTTACTTTGTTGCAGCACCCAGAACGCATCAGTTCAAATAGTTGGTGAGGGTGTTCACAGTTCAGCTAAATGGCATTTACTCTCCATACCACGTGTCTGTTGCTGATTTCAGCTGGACGTCTTTTCTGTACAGCCTGATATACACGCATTAACCTCAGCATCATTACTTAATGGATCGTCTTGATTTGTTCTTCAGTTGATTGTTTTCCTGTCTTACAAACTGAATTACAATCTCTGAGAGAAACAGACAAAAAAAGGCTTCCCACACAAAATCACAGCCACAACAGCCGACCTATGGTTGGTCTTTATATTCTGTGTGTGTCTTGAGCACAGGTGAGTGTGTGGAGGAGAATGCTTATGTGGTGCTGAGGTTACTCATTCGCCGGCCTGAGTGTTTCGGCCCTGCTCTGCGAGGTGATGGGGGAAATGGCCTCCTAGCAGCGATGGAGGAAGCCATCAGGATTTCAGATGACCCCTCTATGGACGGACCTTACACCACAGACCAGTCCAATAGAACACTGTCGGTATTGTCGTTGAGTGTTTTTGTGTGTGTGTGTGTTTGTACAGACACAGTTTAACATCTTAGGGACTAAATCAGTTCTGAAGGCTAAATCGTAGTCTTTGATGTAGTTGATGAAATTTTCTCTCAGGACGTTTGAAGCATTTCTCGCTGGAAACGAGCTTTCCTTATTATTTGTTAAAGTTCATGACAAACTTTTCACTGTTCTGACTGTTTCCTGGAACAGGGACGTTGCCGAGGACAGTGATGATGACCTCATTCACATGGGCCATGCTATCATGACCTTCTACTCAGCTCTTATTGATTTGCTGGGTCGTTGTGCTCCAGAGAAGCATGTGAGTGTTTTGCAGCCTTCAGCAGCCCTTACGCATCGATATCTGCTGACGCCTCAAACAATAACACCTGATGGAGAAAGTCTGCAAACGGCTTTTTAATAAATGAGTCGAAAATAGACCAAAATAAAATGGTCTTTGTTTCAGTCTTTAAGCAGAATGGCCTGGTCCTAATAAAATATGTCTAGACATAAAACTTGACATTTAACAAACAGATGATGGCAATGACCACATGAATCATTTGACTGCTGTAGTGTCTTTGAAGGTAAAGGTACTTTATTGGTCACATATACACAATGTACAGTGAAATTTGTTCTCTGCATTTAACCCACCCCTGAGGAGCAGTGGGCAGCCACAGTGCAGCACCCAGGGACCAACTCCAGATTCTCAGCCAGTACCTCGGTCGAGGGGACTGACTGGAGATACACTTAATGTACATGTTTTGATGGTGGGCGAAACCGGAGCACCCGGAGAAAACCCACGCAGACACGGGGAGAACATGTGAACTCCACGTGAAAGGCCCTGTCCCAGCCGGGAACCAAACGCAGGACCTTCTTGCTATGAGGCAACAGTGCTAACCACTTTTCCACCGTGTCGCCCTTTAATGGTTTACTTCTCTAGTGGTGTTAAAGTGCAAACATAAAGCAAGACAAACCATATTTGTGTTGCATCATTCAAGTTGGTTAAAGATGCTTTATAGAGGTCATAAGTAGGCAGCAAACCTCTCAAAGATAATAAGGCACAAGGAGAAGAGCATCTTTTAAAAACAATTTCATAGAACTAAAACACGAGCGGGAAACTGAATTAACAGACAGCACGTTTGACGACAAAGTGGGCTACACCTGAACATGAACAGAAAATAATTTTGGACAGTACAATATGTCTTTTCCAGATGTCTTTGTTACTGTATCATTACATATAATGCCCACTGACAATAACATTTAGGCCATCAATGACTGACAGCAACAGTGATTGTTCTTTATTGTTGTCCAGTTGATTCAAGGAGGAAAAGGAGAAGCAGTCCGCATGAGAGCCATTCTGAGGTCGCTCATCCCCGTTCAGGACCTTGAGGGCGTCATCAGCATCCCCTTTCACATCCCCTCAGTGTCTAAAGGTGGATGAGCTCTCACTACATCACTTGAATTTAACCACTGCACAGAACTCTGGCTTGGAAGCTTTGACTGCCTGTGAAAGTTTTCTTCATGATCTGAGATTTCTCTCTAGCTACTGTCAGCCTTTGACTCTCCTGTCATGTCACCATCCTGTGCATGACTGTGACCGTAGTGGAGTCTAGATGACTCGCACAGGCACCAGTAGCATAGATTTTTAGTGTTGTTATTATTTTCTGAAATATCATTTTGGTCTTTGGTTGTAACATCTGAGCTTTGTTTGTCAGATGGTCTGGTGGTGGAGCCTGACCTGTCCACAGTGTTCTGTCCAGACCACAAAGCAGCGATGGTTCTCTTTCTGGACCGGGTTTATGGCATTGAGAGCCATAGTTTTCTTCTCCGCCTACTAGAAGTTGGCTTTCTGCCTGACCTTCAGGCAGCCGTCTCTCTTGACACTGTGAGTACAGAAAATTTCATTTTACAGGGTACCATTGTAGGAGTGGCCTGTTACTTTGTATTAGTCCAAGTTACTCCCCATTACTCCCCACTGCTCATGAAAAGTATGCACGTGTGTGTGTGTGTGTGTGTGTTCATATCTGTGTTCAATCTGAGGAAATGTGTATTCTTGCTACCTCTTATTACAGCTTGTCTGTTGGGATCCACTTACATGTAAGTAATTGAACTGGGTGTAAGCATACCCTTCTTTTTTATTACAGGCTGAATTAGGATCCACTGATATGGCCCTGGCCCTCAACAGATACTTGTGTACAGCTGTGCTTCCCCTGCTCACCAAATGCTCAGCTCTCTTGTGTGCGGTAGAGGATCATGCCTTGCTGGTGGATTCTCTCATCCAGGCAGCCTACGGCCTCTCCAGGGCTCTGAGCTTGACCAAGGCTCAGAGAGACTCGATAGAAGATTGTTTGCTGGCTGTGTGCAGGTGGGATTTTATGGCAGTGTAATGAAGTGACTCAGAGATATGGTTCTGTCTCCCCTGCCATTGCTGTCTGCAGAAAGGGCACTGTTTTTTTTTTTTTTTTTTAATAAGTTGCTAATATATGATGTAAGTTAAAGTGCAATGCCAGTTTTGGAAGCTGCCTCTTCTGTGGTCCATTATTTTTAATCCCTTAATAGTGGTACCATTAGCTACCATTACTGTCTGTTTGCTCTTCCACCCAGTCGTACGTTGACAAGAGAATGAGAAATGGCTCCAGATTATTAGCTGATGCAGGCACATTAGTGCAGTCTTATTCCCACTCATTAGATTTAATGAATCATTATAAAGCCTGTTTTTGCTCCTTTCAGATATAATTTAGCAAATTTAATCAAAATGTTAAATTAATTAGCATCTTGCTCATGGCATCTTCTCAATTACTTGTGTCATCCTTCTGAGACATGATGATCTGTCAGAACTCATTGTGTATGAATGAGTTGTGGGTGTGGTGTGTATCTTGTGACTAATTCTGCACTTGCTGGTGTCCTCAGTAAACTCCAGCCATCTATGATGCAGCCGCTTCTTCGACATCTGGTCTTCGATGTGCCCCATCTTACTGACCACAGCAAGATGCCATTAAAGGTGGAGACAAAAAATTAAATGTATGACAAAATATGTGGAAATATTTGATTGAAATAGATCAATTTTGTTGACTGTGGTCAATGCTTTCATCTGACAGCTCTTGAGCAGTCACTACGAACAGAGGTGGAAGTATTACTTGCTCACTGCAGCACAGGGTGACCAGGCTTTGGCCTCTGAAGAGGAGCTGCACCTGTCTGTAAAGTTGTTCTGGGGTGTATTTAATGGCTTGGCGAAGAAGGTAAACTGTATTACCTACATGTGTCAGTCTTAAACTCACGTTGAAATGAGTTGAAATTAGGATAATATTTTCCTTGAGCAGCAGTTCTGTCTTTCTCAAAGTCTTTTTCATGAGAAATGCATATTTGATTCTGACTTCAGTGAACTTCTAGAAACACCTTAGTGAAGGCAGATATATTACACCTCATATTAAGGCTTAATTTTTTAGTATGAGTCCTCCCACCCCTAAATGGAGTTGTTGGAAATGGGAGATATAAATGATCAGTGAATATTTTTTCAGTTTGCTCAAAGAATGCACCATCATACTGTATGTATGACAGTGAACCTGACTGATAGAGAACATGAAAACATCAAAGAAGTAAGTTCATCAGTAGCTCACATCAAAGAGCTGCAGCCTCACAGAACCTCTGAGACAAAGTACAGAGTATAACTTCCTGTGTCTGTACTGCAGCTTAGAACACTTAGTATGTCCGTGGAATATTGTACGTTTGTTACAGCTGAAAACTGAAGGTTGAGAAATATTTCGATGAAATTGTACAACAAGGAAAACTGACTGTTAATTATACCAGCTAAACTTGCACTGTAGGATACAGTGTGTAATATTATGTGTATATGCATACATGTATACATGTTGTTTGTATAATATAATTAAAAATAAAGTGTTAATTGTACTTCCACTAACAGTAAGTAAGCGAGTTCCTGTTGCCTTTTAGCAGTAAACTGATTTCTTAAGCGTCGTGTAGAGAAGACGCTTCTGTCTGTTTGTGGTGAGGGATTCACAGCCGGAGAAATGAGATTTCTTGAGGACTTCAGAGGGTTTCTCACAGAGTTTCTTTCTTGGCAGCTTGTTTGAGTCAGACAGTCAGGGGAAGTATGTCTGCAACGGGTCCGTCTTTGCTTCCAAAATAATTAAAGTCAATGTGTGATTAAATTTGAATGAAAAATGCTGAGTAGTGTTCTGGTTGATTGTATGTGCATTCAGACACATGAAGAAAAAAGGAAACACATTGCTGTCAAAACAAGATCTTTGAAGTTGCTAATTACTGTACCGTTTTTGGTCTCCCTGTGTCTACACAGTATTTGTCCCATTTTATTGCTCAGCTTCCCCAGACACGCTCTTATCATGTCCCATGCTGTTTCCTTTCAGTCTTCTTTTCACCCAACACGCTTTCTCATTCTCCCCTTCCTTTTCAAACTCTCCAGCCCTATGAGCCTCACTTATTTGGGCTGTCTGTCCAGTTCCTGTCTGCAGTGGCCAAGGCCCTGCCTCCCCACATGGACTCAAGCTGCGTGTCCCATATGGAGAAAAAAGCCTTCATAGACACAGACGGACACTTTGACCCCCATCCTGTAGATACGTCCAAGTAAGACACTGACCAGAGAAATGTATTGATTCTGGATGGCCTAAAAATAGCAGCTCTTTTCCCTGAGAAGTGTGAGCTGCACTTTGGTTGACAAAATTGTCAAAGTTACATAAAGAGGTTTTGATGTTGCCAGCTTTTTTCACATTCTCAGTAAATCTTTGCATTAGCAGTTGTGTCCAAACGTGTTACGGTGCAGTAGAGCTGAATTCAGTATTTTTTTCTTTCTCTGCATCAGCGTGTTTGTGCCAGAGAGACTGGAGTTTGTAGTGAACAAATATGCAGAGCACACTCACGAGAAGTGGTCACTGGACAAGGTAATATGACAGGAATTACTCTGATCTGAACGGCCTGTTAAAGGTGACAAAGTACAGTTGTTGATATCCTGTTCACGACTGAGGCGCTGAAGAAGAAATTGTGTGATTTTTATGTGTTCTCCCTGATAGTTTGCTCATGGCTGGGTTCATGGGGAGCAGCTCTGTGAGAACACCAAGGTTCACCCTCTCCTCAAGCCGTACAGAGCTCTGGCTGAGAAGGTACCCTCAGCTTCTCACGCTGTGTGTGACTGTGCTTGAATGAAGAAAGCAGTGAATGACAAATCCCAGAAACACTTGCATTTCAGATGTGGTGTGTTCTATATAAAAGCTTAAAATACCACGATTCATAGTATGTGAGTAGACAACACACTGCAGGCTTTTCAAAATAAAATTAGATCAATCATGTTCTACCCTTCTGCTGTTCTTTGATGACCTGCTCATTTGAGTTTTATACGAGACATTATCTATGAATTAATTCTGAGTTCTCCAGGAAAAGGAGGCATACCGCTGGGCCATGAAAGAGACCATAAAGAGTATGCTGGCCTTTGGATGGACCATAGAGAGAACCAAAGAAGGAGATCCATTTGGCGCACATACCTGTACACGCAGAGTCTCTCAGTCTGGACAGGTATTTGTATGACAGAAACCACATTCACTTTGCCCTTTTGTTACGGAACATGTCTCTCCTAGTGAAGCAGTCTCATTTACAGCTAAACTTCTCCACTACTGGATTTCAAATATTTTTTTAAATGAGTAATCAGCCATTTTTTGTCTGTCCTAGCTTTCTTTTGAAGGAGCATCAATGTTCAGCCCCAAACCTTTGGACATGAGCAGCATCACCTTATCATGGGAACAGTGTGTAAGTAATTAATCGTGTTTCTGCTTTATGCACCGTTAAAGAAGGTAAAACTTTGGTTTTACTTATTTTCTGATAATCTGTGTGGTGGTCACACTGATCTGTTATGTGTATTTTGTGTATAAGACAGAGGGGTATTTTCTTCATGTTGCACATTTGAACAGTAGGAAAATAAATTTTCTAGTATGTTAACTGGATTATTGTTGGAGAGTTGTCAGATTTTTCAGTCATGTAAGTGGCTTAAAAGCAAAGAATGCAGGAACACAAGTTTCAGCATTTGTTAAGTTATCTAGAAAGATAAATCGGGTTTTAGGTGGAGAACTCATTTTCCTTGATGCATTTTCTTGACTGAAAGTAGTTTCCTTGTTGGAAAGAGGTAATTTGTCCATTATTTAAACCCTTTGTGTATCTGTATCCCTGTGGTCACTATTTAGTAAAAACAAGTCTGCAAGACAGAGTGCCAGGCAGTTGCAAAATAGATTTCTTTTCTCTTCTTTTCTTTTCATATAGGCCATGGCTGAACAATTGGCTGAAAACTACCACAATACCTGGGCTAAGAGGAAGA
>JAPXVT010000003.1:23683674-23696932 GCA_029823135.1 Acanthurus reversus | reverse complement strand
TAGCCTGCCTCCACCTAAAGTCATCAGATAAACTTTCCAACAACTCTAAACGGTCCTGTGTGCTTGTTGTGACTTGTATATTCACCACGTTATGTTATTTTTAGACTCAGATTAACACTTTATGTTATTTTAGGATCAAGTTAACCACAGGGCGAATGTGTGCCAGTAAACAGCAGAAGAAGAAGAAGCTTGCCATACACAACAGTATGTGCCCCATGCATCATTGTCATCATAACAGTCACTTAATGTACGAACAACTGTCGTGTTGGGTCCAGATGGCCTGGGGTGTTTTATCCTAATTATTCTGGGTAAATGGAAATAAGTTTCAACTACTGTAGGATTTACTAAAGCTGGAAAAGTGTCATTTGTTGTGATACCATCTCTTTGTGTAACGTTACTGTCCTCTTCGCCATGGTAGCACCAAGTCCGGCTCAGTACACCAGAAGCTCTCGTTTTCTGTTGGTATAGGTTGCCAAGCCCCTCATCGGCAACACCGATCCATGCCAGTTCTGGCCCTCCCTCGGTCCCAGGTTGTTTGACTGCCCCAGCTGCTCGTCTTACATGCTCAGCTTCCAAAACATGTAGTTCCTCCTCCTTACATTCTGGTTCAAATAGATAAGGTTGTGGATCTTGGTTAGTCCAGAAGAATTCATCCTTGTCCTCTCTTACAAAGTCTCCATGATCAGTAGCAGGAATCAATCTTCTACTTGTGAATAGACGTTTGGTTTTGTTGACCTACTTGCAAGCACATCAGCAGTGTTTTGTGCATGTCCCCTGTGGTTTACTTCCAGTACATATTTAATATTAAAATGACTTAAAGTGCTAATGTGAGTCTAATAATATAGGTAAAGGTAACGCAGCTTTCTTGTCATTATACAATGAATTCTACAATGAAATTGCGAGGTTAGAGTGGAGGGTTAGTCCTGAGCCGCTGCGACTGCAACTGAGCCGCTGCGCCGCCACATTGGGCCAACCTAACCTAATGTGCCTAAGATTCATGTTTTGATGGGAGGAAACTGGAGGACCCGGAAGAAATCCACGCAGACACGGGGAGAACATGCAAACTCTACGCAGAAAGGTCCTGTTCAAGATGGCAGTTGAACCCAGGACCCTCTTGCTGTAAGGCAGCAGTGCTAACCACTAAGCCACCATGCTGCCACATTAATAACATAATGTGGTAAATAAACAAGTCACAACAAGCACACAGGACCATTTAAAGTTGTTGGAAAGTTTATCTGATGACTTTAGGAGGCAGGCTAGCACTTTCCATTGACTACCAGTGTTTGAGCTAAGCTAATTAGCAGTGGGTGAGCTCTGCCTGCACGCACAGTCAAAAGAATGTTATCTATCTTCTTGTCTGGAACTCAGGAAGGAGGCAAATAAAATGACAAAACAAGTTGGCAAATCACTGTAAGTGCAAGAACTTGCTTCTCTTTTGTCCATTAAAGACAGTAAATATAGAGTCTCTGAACTGATTTAGAGACATCAGCTCCATCTCTGGGAAATTAATTACCATTTTTACTTCTTTTTTAGACTTAATGATCTTGCAAATAATTAGCAAAATGATCAGTAATGCAAATAACTTTTAGTTGCTGCCTTCTTCTTAACTGCATGAATACTATGAACACTTCTACACACACATCTGTCCATGTTTGCATGTTAAGTAATTTACTAATAGTACCTTAACATTTAGGAATTTGAGAGGTTCAGTTTAATGCATTATTAACTCACTAAACATGTTTTTTTCTGGATGTTTGGCTGCAGCATAAGATGCTACTGTGAGTTCCTGTTTACATGGTAGCTTGCCTCTGATAAGGCACTGCTGCAGACGTTACACAGCAGCTGATTTGGAAAGCTTAGGAGGGACTTACATTCTGTATAAACATACACAATGGAATTACTAATGTCTGGCACAAAACAACTGAAATCCCAACATTGTCACAAATTTCAACACATGCTGTAATTTGAACAGCCTCCGGCCCGGAAGCACAGCAGATTTTACTTCCAGTGCTGGAGTTTTCACTGCATATATTCCTCACAGATGATTTTGACAATTAGCACATGAAGATTTTGTGTGTGACTGAGAACAAAAGCTGATATAATTACTTGACCTTTTATCACTTACTTTTAAGCAGTAGCCCTCACATGCACCGTATGACACATCTCTGTTTCTGATTGGTAATGAGCTATTGTACATCCACATTCACACTCTATCTGCATAATTACCATTTCATATTATAGTGGAAAAAGCCCCCCTCATTCACAGGGTATTTAGTGCAAATTGCGACTCATATAAAGTCTTTTTATGGATTTAGAGTGGAAATTTGAAAATGTTAATAGTCTCGTTTAGACCTCTTTATGGCTCACTGTAGAACGGCCCTGCAGACTCAGCAATAATGTGGAGCAGACACGCCAAGTGTGTTAGGATGAATCTCCTCCATCTTGTTAGTAACCTGCCGTAGATGTTTTTTTTAAAGTTAAAGTGTGTTTTCAGTTTTGTTTCCATGCAGCCAGTGAAAATGTCAGTGTTCTTAAAGAAAGATGTCGACTCAAAGAGAATTGTCTCTGCACAGAAATGTCATGAAGCTTCCCATTAGAGGAGAAATGTGTCCTAGATTGACCTTCGAGGTGAGAGGAAGTGTGCTCGTTTGTTTCACAATACTAGAGATGTTGGAATATTAGTATTAAGCCCCTGCATTAACTGTGCTCCACTTTGTCACCCTTCTTCATTCACCCATCTGAGCTAACTGTGGCTTCCGTTTTGAGTAAACACTTTTTTCAGTCTGAGAACTGCTCCATTACTTTTGATTATTTTTGATGGCAAGCTCCCTTTTTATTGTGGTACATTCATATTTGTCTCTTATGACTTGAAGACTGTTTTAATGAGCTCTCATAAGGTCTGCTTCCTTAGCCCCTGGCTAGATCCAGCTATGTGCAGCAGGCAACTGTACGAGACCAAGACTATATAAGGCATGAACACTTCCCTCGACATGAAGACATGCCATTCTTCCCTTTGACAGATATTATCAAGTGGGGAATGATAGAAACACTGCTCGAGTAGATCCTTGATTAAAACTTATTGCATAATTACAGCAGAAAAAAGATTTAACTGAGAGCAATATGCGCTGTTTGGCAGTGACATGCAGGAAAATATATACAAATTAGTTGCTGGTGAATTCGATGCTATTTTGAGAGGCAAAATGTATTTTTTCTCAAGAGAGAGTGCAGCCATTTTGGCTCAGATTGTAGTGACATATCGTTATGGACTTTTCCACCCACTGAAACTCCATTTGAAAGAAGTCCATTTGCTGAAGGTGTTCCACTGCCTAATTTGGACACATAATCTTTAACTCGTTCTCTCCTGTCCTCTCCTTCCCCCTGTGCCCTCTTGATCCCCTGTCTGCCTCCCAGACGTCATGATCCGGCCCGAGGAGGATAATCACACACTCCTAGTACACAGCATGGACACCAAAAGGCACTCTGCTGAAAGGTGACCTGGAGACACTGCACCTCCCCAAAACATTTGGTGAGTCACACAACTATTCTCAAACGATCTCCTCTCCTCCTGTCAGCGTTTGGCAGGATGTGCAGCTCCAATCCATTTGATAATGTTCATGTTAGACATTTTAAATGAAGTTTTCTAAAATAGAGCACATTATGTAATGTCTTTTCCTCCTGCCTTTAAGAAAAAAGTTCAGTGTGGATTTTTTCCAAATGCTCCCTGAAGCTTTAATTAACCCCTCCATACTTAGGAACTGACATGTTTCCGTTTGACTGAGTGCTGTTATCCTCTGAAGAATTTTTTTCTAATTTAAGGGCATGTCTCTTTCTCACTGATCAAAATGTATAATGGTATTTAATTTGAGATTGGCTTCAATAGGATAAATAGGCTTTAAACCAGTGTGTGTGTGTGTGTCTGTGTGTGTGTGTGTGTGTGTCTGTGTGAGCAGGAAATGCTCACAAGTCATTTTTTGAAGTTCACTTCAGAGTCAAGTCTCAATGGCCAGTCTAAGGTAAATCTGCAGTCTTTGGGGGGGGGGCACCAATTTAAATATTCAGTCATTCAGCTAGAGTCCAGATCAACCGTCAGGTCAGAGTCTTGACCTGAGGTCTCCAGGCTTTGAGCTGGGAAGTCAAATGCAAAGTCTTGGAGTTAGAGTCCAAGTCAAATATTTAGTCTTTGAACGACAGTCCAACTCAAGTCTCAAGTCTTTGGCCACAAGTCCAAGATTAGTTGAGCCTCTCATGGTTTCAGTGACCCAGATATCATGTGCTGTATGCCGTCTGGGCTGCTTAGACCCCATGTGATATTCTATCGACATACTGTATATCCTCCATCTACTAGGATACACGATGTGCACCAGATTTTCATTTCTTGATATGTTTGTTAACCTGAAAAAAGGTTAAAAAAAATACAACCCTTTGTTTTATTTATGAAACCAGCGCAGACCACTTCTCAGCATGTGAAAATGTTGGTGAATTGTGTTCGATCTTAAGTTGGACGCACATTCCAGCCAGTTTGTTTACAGAAGTGAAGCTTCTTATTCAGAATCACTCACTGATGGATGCAAATCATCTGTAAGTTATTACCTGAGGAAACTAAATATCAGCGTGCATGAGGCCGATAAAAATACACAAACTTAATGATTACAGCCTCACAACAATAATCAGAATACCAATACACCGATACCACTGCCTCTACTACTACTGCTAATAAATGTGATGTGTAATAATGTGTACAGTGCTCAGGGAGAAATGGAGAGCGTGGGATGATATGTGCTACATGAACACTGTAGTTTAATTTAAAATCAGACAGGCAGAGGCAGTTCATCAGCAACTAAAACAGATTTTATGTGTTAGAACCAGAATTGAAAAGGCTTTCCATTCATTTAATCATCAACTGCCTAATATTTCTTATAAAATATTTGTTTTTTTAGTGGTTTCACACATAAAAAGCTTTTGCATTCACATTAGTCTTTGATTTCTAAGTGAAAGAACCACTAAAACTAAAGCTTTAACCTTGTTTAAAAGTAATAAAATTCATCCCTGGAGCATAACACACAAAAAGCTGATTTTGTATGAAATTTGCAAGGTGCAACATCCTGCAAAGCCTGTTTTCTGATAAAATATTACCTTCCTCTGAAAAGTTAGTTTTCATTGAGGTAGCCTTTCCTCTTTATGGAAATCAGGTTTTGCACTGAAGGGGTGATTGATATCACAGTAGAAACCCACAGGGCGTAATCAATGCAATCTCTGTAAGTGAAACTAACAGAAATAAACTTCAAAAAATCAAGCAAAGAATAATAATTTTCATTAACTGGCTGTAGGCAAGGCTCATTTTTCATGGAAGAGGTTGTGCATACACTTAACATGCTGTTGCTTCGTACAGAGTTCAGGAGGTTTACAGTTTGTCACCCAGCATGTCTGTGAGTGTGAGCGCAACAGCAGGAATGGCTAAACGCATTCAAGCATTGGATAGAATTCACTCTGCATGCATTTAATTTCAAGTTTGCAGTAACAGGAGGCAGAGACATGGTTACACAAGAGATACGGACGAGCACATTTGGGCGTGTGAGCGTAGCAAGGCACAGATAAACCATTTCTGTCACCTCATTTCTTACAATATAATTACCTGTCCAAAGTAATATGTCCTACATTTGATCTGTCTTGTCTGTGCAGCTGTTGGTTTCATTATTATATTTTATTGCACATGCATGACATTTAGTGGCAGATTGTAATACATGATACAGGTTTGCACTTTAATAACACACAGGAGAGAAAGTTATTTTATTTTTGAATCTTTGGAAAGATTTAGATGTTTTAAAAGTTCCAAATTCATCAAGACAACACACAGAATTTTTGCCTTTGCTTGAATTTTTTAAAAATAATATGTCAGTTTTTGTTGGATGGCCTCACCATGTCTGTCAAAATCAAACTAGTCTAAAAATCAAAGGTGAGCTGAGTCCAGTGGGACTTCATTAGGCAGTTAGTTTCTGCAATTTAATACTTAAAACATTATTTAAAAAAAAATGTTTGTTATTCAGCTGCAGCTCTCAGGGGCTCATATTTGCAATTACAGAATAATCCTCGACTGAGTTTAAAAAATCCTGATCTAACAAATCCTTTAACACAAAACATAGATGCACACACACACTCACACACACACACACACACACACACACTTTACTGTCCACATAGCGTTTACATGAAACTAGTGTAAGATAAGGGATTTCTAAACACTGTAATGTTTATTACTGGTCTCCTTAAAAACTCTTGGGCTGTGCCAAATGGGGACCTCAGTCATCATTAATGGTTCCTCAGTGTCAGCTAAAATGCAGAGGCAGATGTCAATAATGTGTGATTTGTAGGAATGCACTAATCATGTTCTGTGGCCCAAATGCTGATCCGAGGATTCCAGGTTAGGGATAATCAGCCAGTAGCTGTGTGTTTTTGGACACGACGTGGAGGTGAAGAACTCAAGCCTTTTAATGCACAGCCACATGTTGATTATCCTGCTTATACCGTCGCAAACTATATAATCTAAAGCATTCCCAAATATTTGGTGAAAGTTTTGCTCCCAAAATCTACAGGTCACAAAGAAAGGCTACTGTTGTCATGGCAACGGATAATTACAGTCCCTTTTACAATTAAGCGGTCAGTCTCAAGCCACATACTTACATTAGTACACTTACACTGTAAATGTACTGCAACTTTTATTCTCCGGTTTTTGTCCGTCTTCTTCTATTTTAGATTCTTTTGACTTTGTTTAAATGCCTTTTATACTCAATGTAAAGCTCTTTGAACTGCCTTGTTGTTGAAATGTGCCATTCAAATGGAGTTGCCTTGCTCTAACATGTAGCATACTGCATACACAATGTATTTACTTGTGTAGTACTTTTATTTTCTTCTTCTTTGTTACTTTAAATGTTGAAACTGTCGGAGCTACATGTAGTGTTAAATTACATTTGACCTTGATTGTCACTTGCTGGAATATCGTACTATACTATGCTCACCATATTTGACCTAAACTCAGTTGGGTTTCACTGAAAATGAACTTGCTTTTATGTATTTTATGCCGTTACTCTAAGGGCAGGTGACTTCTCTACAAAGAGCCAACTGCTCATTCGGAACTCATGCACACACACTCACACACCAGTGGCGCAGCCATTGGGAGCAGTTTGGAGCTCAGTGTCTTGCCCAAGGACACTTGGACATGTAGACCAGAGGAGCCAGCAAACGTCTGGAAAACCAGCAAACTTCCTGACAAAAGAACAAGCTGACAAATAATCTCAACAAAAATCTCCACTAATGCTGTTTTTCTCACAAAAAATTACCTGACAGAGATTCAGTAAATTTTGTGGCTTAGTCTGTAGTGTAGCTGTAAAAACTGCAATGTCAGAAAACGTATTCACCCAGACCATAATCCAATACTCCCGTCGATTCAACAGTTGTCTGAATTGTTTTGTTTTACATAAAACAGCAGTACACTGAATACAGCTGTTTGTTAAAACCATGAAAACATTTTAGACTGTATTTCCAAACTTCCACCGTAAGGTTTGACATTCAGTCATCACTTGTTCAATGTGCAGAGCTCTTGTGTTTGAGTCAGAGGGATCCTAAGGCCTCGCTCACTGTGCTCGTCAGGAGCCTGTGATGTTCTCCCTCAGCTGACAGCCATCAGCCTGGCTGAGGGCCGATGGGAGGCGGTTGGTGTTTCCCTCGGCGGGTGGTTGTGTGTGTCCACACAGTCAACACCATCACATACACTGTGTGTTTGAGTTGCATGTGGGTTGAATGTGTTTCTTTCCTTTGTTATAAACTGTGTGGGATTCCTCTCTTATCACACACACTTTTAATTCCAGACTTTGATTTCTTGTTGGTCATATCATTCATATCACTTTGATAGAATTAGTGAGTGGCTTTTAGGAATTATGTTTCCATAACCACCTTTCAGCACCCCAGGGGCCAGTTTTTCTTCACATTGTTTTGGTGTCTGCAGCGCTTTCTGTGTTAGTTTCCTAAGCAGCGATCGTCTTTCTGGTTTTGTGTTTGGGGACATGGAGTGATGGCTTGACAGATATTTTACAGAGGGCCTAAAGTCAGTTTTTTTCTTTGCATTTTTTTCTCTGTGTTATCTCTTGAGAAAACATTTGAATAATGACCGTGACCGGCACTGAAGTTAAATACAGCTTTTAACCTGCACAAGCACTTGAAAAACATAGTACTTCAGCAAAATGTTGCTGAAAAGATGCAAAAATCCTCAGCAAGGTGCTTGTGTGTCTTAAGGGAAATGGTTGTTTTTGATGCATTTTTTTTGTGCCGCTCATCAAACTGTATTTTGTAACAGATACAGTATTTGAACAGAGTACAATGAACTGTTTCTGACAGCTGCTGCAGCTGCAGCACAATAGATGTCAGTGAATAAAGTGTGATTTGAATCAGCCTTTATGCAGCTGTTAGTGATTTTTTTTTTTAATGCCTTGCTTGGATTTTTTTTAATGATCTCACTGATTAGCCTCAGACATTTCATTCTTTTGTGGAATGTTTTACTGTATATGCACAGTATAAAAGGCATAATGTATATCTGAGAGATCTGTGATCACACACATGTTTCAAAGTGTGTATCATACACTTATTATGTGGGTATAAACGTCTCATTTGTTGTCAGAAATCTCTTTGGTCTTTCCCAGTCCTTACTGTGAAGCTGTGTACATGCCTCATCATTAGCTTTTTTAGGGGACAGTGGTAAACTTCACACACACACACACACACACACACACAGGGTGCTGGTATGGAGCAGCCCTGTGGATGAGGTGGAGGTGGAGCCTGTGCAGACCTCAGCTGTGACACTGTTTCATTTTTGTCTGTGAGTCAGAGCGACGACATGCTGTCATGTCACGACTGAACGCTGTGTTACTCCACTGAAGTCTATCATAGACATTATTTTTAATTTGAAAACAGATTTTTGGTTCCACTCTATGCTGATATCAAATTTGTGATAAATTGAGCAACTTGTATCTGTAAACAAGTGACCTTTGCGCTGATGTGATGCAAACAGTGTTTGTAGTAATTGTTTACTATTTGCATCACTGTTCTCCAGTATTCTGTAGTTTTTTTTCACTCACTCGGGTTGGGGGACAGAAATTATGTTGCATGTAATGAGTCTGATTTGGTTTCCAGCCATATTGCACAAGCCTGCAGCCGCATCCCTTTTCTGCACTTTACCAGCTCTTATCCACTGACTGTTGTGTCCAAAGGCAGTTTTGGCTCAAATTGCTGCCTCGGTCTGTCAGTATGTTTGCTCCCCAGCAATCTGTCTGTTCTTTGATCGAGTTTTCCTGCTTCAAAAAGCTTTTGCCCTCTGCTCAGCACTGTTCTACAACTTTGGTCTAACCTTGTGCCATAATGTCTGAGCACTTTTTCTGCCTTTCAGGTGCCTTTTTTAAATTTCACTTTTTCCCTGACGTACTGTTGGCTTCATACACCTGCTGTAATGTCTGTGCATCTTGTAGACTCTTAAAATGTTGTCCTGTACAAAGCCAGGAGGAATCCATGGGACACTTTCTAACCTCTCCAACATCTTTAGCTTTGATATTTTTATATCATATATACTGTATATTGCCCATGACCGCTTTAGGAGGCTTTATCACAACAGCTTTATCGTAGCAATTTTGAGCTAAACTACGTGAACTTTGTGCCCTCAGTAACTTTGAACTGTCTTCTGTTTTATCTTATGAATATGATCATTTACTGCATTGTATCACCTTTGAAAGCTTCTTCCTGAACACTAATGATGTTTGAGTTCTTTTTGTCCACTTGCCAGGTCTTAATCTAAAATGTTTTCAGCTCCCATCTGCAGGTTAGGTTCTGTTTCATGTAACATTACGAAACCTTATATTATACCCATAGTAAAAATGTGAAGAAAAATTATGCACTTTGTTAGTCTGGAGTAGCCTTTAATTTTTTTTTTCCTTCACTGCCCTTCTCTTTCCTTTCCCTCCTTCCACAAAATTCCCTTGTTTTATTATCCTTCTTTCTTCAGCTGCCAGAACACACAGTCCCATACCTGCTGGAGACAGTGTCCAGATGTATCTCTCCAACTTTTCTCCTGTGGCATAAATATATTTTTATGTGGTGGCTTTGGATTCGTGCAGCTCCTCAGTCAACCAGTAGACGTGTTGTGCTGCAGGCGTGGAATGCATACGTGGAAACCGCACGGCAGTCTAACCTCTACACATGTTTGCAATATTTAATACATCCTTTACACTATCACTTCTCACTCGACACTGCAGGAATTTTAATGGGTACCTGCTACACATTGCCTTGTGATATGTTAGTACAAGTTCTACAATTTGGAAATCTTTTTACAGGATATTTTCTTCCAATACAAAATATTTCTTAACCGGCAGCAAAACAATCAGAATGAAAACTACCTGTATCATCTAGCTTCTCTACATAACACTACTGAAATTTAATGCCATTTACCCATTAAATCTGAAGTTTCACTGCACCTCATACATTCTGTAATGCACAAGCAGCAAAAAGATGAAACACTAAAGGTCACAGCACTGGAGCACACAGAGAAAAAATCATTTAAAGCAGTCCTTTTAAAGACATGAGCAAAGTATCGTCAACGAACCATGTTTCTGTCATGCTCAGCTGTACTTTGCATTTAAACTATATAAGTTATCATGCAAACATGCTGACCTTAGGATGGTAAGCATGGTACTTGCTAAACAGCATGCTGATGTTTGCATTTAGCTCAAATAACTCTCCTTTAGCTTTATTGAAGGGAATGTCACAATATTTTTATCATGAATCTCTAGGAGTTATCTTCAGTGTCTGATGCAAAACCAAGCTGTGTTTGTCACAGATATAATGAGGTCGGATCTGCACTTGTATTTGATGTATTTAAATTTATAATCCACTCTTAATAAACTAAATGGTAAAAGACTGGATAAAAAGAGCCTGCAAAGTAAAATAAGCATCTTTCAGACAAGCGTGTCTCTCATTCCAAGTATTAACTTGTTACACTTGCTTGAATTACTGAAGAAGCCACCACAACCTTGAAAAGGAGCACACGTACTTTCTTCCTTTTGTCTTTTGACGTCTGTCATAAAAGTTTAATTATTTGGTTTACACAACCCCTCAGGAATTTTCCTCCTCAAAGTTAGCGATAGAAATCTGGGCATGTGTCATGATGGCGTGCTGATGAATCGGTAAACTGTATCTGCTGAACGCTGTATCTTGGGTTTGCATCATTATGATGATGAATGATTGCAGCCTCCACCTTCGCTAAGCCACAGATGGACGGTAAAGGATGGAGACTTCTGAGCAAAGCTTCTCCAGCGTTAATTTTTCGTTGGACAATTCTGACATGCAGACACACTCTCAGGAGTTTTATTCACAAAGGTTTTAAAGAGCAAACCAAAGCAAACACAGGGGATGTCATCTGTATGACATATATGTCTAAGAGCCAAAGCCAGTAAAACATCTTCATTATTGGAGCTTTGACTTCCAGTCATTACTGTATCCCTCTTTGTGGGAAATACAGCCATATTTTTGCTCAGTCTACACCGATCCAAGGGATTCAGCACAATAAATGTATGTTTTCCTTATCTCCAAACGCAGCTGTCTGTTCATTTGTTTTCTGTCATATTGTTTCTTCTTAACTTTCTTCTCAGATGTTCCTTCTCTGTCTCAAACCCACACCTTCCCTTCTCTTCTCCTTTATTTCCTTACACTCTCCTCGTTTCTCCTTCACCATGTCATCCATTAGGGTGTCATTGAGAAAGCTGGTCCTGCTGTAATGCACTGTGTGAGGTATAATTCACAGATATGGCTGCTGCGTGATAAAGACTGCTTATAGGAGGAGATGTCTGTCTTGTGGACCTGTGCTGCTCTGAACTAAAACTCCCACAGGGGGAAAAAAAAGGATTTTGCAAACCTGAAGTCCATCTTCCAGCTTGAGTCATATAAGGTTTTGTTTTTCTTTACATTTTTCTCCAAAGGAAGCATCCAGTTTCTCATGTTTCTTTTATCCTCCATTCATCTGCTCACCCTCTGAACCTAACGCTTGATTCATTTCCAACTTCAGCTGCACGTGGAACCGAATCTCTCTTCCATTTTTAGGGGTCAAGGTGTCCGGAGATGTGAATTGATGATTCTGGCTTTAATTAGTATAGCCTGTTTTAGTGATGTCAGCAATTCTTTACAGGCTATGCTAATCTGTGCCAGAATCAGCAATGCAATTGGGACGGATGTGTTTCTCCATGACGTACATGAAAGCTGTTTATGCACTGTTGTCATTCCTTGAATATCTCTCTTCATTTATTGCTGGTTTCGAGTCAGTGCTTTGAGTTACGGCGAGGCAACAAAAATAGTTCCTCATGATGGGAGTTGATAAAGGCTTTCAAGGCCAAGGTCTGCTGATAACTTATAATTTTGCAAAGAACTAGTGCACAGAAGGTCTACATGTCTTATGTGTTGCAATTAAGTGGCCTTTTCTGAGAACTCAATGTGGGAAAATGTCAAAGAAGATGTCAGTATCTCCTCACTTGTTGTCTCTTTTCACCTTTTGATGTCGGATAAGGTGAAATATTGGTGTGAAAATCCAGGCAACAACCCCTCCAGTAGCTGCTGCCATGCTCTGTATCTGTGATTTCAATTAACCTGCTACTTTTAAGGTGCCTTACCTATAGAGACACAAATTTATTGGCATGTCCGTCCTAATTAAGAAAGTCGTTATCTCTGCAGAAGCTCGTTTGACCCTACAATAATGCGTAAATGCATAATGCCTTATCTTCTTCTTGATGCACAAATAGAGATTATATTCCCTATGTTACATCTTTATTGGGCTTCAAGGCTTCATTTTAATTTTAGTATCTGGAAAAATGTTTTTAAATAGTGATCCTTAGGATTATCTACATCTCCAACACCGTTTTTTATTTGAATAATTTATGCTTGGCTATTAATTGTTTTTACAGTCAGTAATTACCTCTCTTTATAAAACAGTTTATATTATCAGTGGCGGAATCTGCTTTTCCCATGTAGGAATAAAATGTCATGCACATGCACAAGGGTTGCACAGAAAGCCATGCATGCAGAACAGGACAAAAATTACTTGTCAGTTAATGATGTGAATAGGAAAAGTAGAATATTTAATCTAAGAGTTGTTGAAAAAGGAACCTACGTGATATAGAAAGTGTAGCTATGCAAAGGTGATACACAGTTTTTATCACTGAAAAAGTAATAGTAT